>KV875266.1:344951-400372 GCA_001879505.1 Calonectria pseudoreteaudii | reverse complement strand
CCCCTCCCCCCCCCCCCCCCCTGTTCCTTTCACCTCGGGCATGACCAACGGGTACTTTTCCGAAGGCTGAATGCCAAGAAATGATACCAGCTCATAAATCAGCAACGAACCAACCAACCAACGCTCCGAAATGCAAGGGGACGGATTTGAACATTGGAAGCAACCAACTGAGCAGTTTCCCCCGCATTATCCCAGCACAGATCTACATTCCTCATCGTTGTGTTCCCCCACAACAAGGGTTTTGAGGTGGGGTTGGTCGAATCATTCGACCAAGAGAAGAGAAGTTGCGATGTCTGCTGATGGCACCGCGCAATTGTCAATTTTCCGAGAGCTATTTTCTGTTCGGCCCCAAGCCGATGAAGCCCTAGGGTTGTTAAAAAAAAATCCATCGTGATTTGATGCAGGTGATACATTGGGAACTGACCCCATGACACGGATAAACCAGGGTATCTGGGCAGCGGAAATCAACATTGTATTCTTCCTCTTCGCTCTTCGGGTGCATCCGTTGGCATCAATCGGACATATCCCGAAGCAAGATTTCAGTAATGGGGATTTTCTCATGGTGTGGATATAAATGGTTGAGTGAGATGCCTTTCGGATTCATTCGTAACCGCAGTGATTACAGAGACAAACCAACCAACCATGCTTTCCTTGAGACAAACCGTTTTCGCGGCCATCCTGGCTTTTGCTAAGATTTCGAACTCATTGATAGTTCCTGATTACTCTTGGTTAGTTATTTAATCCCAAATTGTCTCACTCAGTGAAGCCCAGGACTCAATGGCAATAACAGGGACTCGCATATTCATATCATTGACCCCGACAGATTTCCGTTGGACCCAGATAGAGGTGGGTCTGTCTTCACCTTCACTTACCGATACGTCACTAATACGCCTGTGATTTATTTAGGGTACACGCCGAAAGCTGCCACTGTTGCCAATGCCACTGAACACTTCAAGTCATATGGCATAAAGCATGCCACAATTGTACTCCCGAGCGTATACGGCACGGACAATACAGTTCTTCTGGATGCTCTCAAACAATTCAAGGGCCAGTGCCGTGGCGTAGCTGTCATTGACCCTGATACGATAACCAACGAGACTTTGGAGGAGCTTCACGAGGCTGGAGTCCGTGGCGTACGTGTGAATCTCGCCACCGCTCCCACCAAGGACGTCGTCGCCGCGGTGAAGAAAAATGCACGAATTGCCCGCCTTTTCGACTGGGTATTGCAGCTATGGATACCTGCGGAAGCATTCGAGGAGCTGCATTCCATCATCCCGGATTTGGGCATCACGGTCGTGGCAGATCACTTTGGTCACGCCGTGGTGGGGTCAAGAACAAACGATACGAAAAACACAATCGACCCATACAAGACCAGGGGGTTCCCAGAGGTGGTCGACCTCGTTCGCAGAAGGCTCTTGTTTGTCAAGATCTCGGCGCCGTACCAAAATTCCAAGAAAAGTCCCTACTACGACGACATGCGTGTTGTTGCCGAAACTCTAATCAATGCGGGTCCGGACATGGTGGTTTACGGCAGCGATTGGCCGCATACGTCGGGGGAAGAGGGAAACGAAGCAGTAGGCGGAAGGTTGAATGTTCAGAATTACAGAGATATCAACGATGCTGCCATTTTGGACATGATCAAGTCGTGGGCTGGGAGCGAGTCGCAGATTCACAGGATGTTTGTGGACAACCCCCGACGGCTGTGGCAATGGTACTCTGAAGACTGAGATATTGTGTTCCTCTCTCGTCCACTTTCATCGGGAAGTTTATCCAAGACGAGACTTGAATCACGATGTTATAAAAAAAAAAAAAACTTGTGTTGGCAGACTTCATGTGCTTACAGTCGTACTGACTCGAACAACAAGATTATTATTACTACTATGAATCATACTTCTCGTATAATAAGTACGATCTTCATTATAAAATAAAGCTGGGAGATCTCATCTGAACCCAGTCAAAATCCAATGGCCATCCTGCAGTGGAGAGAAAGCCGGCAAGCGACCTGTCTACTGCGGTGCGGCAGATGGGATATTTTTAAGCCATGGGAGCAAGGCGCAAACGCCTTGAGGAACACACGTGCCCCACTGTAAACGCATTAGACACACGCCGTTGTTGTCACCTGGACTTGAAATGACTTACGACAAGCACAGAACCATTTGGACATTCGCATTTGGCAACACACATTTGTATGCATTGAGCATCGATATTGGCACAGGTTTTGTCGCACGGTGAGCCACACTCATTCCATTGCTGGCCACCCTAAATCGCAAAAGAAAAGGTCATGTAAGCATCTAGAATCTGAAGTTGAGAATTGGACTGGTTTTCGCCTACCGAGCATTGCCGGTTCGCAGGCGCAGCTAAAACACCAGCCAGGGACAGAATGATGAGGGGAGCTGATGGATGCATTTTTGGAGGGTTTAAGAATTTAAAAGATGATTAGATTGATTGGTTGATTGGTTGATTGGTTGATTGGTTGATTTTTTTCTCTCTCTGAGTCGGAAGGCTGCTTCTGGGGTGAAGAGGTGATCATTGCAAGAAGCGAGAGCGCACATTTATATGAAGACAAGATGCGCGTCATCACATCATGTTCAGGAATTCCAGCCCTATGCCTCGTCACTCTCACATTCCTTAAAGTAGTAAGATGGATCTTTCTTCTTCTCTATTTTCAGAAAGAGAGGGGGGGGGGCTTGGCACCAAAAGTCCCAACTTTGTTCTTAACTTAGAACTTGTTCTAGCCATATGTGGTGGGGGAGGGCTGCCCTATCGCCGAGGTCCGAAGCAAACAGGAAAACTCGATCAAATTCTGAGACTGAGAACGAGAATGAGAGCCTGCCATCGACATCACTGTAACGTAAAAACGACCGGCTATGAGGCAAAGGGACGTCCGGGGCCATCAATTACGAGAGCTGATGGGATTTCTCGCGTTTTTTTTCGTACATGCAGGAACATTTGAGTTTGGATTAAAGCTCAAGCATGGTCCCTGGTGATCCATCTCGTTATAAACGTTGGGGCCGAGCCAGCTCTAGCGGACGCCATAAATGTGAGCTGACAATTCAGGCCCTTTTGTACTCGGGTCCCAAACGATCCCAATAGTACATTCTAACTTTGCAAAGACCCAACCCCGTCACATGCGGAGAGATGGGCATGTCACGTTCCATTCATCCTGCCATGTCTCACATTGTATGCACGCGGTAAAGAACGGCACGGGCCTCGACCAGCATGTCTAGGAACGGGTCCTCCCTTACCTTTTCCGAGCGAGCCGAGAGTCTCAAGGTTTTTTTAATCGGCGGGCCAATCTACGTTTGGGGGCAGTGGCGTTTTTCCCCTTGGGGTCTGGATTTTTTTCAGCTCGGACGAGGCGTGGCGAAGATTTTGACAAATCCGGAAGTACCGTTGGCTGGACCTGCAGCTCACCACAACTCTATTGACGAATGAAAAAGTTTGTTTGGTCTAGTCTATTTGATTACAATTCTATATGCTCTAAAAAAGATATTTGATGGTTTTAATGTTGTAACGCCATTGGCGTCAAGGCCAGTCTGGTCCGTTTCCCATGCCGATCATCCCAAAACATGATCGTCCCGATGCTCCATACCAAATGCTACACACAAGTTACATTAGTCAACATCCATACCGCCGAAGCAGGTATGCATTCCCGGGTCTCGTAATTAGCGATCTATGTATTGAATCACGCCTTCTTGGACTTCTTGGGAACTCGGAAAATCCAGTAGACGGTGATGGCAACCGCAATGTTGAAGATGATGTAGACCCACATGAGTCCGAAGTCGCGCCAGCGGTTGGCAAAATCAACATTGATTCCCTTGAGGAAGTCGTTGGTCTTGGCCATCGAACAGTACTGGCAGCTGCTTGTGTTGGTGTCGACGAGGTAACCTCCGTGAGCGTCAATGTACGAGGACATGTAGTCTCCACAAGTCTGGCCCGAAGGTGCACTGAAAGTGACAATCTCCTTGGCAGCGCAGGTAACAGCGGCGTTTGCCAACGATGTACCGAGGAATCCTTCCACGACGTATGTGAAGGGGTTGATACGGTACATGAAGATCCAGAAGCCTGGAAGATCCTTGGGACCAGCGAGAACACTATCAATTCATTAGCCAAAATTCCGGGCACGTGCATTTCAGTGACAACTAACCCGTTGAAGGAGAACATCATGATTCCGATGAGGTTCACGATACCACTGGCGACTTCTGCGCTCTCAAAAGCGGAAATGCTCATGGTAGCAAAGGTGCTAGTGAAAAGGAAGAAGACCCAGACGTGAAGGAACATGGTGATACCACGCGAATCAACAGCATCCGTGGCTCGCGCATTTCGGTAAAGACCAATCGGGAAATACCAGCAGACGAAGCAAAAGACTGCCATGAGCTAGGATATGTTAGCATCCAAGACACCGGAATAATACCAGAAGGGGCGGTTTCTTACCGAGTTCCAGGCAAGTTCAACAGAGATGTTGGCAACCATGAAAGCCTTCCACGAGTATGTCTTGGAGGGGCGTTCACGGGCTTCATACAAAGTTCGCTGCTGCACAAAGTTGGGCAGGATCTGCTCGACTACCTGAGAGAAGATGGTGACGAAGATGAAAACACCGAACATCTGGCTCTGAAGACCTCGCATCGTGTTTGTCGCGTTGAGGAACGAAAGACCGATGAAAAGAGCCTGGATTTCGGGTCAGTATAGTGATTTCATTTTAAGAGACGCGCAACTTACCGAGCCAAAGGAAAGGAAAGCCTTGGAGTAGATGTATGTCGGGGTTCGCCAGTACTGCTGGAAGACACGCTTGGTGACCTCAAAGAACTGAGTACCCAAACCAGCAGCGAACTCAGCATAGGTAGAGGCATCCGGGGTGGCTTGGGCTTGGACACCCCTTCCAGCGCACAGTCTAGCCAACTCCTCCTGAACACCTTGGTACTCAGGGCTTTGTCTCCAGACGGCGGGCCAATCGATATCCGTAGTGGCACCAGGGGCAGCACCAATGACTTCCAACATGTACTCAGCCGGGTTGGCTCCCTTGGGGAGAGGCTTGGCACCGTTTCGAACAAAGTAGTCGACCAGAACATGGGAATTCTTGCCAATCTCACCAAAGTAGACGGTTCGGCCACCACGAGCAAGGAGTAGAAGACGGTCAAATCGCTGGAAGAGCATGGCAGAGGGCTGGTGGATGGTGCACAGGATGGCTTGTCCGCTCTTTGTAAGCTTTTCCATCAGGTTGCAGATCGACCAAGAAGTCTGACTATCAAGACCAGAAGTAGGCTCGTCGAGGAACAGCAGAAGTTGTGGGCGGGCAGCAAGTTCAACACCAATGGTCAAGCGCTTGCGCTGCTCAACATTAAGACCCTCGCCGGGCACACCAACCAGTGCATCAGCATACTCTTCCATGTTCAACATGGAGATAACCTTGTCCACATAGTCAAGCTTTTCCTGTCGCGAGTACTGCTCAGGCTGTCGAAGAAGGGCACTGAAGTTGAGAGCCTCTCTCACAGTCGAAGTAGCCAAGTGAAGATCTTGCTGCTGGACATATCCGGTCTTGCGCTGGAACGAGGAATCACGGGGCTGGCCATCAACAAGCATGTCGCCTGTGACGACACCCATAGTCACACGAGTAGCAAGCACATCAAGAAGAGTCGTCTTTCCGGCACCGGACACACCCTGTTACTTCGTGTTAGCATCTGCTGTCTCTCATATTGTTAGGCGTTTAAATTCTTACCATCAGAGCTGTCAAAGTTCCAGGCTTAACCCATCCATCGACATGGTTCAGAATCTGGCGCGTCTCGGTCTTGATCTTGACTTCGTAGCAAACATCCTTCCAGTGGAACACAGAAGCCTGCTTCTCCATTTCGCCTGCACCATCGGAATCATCAGTGGTAGCCTGAACCGGTCGGCTACCGCCACCAACTTCGGAATCGCTGGCTCGCTTTCGTGAATTGCTGAGGCTCTTGCGAGTGAAAACCAGCACCTCTCCCTTTGAGCGCTCGGAAGCAACGTACTCGGTAGCAATCAGGTGGAGAGCCATGAACAGGATAGTAAAGGCAATGAGAACACCAAAGTTGCGCCAGCGGTGCTTGCTGACGAATCCAAATGAGATTCGGAGGTAGTCGCTGCCATTAACATAATCCAGACCAGGGATTGATCCCACAGTGTTGCACACCTTTTCTGCCATTCCCACTGACTCGTAGCCGGCACCTGAAGGAACAAATGTAGAGCAGGGGAACCTGCGTCCGCCAAATTCGTTCAGAAGCAGGGCCTCCAGGCCGTAAAAGATGGGGTTGATCCAGCGGATCCATCCAAGCCAATCTTTCATCTCATTTGGTGGGATAGCAAAACCAGTGTAGAGCGCGATTGCCAGCAGGATGATGGAAGCTGGGGCAAGAGCCTGGGAAACCGATTTGGTAACGGATCCAATAAGTCGGAACATCATGGACATGGTCAGCGTCATCATAAAGCTAATCAACACGAAGAAGAAGTAGTTGCCAGCCTCACGCCGGAGGCTACCCATAAAATACAAGGTGGTGTTGAGGATGATTGCGTTGACGATCTTGTAGGGCAAGTCCATAATCATGGCCGACAGAGCCTCAGCGCTAGGGTGATACAAGGCGTAACGAGCATGCTTTTCGACAATCTTTCGTTTTGCGTAAAGAGTTAAAATCTCGAGAATGCTACCGAATGCGTTGACAATGACGACGAAGAAGAGAAGGATACCGCGCTTGAAAAATGTACTCGTGTTTGCATCCATTCCGTAGAAAATACTGCCGACAATGAGAGCTTCGAAAATGTTGGAAATCAGCATGGTCAAGGTAATGGACGGGTCGCCCTTGAACAAGACCCAGCATCGCCACAAAGTCAGGTTCATCTGCTCAATGTAAGACAGAGTGAATGGAGACTTTGAGCGCTGCATTTCGGACTGGTTGATCTTGTGGGACTTGAGGAATCGGTCGTAGTGCTCGCCGCCGAACGGGTGTCGCTCCAGGTAATCGTCAATCTCTTCCATCAGACGGGCGCGGGCGTCGCTGGCCTTCCAGGCTTGAGCAAACTCGTCAGGGCTTCTCGGGGTCTTTCCCTCCCAGCCAGGACGGACGATGCGCTCCTGGTGGCTGGTCATTGAGGTGAGGAAATCAGCAGTGGTTTGTTGCTCAGGGCATACAAAACCAAGGCGCTCGAAATACTCTCTGGCTTCGGTAGTCTTTCCAAAGAAAATCTGACGACCTTCGTAAAGAACAATGACCTTGTCAAAGACCTGAATAATGTTAGATCCTGCACGGAATACCGATTTTCTATTTTACTTACATCGTATGCATCCTGAGATGCCTGGTAAATCGCAACGCAAGACGTGCAGCCCATGGTATCAGCCTGTGTGCGGAGAGTTCGACAGAACTCGAGGGCGTTGGCACTGTCAAGACCTCGGGTACTGTTGTCCCAGCACTGAAGGGGGGAGTAACTCAGGGCAGCTTCGGCAATAGTGACACGCTTTCGTTCACCACCACTAACACCTCGAACAAAGTCGTTACCAACTCGGGTGTTGATGGTGTGAGAAATACCAAACATAGCCATGGTCACATCGCGGAGATGCTCAGCATACTCCCTTCGGGAAATACCAGGAGGGATATTCTTGGGGCAGCGAGCGCGAGCAGCAAAGTAGAGCGTGTCACCAACAGACATATGGGGGAAATGGTGGTCAACTTCAGCGGTGTAAATGGCCTCGCCCCGGAAGGCCGTTCTCATCTCCTTGGGTCGAATACCCTGATAGTTGAGCGTGGCAGCATCGTCGACGTGAAATCCATGAGTGTCACCAGCGACAGTTCGCAAAAAGGTCGAACATCCAGAGCCAGGGGGTCCCAGGACAGCACACATCTCGCCGCTGTGAACCACACCTTCCAAGTTGTGAAGGATATCAACACGCTCCTGCTTCTGACCCGTAAGCCTCTTGAGCAACGTGGCACCCTGCAAGGGGTAGTTGCCAACAGTCTTCTGGAAATCAGTCGCAGAACCGAAGCCATAGACGTTGAGATCTCGGAAAGCAATGCCGGTGGTCTTTGGCGGGGTTCCCTCAGAGGTATCGGTGCGAATATCGTAAAAGGCCTTGGCCCACTTGCGAGCATTAAATTCAGGGCTGGCCGGGTTGAGAGGTCCTGTAGCGGGAACAGGGAAGAGCGAGCCTGGAGCACCGTGGGATCGAGTGGTCAATCGTCGAGCGAGTTCGTGAACCTCGTCGTTCATGCGAGCCTCCGCATCGTCAACCTCCTTGTTGACCCATTCCTTTCCGGGTGGGCAAATAGTTGAATTCGATTCCGAGTTGGAAGAAGACTGAGGCTTCCGGCTGTACTTCTCTGGGTCACCGGACAGCTCAGAGCCCCCGACTTTGTTGTCGCCGGCTGACATGGCTGAGGGATCTCAGTAAGGTTTGGCAAATTGCCAACAAGCAAGGAAATAATCAAAAGAGTGTGTAAGTTTTGTCGCAACAATGAATTAGCAAGTAATAAATGTTTAGAAAATGTAGGTGAGATTTCTGAACGATGTCCAGTCTGAGCTAAATTGACAATCGAGATCTCTTTCCTGGCCAGTCAAGTGCCCTTATATAGCCCATCCTAGATTACATGGTCAACAACAGTCACTTTTTCCTGTTGTCAAACCAATTCCGGACTGTATCGAGATTCACTCAAGACCGAGTCCGGGTCCCCAGTCCGGAGCACTGCCTTACAAGGCAAGCGGACTTTGCCAAGAGGCAGTTGAACCTCATACTTAGCGTAATTCGGACTTTCGGGGCGTCCGGGTTCCGCCAGGGTGCAGCACAGACATTGTGCATTATTAGAGTAGTGGGGATTGCAAGGATGTGGCCGGTTACAGCGGAGCTCGCATCGACGATTCGTTCTGCAAATAGTGAATACAAGTCGTCGGACTCCCCAAGACCAAGGGACCGAGGACTCGTTTGTTCCACCGCATATCCACCGCAGCCAGACTCGACCTGACCCCAAAACCCGAAAGTCCATCTCCGCCAACATGACGCATACGCTGAATGCCCTTTCGGTAAGTTGGTTGCATGGGTGTCCATACAGTCGGTATCGAAAGCTGCGGCTAACAAGTCATCCATTCTTGATGTGGATAGTGCAGGACGTGCAAGCTGAAAAAAGTACGCTGCAGTCGAGTGATGCCGAGCTGCGGTCGATGTCTCTCTCACGGTATCGACTGCGAATACCCGGAGAGAGTGAAAAGGAAGTCCCGAAAGGGTCTTGCGGTATCCCGGTTAAGGTAGGAGGAATACGAAATTCATCGCAACGTCGCATCGAGATCCTAACCAGAACAAGTGGCCTCATCGCATCCAACAGTCCCCTCTCTGCCATCCTTGAGAGGCTAGAAAAGGTCGAGGAACACGTTACCGGCTTGAGCCCAGTACAAAACAACAGTACGACTGTCAGCCCTAACGCTGCCAAGGCGGAGACGTTGCCGTCCAGGCACACGGCAGCTCAGCAGATTCGTGTCCAAACTGCCATCCCTCGATCTAGCCCCGCCTCACCTGCAGCTCTGAGTGTACTGAGTGCACAAGTTGATACCCCTCGGACATCGGATTCGACATGGACCTTGACTGACCTCGATATTACTTCTGTCCTCACCGATGCCGTCAACCAGGTCCAAAAGTTGAGACTGCGGCAAATTGCCCAGTCTACCATGTCAGAAGGGATTTCAATCCCTCCCGAGCTGGCAAAAGAATGGATTCACAGTACGCTCCTCTTGCTTCTCCTGCTTCCAATTTACTTACTGATGTCGGATTCACCCCCAGCTTATTTTACACACATGCACACCGAGGCATTCCTCAGCCTTGTGGATGCAAAGTTGATCAAGATAATTCCTGACATAATCGACATGCCACAGGTGCACCTGGATGCGGCCATTCTCGTTGTCTACTATGGAATCCTCTACCATGGATGTTCCCTCCCCACGACCATGTCCAATTTTCTTCCCCCACACAAGCTCTCTGCCAAAATTTATTTGTGCTGCCTGCGTGCGCTACCAAATTGGCAGCGAGAGGCCACAGGCTCAACAACGGACTTTATAGCCGCCATCTTCATGGTAAACCACCCTTTGGCAATGCACATGAGTTGTCACTGTGCTTACAACTTTCCAGGCGCGAGCGGCTGCGGAGTGCTTCGACTACGACCTTAGCTGGAAAATGTACAAGCAAGCCTGCGAGTACGCCACAGGCCTCAACATGCACATTCTTGACAGCGACGAGATCAGCAATTACGCAGACGCGGCCACTCTCGACGCCGATCGCAAGGGCTTCTGGGAGCTAATGCAAATTGATTTGTTTTTCCGCTTAATTTACAACAAGGCACCAACACTGACCGGGAGCATGAGCAACTGGCGCGTCAACCTGCCGTGGCTGACGCCCGAGTCGCAGCCCGACATGCACGCCGTGCCAACCATGACGTTCTTGATTAGCTCGCGAATCACCCTCACCCTCATCGACTTCTTCCAGCTAATTGAACAGAGCCCCGGCGATCCAGCACTTTTGGAAAAAGTCGAACGTCTGTGCGAACAGGTGGATGCATTGATTCGCGAGTGGCAAGTTGTAAGTTTGGATGACGCATGCTGCACGCGAATCTCGCTAACATTTCACAGCTCGAGTGGATCCAACAAGCAGAGGAAGATGTCAACAGCATTCATTGGTGGCTCCTCAGTGATGTTTATCTCACTGGATATACGTGCATCATCTTCATGATTCGCAAATGCAGCATCCTGGATTGCACCTCGCCGACGCCAGTCGCAACCGACGCCGACGTTCCCAGCAGACCAATCGCGATAGAAGCCTCGCGCAAAATCCTTAGCATGATCCACCGCCTACTCTCCAAATGCCCTATTGCGGAGATCTTGTCCTTTGCGGTGGGCTTCTTCCAGTCGTTTGTGCCATATGCATGCTTGGCCAGCAACATTATACGAGCACCCAGCCCGGCCGCACTTACACCCGACCTGGAGCTGCTAGAGCAAGTTGCTGAGAGGGTTACATTTCTAACCAATGAGGAACGGGACTTTGTCCCGCTGGCTCGAGCGCTCAACGGTCTCACTGCACAGGTTCGAAAGCTAGTCGACGAAGATGGGTCAGTGTGTATGAGTAGATTGTCAGGAGAGTACTGCCTCTCCGAACCTTGCTGATCCGGGGAAAGCCGAAAACTATAGACGGGGAGGGTCGTTGTACAAGGATTGATTGCACTTATGAGATCGCTGCTAGATGGGGAAAAAAAAACTTTTGTGTATATTTAATGTTAATGGGCGAAATGATTCATCACCAACCAAACACGAACACTAGCACCCGCATTTAGTGAAAGAAGAGATGAGCAACTTCTCCATCTGTCCATTGACAAAACGTCTAAGCCATGGCGAGCGAGATTAGCCTCGAGGCAAAGCGTATAGGTTGGCAACGCTAGTGCCGGCAGCCAACCACCCCGCCGGGGCGCGCGGCCTCCGGACGCCGGGTGTAACAATGACGCTTCGACGGATGCACTTTTATTACACAGGCTGAAAATCAGCATCAAATTCTTCCCAAAAAAAAATAAGCTTCAAAGCTGGCTGTGCACATACTTTTGAGCGATTAACCAGACGGACTCCGTCTTGGCTGAAGCTCTGGAGCCGCCGCCGCCGCCGCCGCCGTGGTCCCGATCGATCGACGTGAGACCATGGAGACGGCGGACCCCCGGCGCCGGACAGACTTTTTTTTTTTCGATCCGGGACGCGCGTGCGTCCAATTGCACATAGCTCCAGCTGGAACGCCCTAAGAATATGAAATGAGCCGGAAAAAGTATAATCGTAAACAATATATGGTAGATGAGGATTGCATGATAGTCTCCACGATATGGAGCAGGCAGTTGCACCAGGTCATGTTTGATCATCAAACCAACAACAAGACAGCGGAAGGAAACGTTACGCTCTCTCCGGCTATAATAAACCCACCATTATGCGATCTATCAGAAAGGTTGCGGGCGGGAGGGAGATGAGATAGAGCCGTGCTGGCTGATCTTTGTATTATAACTTTTTTTTCGCATGGGTGTTGGAGATGGGGTGCAATGCGTGTTGTCGGAGTGTCGGACTGGGACAAAAATCCTATGCAGAGACTCGGGCCTTTATGAATTATGAAATGATCACGCTACATCACAAATCAATTGCACAATTCCCCTGTGGCCCAGTTGGCTAAGGCGTATGACTGTTACCCTACGGCACATCATAAGATCGGTGGTTCGAGCCCACCCGGGGGAGCTTTGATTTGTTTTTTGCAATTTTTTTGCATTTTAATATTGAAGTATTTGCGATGCACAGGTTAGGTACATGATGGCGTTCATTTGTCTTTTGCTTTTCGAATGTTACCTATTCATCCAGTAGGAAAGCTTAATTTGACTATCAAAAATTTAAAATCAAGAAAAATATAGTTTCAGTACTCTCCGAGATAGTGTTAACATTTACTCCTTTCCAACATACCTTCATACACATTGAAGAGGCTATTAGATTAAAACAATTTTTTTTTTAAAAAAAAGGAGAGAAAAAAAAAGCATAACTTTACTTTTCTTTCTAAGATTCCTTGTTGTTCTCAGTGTGTGCATGAGCGATGCTTATTCTGGTCCAGCCTCCCTCTAGGGTATCCCGAATCCTCTATAAAACCCACATCAGATACCACCCACTTGCTTGGTTAAGGTGGCAATATACCTCTGCTTTTACTGAAAAGTCAGTTGGCCTGAATCCTTGTAAAGTGGATCACCCAGTCTCATGAGCTTACTCTATACCAATTGAACAGACAATATAGTGGCTTGGCCAACTCTTGTAGACTATTTGACCCTTACTATGCAAAAAAAGAAATTGGCGATTCCATCGTCTAAGCCCACTTCACCTCTGTCCATCCCTTGGCGTTCGCCTCCCAGTTTTTCACAAGCCTGCTCACCGCATCCTCGCCAACCACTTCCTGAATCTCCTTGCCGCTCTCGAAAATCCATCGTCGCGCAGCCGGTTCAAAGTCTCTCCCGTTGACCTGCTCCTTCAGCTTGGATATCCAGCCCTTGCCGTCCTTGAGCACCCCCTCGGCGGTGGTGAGCAGCGCCTTGGTCTGGTTGATGACCTCCTTCGGGAGGTTGCTGTTTCCTGACCTGTCGCGCTCCTTTTGGCGCTCATTGAAGTTGATGATCCACTGGCAAGCCTGTTTGGTTGCGTCGGTCGCATCCCTTAGGATGGCGATTCCGTGCATCGAGCTGAGCGTAGCCAACTGGCTCGCGGCGCCTGAACCTTGCGGGGCGGCTTCTGCTGCAAGGGTCTCGATTCCCACCTTGATCCCATCCATGATCTGTGTAAATACCTCAGGGAAGGGGCCTGTTCGGCTGATACCGATAGAAAAGGGGATGAGAGTTGTGAGCAAGCTGATGATGTCAAAGTAAAGGGCTTCTGGCGGCGTCAAGTCTGACTTGGGTCCGTTGAGGAATCTTGTGAATGAGTTGCTCAATTGGTTGAGCATCTCTAGCACAAAAACTTGTTCCGTAGGGGCAGCGGCTGCAGAGGCCTTGTAAACCGGTGGGGGCTTGTATGAGAGCACTTCGTGGAATGCCTCAGAAAGGAGAGAAAGATGAGCCCGGCGGTTCTGGGGAGGATTAGCAATTAAATCACACGGATTACTGGTTAAATCGTACTGTAGTTGGGGGACCAATGCGGAGACGAGCATAGACTGGGGGTTGTGAACTGCAGCCCCATGAAGGGAATGAGCCGTAGTCAATGACTTCGTTCAGTTGTGTGTCGTCAGTCACTTCGGCTATAAGTGTCGTCAGTAATGAACATATTTGTAGAGGAGAACTCCTTACAGAACCGCTCATCTTCGAGCACCTCGGCGAAGTTTTGCCCTAAAAGACGCTCCGTTCTCGTTTCCTCGACCAGGCTCATTGCCCTGGTGCAGCTCCAACGCAGCGCATCTATGTAGGCTGGAATGTCAATTACACTCCCATAGCTACCTGACTCGAACGCATCGATTAGCCGCCTGTGCATCCTAAGCTTCAAGGAGACGCTGTAGTGAGAATGGAGCAGCTCCATAAGCTCCCATCCCCAGTTATCGTTTGGCGAAATGAGAGCCGGGGAGATTGTGGAGAGGCGATCATAAAATATGGGGGCGAGCGAGTCCATGATGGTACGCTTCACGCCCAATGTTTCCCAGATATCGCGTGCGCGGTGAGGCAAGCCGAGACGAAGGTGGAGTTGAACCAGGAGGAGGGAGATGATGCCGTGTTTGGGGGTGAGGTCGAGCTGATGCTCCAGGAGCAAAGTGGCCCGTAGAAGAGGTGCGAGAGAGATGGGGGAGTTTGTGCGATCGGTAGAGGGAGGGAATGCAATCTGAACGTTGCAGAGAGCGATCAGCACGGCGATATCTGGCTTAATCTCGGCCTCGACCGCATGGTGATCGGGCGCAAGCTCTGCCAGGGACTTGTAGAGTTCGAGGGCTGCTTGCGATATCGTGTCGAAACTTGGCCCTGGGGAGCTAGAGCCGACTTCGACACCGGAAACTACGCACTTTCTCAAAGGAGTTTCTCCAGGAACGTTGGTGTACATGGAAGGACAGGTGGCAGCAAAGTATTGCAACTTGAACGCCAAAGTTTGGATCCTAGCAGAGCTGAGCTTGTCCTCGTTGGACTTGGCCAGCTGGGGCGTGTAATCGTAGGAGATGTGCTGGATCGCGGATGGTGTTAGCCTCTCGACAAAAGCCTTGATGTCGTCGAAGCAAGCAGCACTAGTTCCCTGGTCATCGATGTAGTGGATAAGCTCTTTTAGCCTAATGGACGCAGGCTGGCCATCGACGATGTCATCAGTGTCGTTTGAAGCAAGGTTAAATGCAGCTGATACACGAGCCAGGAAGATGATTCTCTTGAAGATGGGTTGAAGGTTGGATCGTTTGGCGAACTTTAGCAGTAGTTCCTGGACTGTAGGCTCGGCGCTGATGACGGGTAAGCTGGGTGAAGCTGATGAGATGGGGAAGTGCATACTCCGTTTTGACAGATTTCAACTGAGTCGCAGCCTCAATAAACTTGCGCCAAACAGACCAATCCGAAGCCATCAAGTTAGGCTCGCCGCTTTCGTCAGTAGTTGACAGACAGTCCTTGGAAAGCTGGTAGATTCCCTCCCAATCCTTATCGCGTTCCTGCTTTGCGACAACTCTGGTGAACAATTCCTTTCGACCTTTGCGGAACTGAACCAACGGGCAGAATACGGGACTTTTAATGAGATTTTCAAAATCATCGCTTGTTCCATGCTTCTGAACAATCTCGTAGAGAAGCAGCATTTCTTCCTCAGTCTGGATGCTTCGAGGCTGGGGCTTTGCAGGCTCGTCTCCTTGAGCAGCCTCGGTCTGTTACGAGCGTTAGACGGGTTCCTTCGAGTTAATCAATTGTGGCGCAATTACCTGCTCCGCAATTTGCGCGGCCCTCTGAATCTGCTTGAGAGCTAGCATCCCGTAGAGTTTCTTCTTTTCAGGAGGCGATTGAGGACTGATCTAGGAACTGTGAGTATGGGGCCTGGACTCAAGGATAAATGGCATACCGCTAGTAGGTGGGTAATGATAATATTCCAAAACATAAAGGACCTCTCCTGAGGGAAAGACCTATCTATTATCGCCGCAATCTAGAGCAATATTAGTGCACAACTTCCCCAACCGCGACAAAACTCATCCTACCTGTTGCGCGCTGACCAAATCCCAGTGCAACAAGCATGACTCCAAGCATCGCGTTGCGGCCATCTTGTCTTTGGGCGTGGCCTTGACGAGTCGCACCCTCAGGGGGCCCAGAGTCTCTGGAAACTCATCGTCCGACGCCAAACCCTGGGTTGCCCACTCGAGCAGGTCAATGCCTTCGGCATCTTTGACGACGGTGCCGTCCTTGACAAACTGCGCAATGGCGCCTATGGCGGCAAACTTTGCGGCTGGGTCATCGAGCTGACTCTCAGCGCAGGTTTTGAGAATCTAAACCCAAGTTAATTTCCCTAACGCTTAGGTTCAAATAATTTTTTCTTCTTTTTCTTCAAGGTATCTTTTCTCTCTAACAAAAAAAAAATACTAGACCAAAAAAAGAAAGGATGGGAGCAAACTGCTGACGGACCTCAAAGTACTGGTCGTTGGTGGCGCGGGCTCGCTTCTCGGCTAGGCGGATGACAGTGGCCCAGTTGCCATCGTTGAAGGCCGACTGAAGCTGGAGGTCGACGCCGTTGCGCAGGTTTGGTCGTTGGCGACTCATTTCTCTCCTGCGGGTTTGAGGCAGTCAATCGTATAACATGCGTTGAGCCAGCGAATATTTGGAGGGGTTCAAAGTGTGACGTGGGGTGGTGCCGGAGCTTTGGCGGGGCTGCTGCGAGTGTTTGTGTGGCTAGTGGCTGAGCCACACAATGCTGCCCGTTCAATTCAATGCGAACTTGGGATGGACATGGGCTCATTCAATGTGGGCAGCATCGACACATCCAGGGCGCTGATTAGGTTTTTTTTTTGGTCTTGAACTTGTGTTGCAAGTAATGATTTTGAATTGATATCTAAGCAACGTTAAGCGCATACCGACTATAGCATGGCTGAGCATAGCTTGAGCCAATAACGCAACCGGTCTCACATCGAGCCATCCCGCCACCTCCCCAGCATTCAACCTCCGCCCATGATGTTCCATATACACGATATTGTACAGTTATTTGACATTATACATATTTCCCAAGCATTGCGAATTGCCTCTTTTAGAGCCCTCGTGGACTTCAATCGCTGCATCGCGTCGCTCGCATCGTCTTGGTGCTGGGCGCCTCAAAACCAGGCGCCGGTCTTTTTCTTGCGCTCCTCAGTCTACCACATAAAATTAGTCTCCAATTGCCCACGATTCAGTTCAAGCAGTGCTCAATCACGTACCCATGCCTGCTTGCAGTCTCGATACGCCCTGCTCATCGGGTTAGCCCATCCATTGCCTCCATACGGGGGACATGGCTACTGACTGAAAGTAATCGCCGCACATAGACTTGTCGCCGCCGTTTCGGAAGAGGCATCGATAGCTCGCCTGCGCAGCCTCTTGGCACGGATCGTAGAACTCGGACAGGGATTTGCTGCAGGCAGTGGCATTAGCTCAAGTGGCTGATTGGGAACCTCCCCCTCCTCCTCCGGGAGATGCCTACTTCTGGAACTTCCGAGCCTTCTCCTTCGCTGAGGCGGAGGCCTTGCTGGCGTTTTCTGCGGCTTCCGAGGTAGCTCCCGAGGCCGGCTCGGGGGCCTTTGTTTCCGTGGGTGTTTTTGATTCCTGTGACGACATTGTAAAAGGGCGTTGGGGTGATTATCGCAAAACCAAAATGCGTCAAAACAGAGGGCCGGCCAGTTGAAGTCATGATCGGCAGAATATCGGATATGAATGTCACAGCAGCGCCAATGCTATGTAACCGTCATTGCAGGATCGGATCATGATCGATCTCACTTTTTTCTTTGTCTTTCAGGTAGCAGTATAGATTTTTTATTTGCATTTGAACGATTCGGCGCGCGACATGTCCGCATAACGCCGTTATCTTGTGAGACCTCACCAGAACCCATCATTCTCCCACGCCTGCTTCCCAGCCCGTACTTTTGCCAGCAACCCAGCTCTTGCTAGCTCAATTTTTGCTGTTGTATCCTTGCTGCAGCAAAGACCTACATCAAACTCCTTCAGGTCCGGATCTCCCATTGTCGCTAGTGCTGCTAATCCGAGGTATGAGTGATACATGTCGGGAGGACCTCCAACGGCTTTGGAGAAACCGCCGATCTGGTGCTGGGTAATATCGAGAATGTACCGTCGCGAGGGCGGTACATTGATTAGAGAGGCATTGCCAAGCATCTGGATGGTTGCGTGTTAGAGCTTTATCGCCCAAGTTGAGCTTGAGTTGTGGACTTACTCTGAGGGTTCCGGCTACCCACCAGCAGTAGCACGTGTCGGCCTTCTTGTTCCATCGTCCATTGAAACCGACATGACCAAGCTCCCCTTCACCCAGCTTGGCCTCGATGAAGTTCTCCTCGACTTCGTCAGCTTCCTCCTGCTCGGCGAGGTATATGAATTGACGCGAGGCCAAAAATTGTAACAGACCCTCGCGGTTAGGAATGCCTTCCTTGAGAGCCTTTTCAACCTGCGGAGCCGTAGAATCCAGTGGGCGATCAAGAAGTGACAGAGCCCCAATGGCGCAGTATGCGTATCCGGCTGACTAGTTTAGTTGAGTGCTGGAACACTGGCAATTGGGTGCACATACCATGAGACTCGTGGTGTGATGACTCTACAATACCTCCATCATAAGTCTGCCAAAGTTAGTTCACCTCATCTTGCAATCTCTTGCACCTAACAACGAACCTGTCCTCGACGAATGAAAGCAACCAGCTCTTCAACGTCGATATCCTCCACCCAACCTTCTTCCCCCTCTTTTACATCCCCCCTCAACATCCATCGGACACAGCTTGCCAAGTAGCTGTGGCGCGTATCGCTTCCACCCACCGACTGCCCATCCCAGATCATTTGACCAAAGCTCCCGTCCTTCCTCTGCAGGGCCTTCAGCCACAATAGCAATCTGGTCCGGTCAACACCTGCGAAGGCTGCCTTGGCCTCCTCCTCCCCATCCGCAGCCAGGCCCAGAAGGGTGAGGGCGAAGAAGGTGGCTGCCAGGTTTGCGGTCCCCTTGGGAGCACTCTGGCCGCTCAGAGCATGAGTGGAGCTGCCACAGAAACCGCCGTCTGGGTGCTGCAAGCTGAGCACCCAGCGGCGGATGGCGTTGCGGTCGGCTGGGGTGAGCGGCGCAGACAGCAGGTCGAGGGCGGCAATGGTGAAGCCGGCAAACGTGAGGCGCGTGGAGTCATAAGCAGTGTAGGGAGATGGAAGAAAGTTTGTGTGGCAGCGTTGCCAGTACTTGATGTGCTTCGCTTTGTCTAGCTGAGGAGGGGCATTTTGGTCCTCAGCTGCATCGGTCATGATGGGATATTTTTCTTTCGAAACGGGCAAAAGTTCAAGGAGAAACGAGTAAGGGTTTTTATGCCTATAGAAGGTTCAAAGCAAGCGAGAGTGCAGGATCACAAATGATATGACAGAAGGGTGATTAAATGTGATTGAATTGCATCTCTATGCGGCATGTTTACAAGCAAGCAACTAAGCTGACGGGCTAAAGCTCCATGGTACAGGACAAAAAGAGGTCCTAGCCAGGACAATGACTGACGACCCCACATCCTAGCTAGCTCCAGCCTCGAAAGGAGGGCGCACGCCACACTTGCGGCGACTGAGAACATCGGTGTCAAGCCACGGGTCCCCTAAACCCGCGATAAGCCCTGGCGATAAGAAGGGAGGGACACTTGGGGAAGAAAAAAAAAGACGAGAAGGGACTAGGAAAAAGAAAAGAAGAAAAGACATGTGACGTGACGTGTAACATGCGTGCGTGTGCGTGTGGATGATGGGTCGTCCTTGGATGGGTCACTCGGTAGGAAAGTGCATGTCGTCTGCGGTGCCAGTGTGACCAACAGAAGTAGGCTGGCTGGCTGGCTGGCCTTTTGTCGGCTTGCGACGCTGTCTCCAACTCTCAAATCAACTCGGCCCCCGATGTCTGTCATCTCACTGTCTCTGCCAATGCTGCGTCCCGTTTCATCCTCTCGTTAACTAATTGCATCGCTGCTGCTGAACAACCCTTTTTCCCATGTCCCATGTGGCCCGCCACTCCTTTCCTTCCCCACCCAGTCCCTAGCATTTCTGCCCGAGCCACGTTCCTCGCGCGACTGCACGGATCAAGCATCGAGCAAACCGACTGGCTCAACCTACGGTAGTTGCTGATCTCGTCTTGCGACGGCGTCAATTTGGTCCCCTCCTCCTCCTCCTCCTCCACCCCCCGCGCGCGCGACACCGACGACAACCCCCCGCTCAAAACCGAACAAAGAAACAAGACCATCGTCGAGCAGACGAGAGCCGCAACCATGCCGCTCATATCCGCAAAGACAATCATCACCTCCGTCTCCCTCTTCCACGTCACTCTCGCCTACTTCTTCCTCTCCAACCCAAGCTCCGTCGACAGCCAGGCGCTCGTCTACATCCTCGGCGAGAGCATGGGCATGGTTAGTTCCCCCGCGCGCAGCTTCGCGAAGCCCGCCTGCGCAACCCCGAGCTAACAACTGTCCCTTGCGACTGCTTGCAGCCCTATGCCCGAGGCTTCGACACCCAGAGCGCCCCGCTGGCCTTTCTCGCCGCTGTCTTGCTCCTCGTCGGCATCAGCGACCTCGTCTCGCTGTCCATGCCCGATGAGGTCTGCCTCATCTTCCACTGGGGAACCCAAGGTCTGTCCCTCTCCCTCTCTCCCAACTCCCTCCCCTGGCCTTGAACCTTGCAACAGCTGACCCCATGATCTAGCGCCCCTCCGCTTCCTCCTCTCTCTCGGCTTCGTTCTCTACGTCTTCTTCTTCGGTCCCTCATCGCCCGTCTACCAGACGACTTCGCGCGGCCATTTCTCTGCTCCGAGCTCGCACAACCCTTCATACCGCCCCGCTGGCTGGGGCGGCGACGGCCTCAAGAATCGCCTGTTCTTCACATTTATGTTTGTTGAGATGATGACTTGGTTCTGGATCTGGGTCACTTTGCGTGAGGAGCGCAATGCTATCCTCGAAAAGAAGTCGCGTAGACGTAGGGATTCCTTCTCCCGTGCTATGTAAGAGCTTACCTATCCGGTACCATGATGAGAGATGTCGCCGATCATGTTTGGAGTAGAACAATAGAATGTATAGGATATTAATGGAGCGCTGCTGTTTGCTGCGAATTCTGGCTTTCACTCATCACTCGTATTAGTCTGTCTTGGATATAGCTTAATGTATTCTTGGCGCCCGTCCTTGACCCAAATAAAGTGCTGACCGTCCCCTCTTTTACCACTCAACCAACAACAATACAGCGACGCTAGTCAGACATCTAGGAACCATCTGATTTCGCCGACACAAATACTCTAGCCGCAAAGCACGACCTAGAGAGGAATAAATCAAGCGTGGTCCAGTCTTCTATGCACAAAAAAAAAATACGAAAAAAACCCCCGAAAAAAAGCAGGCACAATAACAAACCGGCCAACCTTCTACTACATGCAACAAAGAAAATAAGAATCAGAATAAAAGCCAAGGCTTGTTAGACCCTCTATCATTAAAATAGAACAAAAAAAATTGAATGCAAAGTTGGTATCCTTTGGTACTATACAACCACCCAATCCGACGGGAGGCAACAGAACAAGCATCGAGAATCTCATAAACGAGGTGTAAGAAGAGAAACACACATAGAAAATAAAGATGCTCCTCGGCGACTTGCGCCGAAAAATGCTGTAAAAAGCGCCAATCGCCCAAGGAGAAAGAAGAAGAAAGAAGACAAAGCAAATATAGGTGAAAAAAGAAGAAGATGCCAACATCCCAAACGAGTGCCGGATTGCTAAGAATACGTTTTTCTGTCGTCAAGTCGTTCAACTCCCGTCCCATTTCTCCCGTTAGCTGAGAGAAAAAGGATGAGACCCCATCTCAGACCATCCCCCTTTTCACACCCATGGGCGTTTATATATTAGTATTAGCTTTTTGATGCCTTGTCCCCCTTTATGGTCCCTTTGCAGGCACAGGGGGGGCTGGCAAGTCTTTTGCCATGATTGATTCAGTCTCATCCTCTTCGAAGATCTGCTCCTCAATCTTTTCTCCAGGACCACCGATCACTGGGCTAAACATCTCTACCTCCTCAACTTCTTCGTCGCCTTCATGTAGGCATTCATCTTCTTCCTGAATCGTCACTTCCCCAGAGCGCCTTCCCAAGCCTGAAGCGCTCGCACTGCGGGAATGTGATCCGGATGAAGAGTTTCGAGAACTGCCTGATGGTCCCCCAAAGTTGAGTGTAGGACCCTTGAAAATGTTTCTCTTGCGCTTGGCGAAAAGTACACCGGATGCAAAGGGGTTAGGAGAACCCGGTGCTTGCGGTGCACTTCCCCCATCAGAGGGCATCCCCTCGTTAAAGATGGTGAGCGGCGGCGGTGTAGCGCGAACCAGTCGAATATTCGACGGAAACGACCCTGCTGTCGGTGTTGCCGGAAGAACCTTCACAGAGTGGTGAGGCGACTGCCCGCGCTGCATCTGGGACTTGGATAAGCTCGCGGAAAAGGATCCCGCTGAGCTCGTCGAAGAAGCCTTTGAATGAGAGTGATGATGGTGGTGAATTGAGCGAACCGACGAGACTGATGAAGATGTGGACTTGCGTCCTCGCAATCCCGTTGATGTACGTCTCATCGTGGATCTCGGCGTAAGAGGAGAAGGAGAAAGTGACTGTCGCTTGTACGATTGAGAGGTGGACACACGTGTCGGTGGATATGTCGGCGACATCAATGCAGTATTCGCAGGGGCAGCATGACCGTTTCCGCCACTTCGGGCTGGGGAATGTCCTTTCCCAGCATGGCCATTAGCCACTACACCCTTGGGAAGACCAGCCGTCGGCTGAAGTCTTGGCGAAATCGAGGCTGGGTACTTGCTCGTCTGTGGCCGTGAACCTCCATCCTTGCTGCTGGTGGCACTATCCTTGGTATGCAGGTCAGGTGCGCTGCGACTCGTTCTTCGCTCGTGTCCCTTCTTCCTCCTGGTTGTATTCTCGATAAACCAGTGTGTCCAGTTCTTCCAGTGAGCGATGAAGGTTTGGCTTGGTTTTCTTCTGGGTTTCTGATCATTCTCTTGGGGTGTCACGTTTGAGCTATTGGGTTCCAGATTGGTCGTGACCAGATGTAACGTTGATCCCCGAGACCGAGCGCTGCGTATCAAGCCCTCCTTGGGTGGTGGGATAGGTCTCCGATGTCGAGATGTTGAAGCAGATCGTATCGAATCCTTATCGACGGGAGGAGGTGGATGATCGCCATCCTTGTTTGCACCACCGGGTTCCTTGCCAACCTCTACTAGTTGAGGTAAGTCCACAAGGTATTCGGTGTAGTGTGCGCTCCTCCTTTTGCTTCTTCCTCGTCCATGCGATCCAGAATGCTCCAACCGAATAAACTGCCGCGTGAGACCACCATCTTCGTCAACATCGTGTAGAACCGACGACATTCGCTCCAGACGGCTCGATGCCGCCGAAAGACGACGTAGGCTGCGGTTCTCGGCTTCCTTTTCTTTCCGTTTCTTCTCCCTTCTGATAGCTTTGCGCTCCTCCTTTTCCAAAAGAAGCGCCCACCATCCAGCCAAGGCATCACATTTCTGTGCCACAACGCTTTCCACAACCGCATCCGTGTTCACTCCAGCACTGCGCATTCGGTGGAGACAGTCTTTTTCGATGGCCGTTGAAAATGGTCGCCTGGGCTTAACGTCGAGAATTGCCTGCTGTGCTGGTGCGTGTTCGGCCAAGAAAGGGTTCGCAAGGATCTCGGGGAGTGATGGTCGCAGCAGTGGCCGTTTCGACAGCAGTGCCTTGATTAAGGGGATTGCTTCTTCCGGTAGATGTTCAGGGAATTTTGGTTCTTCCGACAGAATCCTGGTTCGAGTCACGTTGTCGTCGTCGTCGTCGAATGGAAGCTCGCCACAGAGGAGCGCATAGAGAATCACACCTAGACTCCACACGTCCACCTTTTCGCCAGCATACTTTTCTCCCTTGAGCATTTCTGGTGCTGAATAACAAATGGTGCCGCAAAAAGTCTGCAGATGGTTGGTCCGGCCCTCATACTCTCGAGTAAATCCAAAATCGACCAGCTTGACATTTTCATGTGTATCGAAGAGAATATTCTCCAATTTCAAATCGCGATGGACACAGGAATGGTTGTGAACGTAGCTGACGGCGCCAACGAGCTGAGCAAAAATCTTTTGGACTTTCGGGACTGGTAGCGGACCGTGTTCGAGAAGGTGGTTGTATAACTCGTCCCCTGGGTGATGTCAGCAATATGAGAGAATGTTATGGCGGGGAGCGACAATACCGGCACAATACTCCAGGACCATCCACACCATGTTCTCCGTCACAATAACCTCGTACAGCCTCGCGATGTGTGGATGGACAAATTGACGGTGGTGGTGGATCTCGCGGGCGAGATTGGAGTCGGCCTTGTTGGCCGACTTGAGAACTACCTATCAAAGAGTCAGCCGAAAATCGTGCCCGAATTAGAACGGATTACGGCAACTGACCTTGGAGCCATTTGTAAGCTTGTGGCTGGCGAGGTAGACCTTTCCAAAGGAGCCCTTTCCAATTAATCGACCGAGCTGGTAGCTACCCACGGACTTCAGATCCTTGCTCGCAAACTCACTATAAGAGAAAAGAAAAAAGAGTTAGCGTTCTGCAAGTCGTGATAGGCCAGTCGTAAATGTGCATAGTGACTTACTCAAGTAGCTGCTGATATGAGCGGGCAAGCTATTGGTACCATGCCAGTCAGTATGCGCACGCGCGTCATCCCCAGCACAGGTATAACGCACCTTGGCCTTGCGTTCTAGCTCGGCCTGCCCCTTTGCGGCCTGCATCCCTCCTAGCTCAATGCCGGGCAGTTAAGCCCTGCAAAGGCAAACGGAAAATCGGTTTGGTTTGCGCCGAGGCGGATGTGCAACACGTCCAAACGGAGGCGTCGTGGTGAGGTCGGGATCGTCTCAAGTGGCAGTGTCGCACGGTTATGGAACGGTAGCGGCACATCCGCGGGATAGCCGTTTGGAGAAGCGAAAAATCGAAGCGGGATAGTAATTGAGCACACGTCGGGTGACTTTTTTTCAGGTCGGAAGGAGAAACAAGGAAAAGTTGGTCGTCGGGGGGCTCGTTACCGAGGACACGCACGCGTTGTCAGCGAGGCCGTCGCCTCCACGATGGAATGGCCGTTGCAGGATTATCGGGAGATTCGTCAGCGGGACGATGCAGATCTAAAGAAAGAGCACAGCGTGCTTTGAGAGAGCGAAAGAAGAGGAGGCACACGGCTGTGCAAAGGCGACGGCGCGGCGGCGGGACGAGGTTGGATGTAGGAGTAGGAGTCAAGGTTTGGACATGGGGGATGGGATGGATGGCTCAGGATGGCATAGGATGAAATTGGGATCTGGGATGCCTTGGAAAGGTACGAGTGGCTGAAGTAGCGCTTCGGTGGGCTAGCGCGGGCCGGGTACCTGGGCCGGTGGTAGCTTTCCCTGTATTCCAGATGTAATGGGCCAGGGAAAAGGGAGCTTTGCAGACAAACAGGGTCCAGCAGGACGGATCCCGCAATAGGCATTTAAACGGGATCCTTGGTGCCATATCCTCTGTCACAGTTTAAGACTGCTGGGCGCACACTACGCCAATATAACACTGGGGTTTCCGGCACCAGTTCTACACATCGAGACTTGGCGGCCATGTCATCACCGGCGTCCGCAGCCGTTGGTGGTGGCGCGACAAAGTCCAAGACCAAGACGATACCAAGGAGGCAAACCCACCCAGTGGAACACAGAGTGACATAGCCTGCATGCACCAGCCAGGAGCCCACTGGGGGCCCGAAAAGGTTCGTTCGCTCCGTCCAGGGACCTGGGCCTTTAATCAAAACACCGTGGGGACTGGAGTCCCGGCCCCGACGGGAGCATACCTATTCTTGGCTGTCGCAGTCTGAAAGGCGCCCCTTCCGGCCGGAGGCGGCGTGCGCCCGAAAGCATTGTCTTGCTCGTCAGGCAGAAACATGTCGTTTCTTTAATTGTTTCCAGTGGCTCTCTGGCCGCGCCAGCCACATGTGGCCGTGACGTGGACCGTCATGACGCATGCGAACACTGGGGATCGACAGCACCGGATTGATTGCACCGACGCCCTAACGCTGCACCAGCAGCAGGAGCAGCACTACGAGGTCACGGGGGACGAGGTTTGGGAGAGCATAGTCGGGCGCAAACCCCATATCTCCCGCCATGGCACTTATCGAGCCGACATTTTCATGTAGGTATGTACGTTCAATCATTGCGATCCTCCCCACTGACGAGGGGAGCACCGCACCCAAGATTGTTCGATTTCTTCTCCATTCTGTGTTCCTCGCTATCAGTGGTCCTGGGCGCAAGCCTTGCGGCGCACCTCGCATCAATGTACAGAGAAACCTGAAGGTTGTTATTTGCGTTGTTCAATTTTGAATGAAGAGAAGAGAAAAAAGAAAAAGACTTGCGAAATTTCTTCAACTGGTTTTGTTTCCACAGAGCGGGCGAGTGGGGCTGGTGGTTGGGTGATGCCTGAATTGGGGGGCTAGTTTCGCCTTATGTACAAGGCACGAACTTCTCCAGCGCCACGGCTTCAACACCGTTCCGAATGACACGAGAGCACAGTCAGACTCACCACTAAAAACATAGCCAATCACCATATTCTGTAATACCAGAATGGCAAGCTCTCTGTCAGCATCGTTCCAGTTTACATGTGCTCAAATACGGGATAGCCACTCAATACCAACTGTTCCCAAGAATCGGGCACGTCCCATCATGCTGGCTATTAACCATGGGCCTCCATGGCAACGAAACCATGATTCACAATAACGGCCGCTCTTCCTCTTTTTTTTTTTAGTCTTCATTTCTTAGAAAATTTGCCTGCCAAGCTTCAGCACAAGATCATGGTCGAAGCTTTTGGCAACGAAGTGATTCACATGGATCTCCTTTTGATCGCCTTGCTCCGTCTGTCGTCAACGTCAACATTCTGAGGCCACTGGTAACCGCGCTGCCAATACAACGCGGGCTCAACGTGAAATTGTTTTCATACCAGCAGAAATCCCGGCTGGTGGTTGACACGGAGCAACCGAAAAAAATGGAGACAGCGGAGCTCCGTCTGCCCCCCGGGATATTCGTGAAGCGGGGACATGGCCACCGGGAGATAGAGTTCAACCGGCCCAAGACAAATGCCGTCTCTGCGGCGCAAAATGGGTGCACTGGCGAGTCTTGGCCTAGCGTATGGTCCGGGTATTGCTTCTTCATTATTATGAGACGGCTACTCACCTGCCGGCCAGCGTAGGCCACCCCGCATATGCTAAATTAGATTGACGGTTGTCAAGAGGCGCAGGTATGCGAACGGTCTTCACATTCTTGACCCAGTAAATACGATTGACACGACTAGCCACCGAATTTTTAATGGATTTCCCTTACTTGATCGGTTCGCAGGGACTTGAATTGGTCAATTCTCAAGATACGATAAGATTTCGAACCATTTACCTAGCATAGAAAATTGAGTCTTGGCTCATTCTCAGACCGGAAATCATTCTGAGAATTTCTGGATCTCGCCTCGAATATTTTTCCTAGACTGCAGTTGTTGTTGTACGTACATCTCTTTTCAAGAGGTACTAGCAAGTAGGCCGGGGTGACGCGTCGAGCAAAGGTATCAAGGGTCTCGCATAGAGAGACACTGGGGGCGATTGGTAGGCTGCGAGCTTCGCCTATGGTACCGCCAAATGCCCCTGGAGCGAAAGGAGGATATGGCAAAAATAAAGCTGCTTTCAGTGTGAGAACGGATGGGCACGTATGGCAATGAAGGCCAGGCCGACCAAACCGCACACCACCTCCAGTATCATCTCTTACTTTGTCACATGGCAATTCATGATTCACGAGACGGGTGTTGCGGGCAAAGTCAGCAACGCCAGGCTGCGAGGGGACTTTGAACGGTCTCACGTTCCGGCTAATACGAGAGGCGGCGCTTGAATGGTCCAAAGTTCCAAAAGGATTGGCGCGGCCCCCATGCGCCAGCCGTAGGCCCCCAGAAGGCCCAGACCAGCACCTTAGCTCAAGGGAGCTTGGATCCGTGGCGATGCTCCGGGCGGCTCCACCGACTCGCATAACTGCGCAAGCTGATCGTGCCGATTTTCCATGCTCCCTCAGCTTGGCGGTTAACGACTCCATCGCCAAGACGATACCCGCCACATCACAGCAGCCCTTTGGGAAATTTTCGCATTGCTGCTCTTCCGAATCCCGACTCACCGTAACAGCGTCCGTCACCTGGTCCTGTTTTTTTTTTTTTGGGAGAAGAACCCCCGCTCTCCCTCCACCTAGAACTGCACTGAACCGCCCCTCCTCACGTCATCTTCCCGTTGACATCTGCCTCAGCCCTACCATCTGTATTCGCAGCCATGGCAGAACTCGCAGAGCGCCTGGGGAGCCTCAACCCCTTTTCCAAGAGCCGCCGTCGCATCGACAACGAAGATGTTGGCGGCATGATTGACAGCGCCACAGTGGCAGGCGGCGGTCACACTGCGCGCAACCTCACCACGGATCTCAGAGTCAGCCATGCCCTGCGATCGCTCATGGTTGACAAGGGCATCATTTCTGAGCATGACGCTGGACTTGAGGAAGGAGCTGCACCCACTCAAGCGCTCATCGCCCTGATCAAAAAACCCCATATTCAGGTTCCACCAGAGCTCCTCGACCGATCTCATCCTCTGCCTGAGTACTTTATCAGCTCCAGCCACAACACCTATTTGATGGCCCACCAGCTCTACGGTGAATCAAACGCGCTTGCATATACCCTAGCCCTGGACACGGGTGCACGATGCGTCGAGATTGACGCATGGGACAATGCCGAAGACATTATGGAACCCAAGGTTACCCACGGCTACACCTTGGTCTCCAACATCTCCTTTCGCTCCGTTTGTGAGACCATCTGCGATGTAGTCGACAGAGAAGCTGCAGTGGCGGCTGCTTCAGAATCTTACCGCCCAGCACCCATCCTGCTATCACTAGAAAACCACTGCGGCGCTGAAGGTCAACTCCGCCTTGTCCAAATCATGAACGAGGTTTGGGGTCATCGGCTACTCGAAAGACCGGTCAGAGAGCATGGTCACATGGAGCAGGCAGGCCAAGCAGAGAACCATGTCTCGCTGGAAGAGCTAGGCTCCAAGATATCTGTCATTGTTGAATATCATATTCCTGGCGAGGTGGACAGCGATGCTAGTTCTGACAAAACTGACACTAGCGACTCGGAAGACGAGGAAACAAAGAGGGCACGCCTGGAGTACAAGGAAAAGAAGAAACAGGCATGCGCAATCATCATCCCGGAACTGGCCGATCTAGGGGTCTACGCCCAGTCTGTCAAGCCCAGCAACGACACGTGGTACACTGCGCAGCTCCTCGACGGCCCTCACAACCACTTGATCAACGTTTCCGAGACGGGTGTCAGCGGCCTCATCGCACCGCACCGCGCAGCCATTTCAAAGCACAACGCACATCATCTCATGCGAGTATTCCCCAAGGGAACTCGCATCTCTTCTGGAAACCTCAGGCCCGTCCCTTTCTGGGGCATCGGCGCCCAGATCTGTGCTCTCAACATGCAAAATTTCGGCACCAGCAGCCAGCTCAACGAGGCTCTCTTCAGCGGCACCGACGGCTACGTCTTGAAGCCCGCAGCGCTGCGCGCTGGTGGTAGCGGTGTCCTGAACACCGGCAGGAAGAAGAGGCTCACGCTTCACGTTGCGGGAGCCACCGGCATCCCTCTCCACGAAGACACAGAGTCCGATGGCATCAGGCCATATTTGACCTGCACCATGTATCACCCTGATGACATTGAGGGTGAACCACCGAAGCGCAAAACCTCGCCATACAAGCAGCACAAGCTTGGCTTCTTGCACCGCGGCGAAAACCCACCCCCGACAGACCCCATCTGGGACGAGACGCTGGAGTGGGAGTACGAGGACAATGAGCTGGTGTTCGTCAGAATGCTGATCAAGAGTGATGAAAGCTGGTCCAAAAACCCCATGTTTGCTGTAGCGGCGGTGCGACTCTCGTATGTTGTTCCAGGCTGGAGCTTCATCAGGATGTTGGATATGCAGGGCCATCATACGCGGTGCAGCATTCTGGTGCGATTCGAGTTTGAGGACATTTGAAACGTGATATGAATAGACGATTTGTGAATACTCGACATGGTCATGATGTTTTTTTTGGTTTCTCCTTCTTTTTTTCCCCATTCATGTTAGCTTGGGTGGAGATGCAAGGTTGATGTGCTGGTCATGAACTTGTTTTTATGTCTTTTTTTCTCTCGCCCAACGTAGCCAGGCCCCAATATTATCGCTTTCAATTCGTCTAATATTTTACAGCCCTCGCTCTATAAAGTGGTCTGCAAATCAAATAATGCAGAGAGGATGCATGCAACTGGTCAAGTCCCAGGCCAAAGCCCTCCCTCAACGACGATACCACATCCGGGTGACTTTTGTATTCCTCATCTTCCTCTGCAACATAAAGACGCCGTACATCAGCGCCTCCGGGGTCGGGGGGCATCCAGGTACGTACACGTCCACGGGGATGATGCGGTCCACGCCTCGTACCACGCTGTAGCTGTAGTGATAGTACCCTCCACCATTGGCGCAGCTCCCCATGCTAATCACCCATCTCGGCTCTGGCATCTGGTCGTAGCACAACCGGACGGCAGTTGCCATCTTGTTGGTAACAGTTCCAGCGACAATCATGATGTCGGATTGTCGGGGTGAGGCTCGGAAGATGATGCCCAGTCTGTCTTGGTCGTAGCGGGGCATGGAGACGTGCATCATCTCGACGCCGCAGCAGGCCAGGCCAAAGGTCAGCGGCCAGAAGGAGCCCTGACGAGCCCAGGCAACAACCTGGTCCAGCTTGGTGCTGCAGAATTGTTAGCAAGGGAAACGGCCTGGGCCCAAATTTGCGTGGTCCTTCTTACAAGACATATCCCAGAGCCCCATCCTTCTCATGGTCGAGCGAAACCTCCTTCCTCTGAGGCTTGAGCAGAGACGTAGAAGAGTGCCGCCTCGTGTAGTTTGGATGAGTGATGAGTGATGTACATGGCGCCACCGTCCGGCACGCGGGGACGGTTGTAGCAGCTACACGACGATGTGTTAGTATCAACGACAGCAGGGCTAACAGTGAAGTGATGAGGAATGATTACCCCGGGCCAGTCGACTCGCAATCTTGCCACTCATCTTTTCTCTCGTCGGGATTGTCTAAACGGCGACCTAACCACTAGCAAGGCAAGTTGAAAGTCGGCAAGAACGGATAGAAAGAATAGATGCCGGAGTCTACATCGTTCCCGAGGGCACCACGTGACGACACATGTTGGCAGCGGGAGAACCAATCAGCTGAGCAGAATTCCCAATTGCACACATGTTTGCACTGGACGGGCTCCGCGGGTTTGTTCAGCGCAGTTGGCATGTGTAAGTGACGGCTCGATCGGGGAGGGGAGGCACATGTCCCTGGACGGAGAATGACCCTCTGAAGGTCGGCCTAAAACCCACGCAGTACAGGGACTAGCCTCCAATGACTGACGCCTTGTCGCGTAGATCCCTGAATTGGCAGGGGTCCCATTGGCCAAAATTTAAAGTGCACGCCCTATACTCTGCCGGGCCGACAAGGTTGGCAACGACGGTTTTATTTACCCTGAACAAACCAACTTCTTTCCATGATTTGTCGAGACACAAGATAAATGTGATGCGCAGATGTTGTTTTTGGTACCGTATCTTTTTTTTTAAGGTTATATTCTCTTTGTTCTCAGTTTACCTAGGTGGTTGAAGTCACAATCTCAGGTGCCGAGCGTTTGGAGCGTCTGCAAACTTAGATAAGTTTTGTTAGATTGGGTTGGCGGACAAATCTGACAAGATTCGTCCCGATGGTCCCAATTGAGTAACAAGTCACCGGGAATCAGAAGCGATTCCCCGACCCGAGAGAAGCACTAGACTACGCGAGCAAACTATTAAAGGTCCTTTCTTTTGAACCAACATCTAAAATCTGCACCGCTTGCAGAACGCGGCAACACTAGCCGTATGAGGAAATTCGAATTGTCTGTGCCCCTTGAGGCTGCTTTTGACGAAGCTGTTCCGGAGAATAAAATCCTCTTCCGCGGTGGTGTATCGTCGATCACCCAAAAGAGTTGTGCATGACCATTCGCAGTGCGGCCTGACCTAACAGAGGTTGAAGCCTTTTGATGAATGTTCTGGCAGAAGCGGCCCATGTCTGGCGAGCAACCATCCTGTTGAGATGCTCAAACGCACAACAAGACAGAACAGGGGAAACAGTCGGTATGAAATAATGACCACAGACTGATCCAATCTGGCTTCGCGTTAGTTGGGTTACTTGTTTTAAGTTTCCGTATCGAAACCCGTCCGTGGGTTTCCCATGAGGCTGGGCGCCCCACACGGCCCCCTTCGATGCAAGTTCCTTTCCATTAAATCTGGGTGAACCCATCGGGACAATCGGGAAAAAACCCACAACAAAGTTGCAGCATGTCTCGTCAACCAAACCACTCTGCTGGATCTCGGATAAAGTGTTCGAGTTGCGATAAGACGTATTCCAGGCTCAGCCATCTGCGTCGCCATGAATCTACCCGTTGGCACCCCCCTCGCCCTCTCCACCCAAATGCTTGCTGCCCCTCATTGGCGCGCACTTGCTGACTTAGCATAGACAGCACTCTTCGTCACATCACATGCCCTGCTTGTTCTAAAAGCTTTGCAAGATTGTACGTTAGCCCCGTTGTCTTATACTTGACCCCCCGCTGAATCCTGGCCAGAGATATAGCCCGTCGCCATATGCGGAACTGTGTCGATGATGTGTCGCAGATTAACCTACCCATTGCAAAGCGAGGTAGGAAACCAAAGGCTTGTGACAGATGTTCGCAGAGCAAGCTCTCGTGCAATCTAGAAACGCCATGTTCTCGATGTCACCTGGCTGGAGCCGCCTGCTCGTACCTGCGGGTTGATGCCAGGGCAGCTGCTGCAGCTTCATCCAGTACCACACCAGCTAGAACCGAGTTTCCGTGGTTGCTAAGCATGACCAACCCTCAGGCAATAGGTACCTCGGAAGCCATGGCCCAGGAGTTTATGAAGAGCGACGTTGCCGATGAGTTTTGGAACGCGCCGACCCCACCGGGACTATCGCGACCCCAGGCCAGCCTCATGGCTGATGAAGACGGCTGCAGCTGGGGCCCCGCATCATGGCTGATAGACTTGGATGTCGATATGGAACCTATGGAATTTACTCAAGATTTTCACGGTATCGACTTCTCAGTCTATCAGTCAGAAGTATTGGCCTCACGACTGGATGAAATGATTGGGCATCTAGATCAAGCCCGCGAGAAGAACAGGCAAGTCGACCCAGACCTGAATGAGTTTGAGATGCAGCTTGCGCGCACCATCTTCACCCCCCAGAACCTGGAGCACTTCCTGTGGGTTTACTTCCGCCGCATTCACCCCTACCACCCGATCCTCCACCAGCCGACTTTCAACTGCGAGACTGTCGCGCTGCCTCTCCTCCTCTCTCTTTTCCTCTTTGGCGCCCTGTTGGCGACCCCCACCGATGACGCCATCTCCGCGCGCGCCTTCTTCCTAGATGCCGAAGAGTACATTTTCAGCCACCCTGATATGCTCAAGATGCTGAGGCGGGGCCCCTGCGCCAGCGTAACACGCAGCGACGTTGAGATGATGCAGGCGGCGTTGACCATACAGGTCCTGCAGAACAGCAGAAACGATGCTGTTACCCGCAGGCGTGTTCGGATAGAGAGGTATCCACTACTCAATGCTTGTGTCCGATACGCCGGGTTGCTGGGGGCGAGGCATAGCATGGAGCTGTCTGGGTACACAGGCGCAACTTGGGAGCAGTTTATCGACGAAGAGCTCAAGATCCGGCAAGTCAAGATTTCATTCATGAATCACGGTCGCTTTGACTAACCGAGGATAAATTAGACTGGCACATTGGACTCAACTCAACAACGGTTTTATGATCGGCTGTTTCGTTACCCATACCCAGATTTACATGTGCGAAATGACTGGCGACATGCCATGTCGAGAAGAGGTCTTTGAAGCCGACACAGCAGAGGCTTTTGTCAGAATAGCGTCCCTGGAACCTCCTGGCCCGCGGCCGCTATCCTTGGCGAAGTACATGTCTTTGCTGCTTTCGGATTCCTGGCCGGGGCCGGATGATGACGTGTATAAGCGATTGACGCTGGAGAACTTGGAAATCATAATCAGCGGTAAGCAGAAGTCGTGGCCGTTGTTTCCGCTTCAAGGCAAGGTGCTAACTTCTCGCAGCTCTTGGGACTGAAACCACAGTAGCGCGGACCAACTGCCTGTTACCGCTGACAAGTAGGGGTCTTCTCCGTGCTTGCATGCGCTGGAAGCTGCTCTGGGACAGGGAGAGGAAGGAGAGCGGTGGAGTGCATCTCACTGGGTTTACAAAGTACGTCATGGAGATGTGGTGGCTTTGCGTTATTGTCATCAAGGTGGACCAAGTGGGTGACTCATCGACCGAATACATGTCCAAAGTTTCGATGGATTCGTTTGACGGCATCAACGAGTTTCTGAAAAGGTACAGCGATTTGTCGAGTGTACGATAAGCTTTGGGAAGTCTCGAATGCGCTGGATTGCATTGCATGTTGCTGAGGCCACAATTACGGTTTCCTTTGGTGACTCACTGCAATATTCCATTCGCAAAAGATACCAACCAGAATGTATTATTATTTGCAATGAAGATGAACTCCCCTATGAAGTCACAATCCCCTTTGATTTCGATTTAATTTAATTTCCAATTTCTTTTCTGCCGACCGAGCTGGAAACTCGCTACACAGCACCATCTTGGCCATGATTGTCTGGAAGACCTGATTGTGGATGAACGGGAGAGATCTATGGACAACCCACGTGGCCGATTTGGGAACTGTTGAGATCGAAATGAATAGATTGCGGCAATTATCGGGCAGAAGGACTCAAATGCTGGAACGCAGGCTGCAAACGCAGGCTACCATGTTGATAAAAGACCTACTATGTTCCTGTGTGGGGTGGTTTCTGGTCTTCTAGATGGTTTTTTTTCACGTGGCCGGTGGGGTCGTCCGAGATATAATGCCGCCGTCTCTATAACCGGATCTGTTGGGCCGGGTTCTGCATTGAGTTCAACTCTCCTCTCCTGCATCCCACGTAGCCATCCCCCCCTTCCCCCCACGATCCTTCAACGGGCACAGTGCTCCATGACATCAGTGCGGCTGACTGCTGGGTTCAAGGCGGGAGACGAGATGAAATTCGTGGTGAAGGCGGTGAATGGGGGCCTCACAGCTTCAACCCAAGCACCACGCATCATGCTGGACCTTGTGAATCTTCAGCTAACTAAGGCAATAACACGTGGCTGGCATGTAAACGGTTTAGAAGAAACCATGACGGATAAAGAAAACGGTGCATGAGAAAAGGAAGCTCGGTGGCAGTGGACATGGTATGGTATAGGCAGGATCGTATCCAGCCGCATGGGGAATGGAGATAAGCGATCGAGCTGTTCCTCTCTTACTCTTTATCTTGCATGGCAGCCTTGAGCCGGCAGGCACCCTATGAGGAATCTTTCCACTTGGCCGATGAATTAAAGCCTTGTCTAGAGAGCAACAAGGCTGAGAGCAAAATTCCGCGACCCACCCGGGGTATCCAGCTCGCAACCGCAGGCTCGGAATCGCCCATGGCCAACCTAACTAGGCTCTCGTCATTCATGCAGGGTTGTATCGGATCTCTTGCATGGAATACGGGCCAAAAACCGTGTTGATCTGGCAGCGCTAAACGCAAAAAGAGGTAGGGCGATTCCACAATGGCTCGGGGAGCAGGGGGGGCATCTTTCGCCAGGCTTATCCACATGACCCAAGTTGGGTTGATGGGGCCTCTCTAAGCCTTGGCGGGTTGATGCGTTGGGAAGTTGCTTCTCGCTGCTAACACTGCTGGGGCGACTGGTCATGTGTATTGGAAGATGTGGTGCCCGTGCCCTTTGTGTACACTCAAACGAGGCAAGTTGCTACGTAGCTGGTTGGTCTATGTAGACGAGACATGGATCGGGTGGTATGCGGGGGAGAGTGTGACAGTTGTCTTACTTTTTCTAGCCAAGTTGGGAGAGGTTTACGGGTATCCCTCGTCTTGGTCGCATCGGGTTTACCGGATACTTTGGAAGCTAAAAAAAAAAACATGTTTCTGTCCACGCGGATGTGGAAGTTCAATAGTGATTTTCGATAGTGGTTAGCGCTAGAAACAATTCATGTTTCGGGCACTTCTGGCTCGCTTAGCAATTCGCCAAGCCACCGTCTCTTCTGGGTGTGTTCCAAATTCTCCATAGCGCCGACCCCACCTACGCACGACATGAAGCGACGACATCTCACGATCGAGGAAGGAACAATTTGCTTTTGGACAGAGACAAGCTTGACGTGTCCTTTTCGGGGCCTGAAGGTTGTTGCGTGTTTTTTTTTCGTCCTTTCTTTTTGCTTCTTTCCCCCTTCTCCCTTTCCCCCCCTATGCAAGGAACATGGCTCTAAAAAATCCGTCCTCGTCACTGGCTGTGCGTGGGGCTGGCGGCATCCGGGCACTGACCAGGAGGCATCACCTGCGCGGACATCGAGGTTTTGCAACGGGCCGCTCAGCCGACGAGATTGGTGGCGAGATGACAGATCTGGGAACAGAAGCGCTGGTGCTGAGTGTGATGCATACGGGGCCAATCGAGTCGGTTGTTGAGGCCAAGATGCTGGGATGCTGGACGTTGTTGCTACAACTGGCCTCATCCACATCATGGCTTATGCTGACACTTTCGTCCGAGGTGCAGTGCCCGTTCGACGTAAGCTCTTCGCCATCTTGACCGTCTCGCAGGCGTTCCTGCCGCTGCTGCTCGAGGTTAAGGGGGTGGCAAACCCGAGCAGCATCATTGATGCCGGTGTATGCCAGCTCTTTGCCGCCTGCAACGCCTCCATGGCCACCCTCGAGGCTCTGGGTCACACCATCAGACGAGAGTTGGGGCCATAGAGGCGCGAGTGTCATCATATTCAAAACAGACAGCGTCTGCAGCATCCTATTCGACGACGCTGAGCAAATCATGACTCCCGATCTGAGCTTCTACGCGCCGCTGCAGCCACGGGTCGCCGAGAGGGGTACGTGACGGCAGCCAAACTCGAAGAAGCCGACGTATCTGCTCGACATTGCATCATGCCCATCACCTGGAGAGGTGGCCTCGCATTGCTGGCGTGGTGGTTCCTGAGTTGGTTGGGATGGAAGGCGACAGTGCCATGTGCTCGCTCAATGGCCAAACCCGCATGGGTGCCCAATTCTGACAGGACCAGGAGCGCCCCATGACGGGTGAGCAACTGCTGGGGAAAACTACAGGCTTCTCGGGTGAAATCGTCATGACTTCCCGGGTGCTGCCATGACTCCCCGGGCCTGTGCGGAAGACGCCTGGGCCAAGGGAAGGCACTCGACGAGCTCGCCACAGGGCGAGGCTGGGCAATTATGAGAAATGCTTTTGTAGACGGGGCCCATGGCTGAAACAATAATAGAATGCAGGAGGCCCTCTTGCAGGTGGTTAATGTGAGCTGAACGAAGCTTGCATTGTCTATCCACTTGATTGGACGCTATCGTTGGGTGAGCAAGGAAGTTGGGCTAGGGTTGCCGACCCACGCAGCTCAAATAAAGCTCCCGTATGCAGCACCCCAGCTGTCATGACATTCATCTCCCTCTCGTGCTATAAACAAGGTCCGTATTTTTTGTTTTTATTTTTGGGGGGTTGATTCATCTTGCTCAATTCACTCATTTTCTCTTCGCTCGACACTTGCAATTCCGCCAGAAGAGATCGCTGAAGGCTGGCCGAAGCTCCGTCAACTTAACATACTGTTAGTCACTGGAGGACGGCTTCAACTGCCGGAGCTATGCTAGGAGCTAGCTTAGTGCTACACCGGGAGTCTATCGCTTGGCCTTACTCATCTCGTCGTTTTCTCTGGTGATCCGACACACTCATTACAACTCGTTAACCCAACCGTCATTGGCAGTTTTACCATCGCTCCCCGGTTTTATCCATTTCGACCCACACTGGCCGCCCGCCATGACAATGGCAGAAACCATTGAGTTGGACACGGCTGTCTTCGACCAGCTCAGCCAAGGCGAGGCGAGACACCTTCTCGACACCATCGACAGCCTTCGAGAGATCCAGATCGGAGAAATCGTCAACCTCCCACAAATCATTGTAGTGGGAGACCAGTCGTCAGGAAAGAGCTCTGTTCTCGAAGCCATCTCGCGCGTGCGATTCCCCGTCAAGGGTGATGTTTGCACTCGGTTTGCGACTGAGCTGGTGCTGCGAAGAACACCGAGCACTTCCATCTGCGTTTCAATCCAATACTCCCCCGACACCGTAAGAGAACCGACATCATTGCCAAAGGACTTTCGGTGGACCAGTTTCGACCGAGATGCGCTCCCGGCCATCATTGAGGAGGCTACGAGCCAGATGGGCTTGCCCGCGGGCAAATTCTCCAAAGATGTTCTGCGCGTCGAGATTACTGGTCCCGACGTCTATCCTCTGACCTTGGTCGATCTTCCCGGCTTCTTTCACAGCGCAACCGCCACGCAGCTGCCAGACATGGTTATTGTCAACCAGCTTGTCGAGAGCTACATGAAGCAGAAGAACTGCATCATCCTCGCCGTCGTCTCGGCATCGTACAATCACGCTAACCAAAAAGTTCTCACGGAAGTAGCCAAGCACGATCCCAACAGGGAACGGACGCTCGGAATCATCACAAAGCCTGATCGTGTGCAGGGGGCATCCCAGGAGCACACTTTTCTTCAGCTCGCCCGAAACGAGGAAGCCACCCACAGGCTTGCTCTGGAATGGCATGTGTTGAGAAACAGCTCCGAAGAGGATCTTGAAAACAAGGGCCACGACAGAGATGCGACGGAAAAGAGATTTTTTGCATCAGGTAGATGGGCAAGCCTGCCCATCAAGAATCGAGGAATCGACAGTCTGCGCAAGAAGCTCAGCAAGGTCCTCCTGGTGCACATTCAAAAAAACCTGCCGGGGCTCATTGAGGAAATTGAGGCGAACCTCAAGACACGAGAAGAGGAGCTTGATCGCCTGGGAAAAGCGCGCGCAAATTCCGACGATATCCGCGAATACTTGGCAGACATTACGTACGAGTACCAGCGCTTGTCCCGTGATGCAATTCACGGAAGATATAATGATACCTTCTTCGGCACCCTGTATGATGATGAAAACAAGCTCCGAGCCAAACTTCGAAACCTGAACCGGGCCTTTGATCTCACCATGACAACAAAAGGAGCCAGCCGAGAAATTGTGTGGGAAGTAGCTGAAGAGGAGAAGCCACAAGAATCGCAACCTGAAATGGTCAACACAAAGGCCAAGCAGATAGAATACTCAATCAAGGAGTTTGAGAGGAGAGAAGATCAAGCTCCTGAATACCTCACGCCATACTTAGACTTGTATAAATTCCCTAACCCCGAGCCCGTCACCGAGAGAGAAATCAAGGATGAGCTCGAGAAGCTCGCCTCTGACAATCAGGGCAAGGAATTTCCTGGTCTCCCCAACCCGGACCTGGTGATTGGCTTCTTCAAGATGCACTCTAGGCCGTGGGAGGAGATTGCCTCGTTCCACCTGGACGTGGTCATCGAGCACTCCAAAATATTTGTTGAGCAGCTCCTTACCCACGTAATTGGCCCCGACGGGACAACTCTCTCATCCATTCTCTACACTTTTGTTGATCCATTCTTTGATGGAAAGGAAGCACTCCTAAAGGAGAAACTCAAGGAAATCATCCGCCCCTACGTTGATGGCTACGTACTGCCGCTCGAGACCGAGTTCCACGACAGGCTGTCCAAGAGGGCCATCCACCGCATCATCGACAAGATATCCGACCTCTTGAGAGATGCTCCTCCGCCCGGCGACGAAAAGGCCGAGGCCGACAAAATGCACCGCATCAAGCTGCTCAAGTCGCTGGTCGACGATGAGACATCGGCGAGCAACAAGTTTGGCGCCGAAAAGGTCATTGACATGACCATGTCATATTATGAGGTAAGAAGAGCGCAAGCGTTGTATTTCTTTGTTCCCCTCTCCCTTTTTTGTTTCAAGTTTTTTTTCTCGTTTTGATATTTACTAACATGAACAAGATGTCACGGCGTACCTTTACGGAAAACGTCATCAACCTCGCCATAGAGAGCTGCCTTCTTTCCGACCTTCCCGAAATCTTAACGCCCAGGTCGATATATCGGATGGACGAGGAGACGATTAGGGAACTGGCAGCAGAGTCGGAGGATGTTCAGGCAGATAGAAAACGGCTCGAGAGCCAGATCAAGGCGCTCGGCGAGGGGCTTCGGAAGTGTCAGCGATGTCGGGCAAGGATGAAATCAGGTATTATGGCCGGGGTTTCCAACAACAAACAGTTCATATCCTAGAAATAGATTGTTTTCTGACAAGTCGATAGTGTTCTCCTCTCGACACGGTCCCTCGTCCTCATTCTCGTTCTCGTCCCCAAATCCAGAAAGTCGGCCCTCCACTCCAGGTAGTTGATGATTTTTTTTTTAAGAATAATGACTTTTTTTTTTCTCTTGCTTACACGAAGGATCCGTGCTCATGATGACAGCAGACGCAGCAACCCCAGACAGCAACCAGCCTTTTCCATGGACATACCCTCCACACGGAGAGGCCTCTTCCTCCCCGGCGGTAGCGGGTGTGGAGACGCCGGCGCAGTCAAAGGGCTCTCTCGATCTACTGCCGTCGTCCCCCTCCTCGGACCAGTCCAGCTCCAAAACCGCACTCAACACTCCATCCCACAGCAGCACGGACAAGGACACGGACGAATCCCCCGGCACCTCGTTTCCTCTATTCATGGCGCACACGGAAACAGACGTCCTGAGCGGTGTGAGCGGCGACCTCCAGAACATACAAAACATAGGCGGCCAAAACTACTACAAGGATTGGTCCGTGGAGGAGCTCCGACTCGCCGACTACGCCCAGGATCGACGCTACGGTGATGATACCAAGGACAGTCTATTCGGTTCCGTCTTAAGCTTTGGGGACAACTCCAAGAATGACAACACCAGCACCAATAACAAGAATTAAAGCAAGAACAGCAGCGACAGGATGAACAACGACAAGACAGAAATTGACGCTGCAGACAGCGATGCTGGAGGAAACCCTCCAGGCCATTAGCGAATACGGTCTGGCTCGACGCCATCATAATGACATCGGGATTACATCGTCCCCGTGTACCCGATGCCCGAACGGAACGGCAGTTCTTGCCGTTCCCTAGTTCGTGCTCGCTCAGCCCGTCCCCACCGTTGGGTTCAGCTTCGCCCACGCAATCCCAGTTTCATAAACAAACTAGTCGGCCCAACAGCTCCTTCACAGCTCCTTTTTTGGCGGCGTCAACGTGGCGTCGTCCTGGCCTGTTTTTTTTTTGTTAACCCCGACCCGACTAGGCGGGGGAACAAAGCGTTCGCTTGACCGTGTGTCATCGGCGAAAAGAAATGGGCGAATAAGAACAAACAAGTAAGTAAAATAAAAAAGCGACCGACGTTGTACCGGGAGGGGATCCAAGCCCATCGGGGATTTTCTGACCCAAGGACTACTGACAATACGCGAGGTTGAGGAGGGGGGGCCGGGGTATTTCTACGGCTGCAGCGTCGCTCCAAAACACCAAAAGTGGAAACTCGTCATCTTAACGATCCTTCAATGGTGGAGTTTTCCAGAACAGCAAGAATATACGGGCAGTCACATTTTTTGTTTAGTTCAGCTTTCACCCCGCATAAGTAGAAAGCAAAAGAAGAAGTAAAAAGACAAAAATCAATAAATTCCAATGATCATCACCAGTGTTCCCGTAAATGATCCCTCCATCCCTCTGCCCTATGGACTAAAAAAAAAAAAAGCGTCCGACGGCAATGATCATCACCGGCCCACACCAAAGCTAACATCCGAATGCCCTCGGGTGTTAAATATGTCAGCCGCCCAACGGCGAGCGCCAACACTGGCAAAGGGGCTGCTATAAAAAACATGCCGTCCAGACCATACGGCCAAAATGCACCGAAGACCAGTAGCAGTCCACTTCCGATCGTTTCTCAGCACCAACAGCAGCAGTGCAACAGCAACAGCAACAGCCACAGCAGTAACAGAAAGCAGCGCAGCAGCAGAAGAAGCCGCCGGCGGCAGTACGCAGGGTTCCTCTTTGACGCCATCGTCACCATGGCCACGGTCGGAGTGCTCAAGTCGGTCGTCGGGGCGGCTCTCGCGCCCTTCCACCTGCTCTCCTTCTCGGCGCTGCTGGGATCGCAGCTCTACCAGACCTTTGTCGTGACCAAAGTGGCCTTTGCCACCTTGCCCGCGGCCGCCTACACGAGCTTCCAGAAGCGCATCTTCCCCGTCTACTTCCACGCCCAGTCGCTGCTGCTGCTCGCCACCGCCGTCACATTCCCGCCCCACGGGCCGGCCTCGCTCGTCGGGGCAGACAGGCGCGACTGGATCCCCTTTGCCGTCGCCGCCGTCTGCTCCGCTCTCAACTTTGCCGTCTACGGGCCCAGGACCCGCAAGCTGATGCTTGATCGCGTCGAGCAAGGTGTGTTTGTTTTTTCTTCTTTTCTTGTTTTTGTTTTTTTATTCCATTGTTTTAGGTTGCTCAGTTACTAATAATGAAAAAAAACAGGTAGGCTAGATGCCAATGCCAAGGGCTCGCAGGGCCCAAGCCAGGAAATGACCCTGCTCAAGAAGCAGTTTTCCAGAGCCCATGCCATGTGCATTCACTTGAACCTCGTGTCAATGGGTGCTCTCCTGTATTACACCTGGAGATTCGCTTCTCACTTGCAATATTGAAGCCTTGAAGGTTCTTTCTTTTTTTCATTTTATACATGTATATATAGTCAAGGAACGTAGTCACGAGACAAATGTTTCAACATGCATTCACACCTGCAAGCATCACTCAGCGTTGTTTAGATATCAATTTGAAATAAAATCCTCTCCATTTCTTTTTTCTGTATTAGCCACACGGCATGACAGACAAAACAAACAGTCAAAACAACAACAATCTCCTTTCCTCCCCAATCTTCTCCTTCGCCGTCTTTTGTCAAGCCCCCCTCAAGCTGATGGCAGGTACACTGCCATCTCTAAGCCACCTGAATACGGCGTCGTCGTCGTTTTGAAGCCATTCTTTGGGTCGTGCAGATACCCCAGAAGATCCTTGTACATTGGCTTGGCCATGATGGTGTTGTCGGTCAGCACAATGGCGCCCCGTCTAAGTCGCGGTTTGGCAATCTCCAGAGCCGGCAGGGCCAACGGTGTCCAAACTAGATTACATCTCTCGTCAGTAGAATCAAACAAAACAAGACGATTCCCCAAATACGCAAACATATCAACGTCGTCGTCGCACTCACTATCAAGCAGCAGCATGTCAATCTGCTCAGGCATCCCCTCCTCCACCCTGAGCGTCTCTCGCAGATCGCCCTCGCGCAACTCGATCCACGGCTCGACTTCGTCCCCCGCCAGCTTCCAGTGCTCCCTCGCCCTCGCCGCCTTTTCCGGCTCCTTCTCCGTCCCGATGACCTTGCCCGTCGCGGCCCGGCCGGCCGCCCTCTCGTCCGCCACGTTCTGCCCCACGGCCAGCCCCAGGTACACGGTCGAGACGCCAAAGCTGGTGCCGGCCTCGACAATGTTGCGCGCGCCCGTGCTCCGCGCCAGCAGGTACATGAACTGGCACTTGTCCTGCTCCAGGCTGACAAACTTGTCGCGCATGTGGTCGTCCGACGAGGCGCTCCAGCCCGTGCCCCAGACGTAGTAGCTGATCAGGCGGCCGATGTACCACAGCCTCTGGGACAAGGACGTTTCCTGGGCTTCTGATTGGGCGTGTAGACGCTGGAGAAGCTCATGGACACGAGAGCTAGCCTCGACAGACTGGAGAGCGGCATCCGGTAGTGTCATTGTCAGTAGAGGTTGAGCCTTGGTTCGGTTCTTACTGGTTTAAACGGAATCACTTGAGAGATGTGAGCAGCGGATGTCAACATACAAGCCATGCCATATTTCATTGTTTTTGATATAGCTCCCAACGTGCCAGTCCGATCTCGCAGCTCCGGCTGAAATAAGTTCGGATGTTCAAACACACATCAACCCCGCGATTCTCGGCCCCAAGCGACTCAAAACGCATCTCGGTCCGTTTGCGCGCTCGTTTACTAGTGTGAGTGTGCCTCGCAATGAGGTCGAGTGGGGAAAACAACCCTGCGAACTGCGTCCTGGAGCAAGCCACAATGCGAATAGACACATACTCGGCTGCGGAAATACGACCCTGGCAGCGGATCAAGCGGCATGCAGCCAGCCGCAGCCGTCTTGGACGTGGCTGCATCTCCTCGGAGGTCCGAAATATCGGCTTCAAGGCAGGCCAATGCATTCTCATTCATGCCAAGAAACGTGCTATCAATATTTGATTATTTCGGTAACAAGACAAATGATAATATACAAGGCACGCCAAGGTTCCCAACTACATGTGAAATCCGGGTTCGGCGAAGTGGGGAATGCCAAGCTCCGGTCTCTAGCGGACATAAACCTCGGGCCCGATGTTTTCAATTGGCAACAAGTCGGCCCATTCTTGATTCAATATGCGATCCCGAAATTCGACTCATCTCTTCAAGCTGCGGCAGGTGAGAGTTCCCTGATGTGCTCAAGGTTCCGATCAACAACCCAAGCCGCTTGAGGATGAGTGAACGAGCGATTCCGACGCATCAAGTGATACCTTGCATCTGGTTTTACCGGATCACCAAATCGGGATTGTGAGGATCTTCCCCAATAATATAACCTCTTCGATGAGATTTTTTCCACAATTAACCCCATCGTTCAACTTTCTGTGTATGCTACCTTTGCGACCTAGGTCCCGAGTCACTCTACTCGCTTCAAATAGATGCAACCTTTTTAGATAACTCATGATCTCCTCGAGATCTTTTGAATAGTTGGCAAGACCGTCTTTTTTAGGTCCACGATCGTTCATCTTAACGTATACTAGACGAAAACTTGAACCTCACATGCAGACCCCATCTAAGCCGTCGTTCATTTCGATGAGAATGTCCCAATGATGCTAGGAATTGCTCATAATTGGTCTATAGTAGCCGCTATATAGCTATAATAGCGCTATAAAAAAACCATGAAAGTAAAACAAATGCTGCCTTGAGTCGGTTGCATGTCGAGAGTGTGGATTCGGAGGTGGCGCCAACTCCTAAACCGAGGGCTTGAAGCGTTAAGTAGCTCGTTTCACTGCATATCATTGAGAAATTTTACGGAGATTTCTTCTTGGAGTAATCGAAGACTCAAGAGTCCGGTGTTCTGTTTAACATTTCGGGAAAAGTAATAATTTGGTGTTGTCGACAAGTTCAAAACGAAGTCCACAATCCGGTTTACTAATTGGTGCATCTCACAACAAAGCTGTGCTTTTCCCAGCTAGCAACATGACAGTTATTGACCCTCTTAACATTCTCATAAGATGGACTTATCGAGACCAAAAAAACAAGCCTTCAAGGTTCGAGCGTCCAATGGATTTCAACCACGGAATTGCAATTGCTTACCCTATACACGAATTGCTTTGGCGATTTATGAAACGTCGTGATCCCCCCAACTAAAACATTTTGTCAAAAAGGTAACCACACAAAATCCTGCTTACTTCGATCCTAACTTGGAAAGGAATGCTCGCTCTAATAGAGATTATGGATTTCAGGGATATATACAACATCTTCAGTATCTGTTTCCAGTAGTGCATACGTAATCAGAGGATCTGGGCACAGTTCAAGGTACAGTATCCTTGACTATGCAAAAATGTGGGCAGTTGTTGTGAGGCAATGCATGTCATGCATACCTCTATACAAATAAACCTGGGGAGCAGAAACCCGAGTTGTCACAACAGCAGACGTGCTCACCGGATCGAACCTACTGGACACGTATTACCAAGCGCCCTTGGTTGCAGATCGCCGTGACCCAGAACGCAGTTGAACCAATGCCATCAAGGCACAACATCGGCACTGGGGGTCCCGCTGACGGATCATCATATTCATTCCCTAAAACCCCTACTGCATTGAACCGGAGCTGGCCAAGAAACGCGTTCCACTTCACCAAAGACTAAACCACCAGACGAAATTGGACGTCACAAGGCATTAGATTTCGGGCTGAGTTACCTGGTCTTCTTTTGTCGATCCGGAACTTGAAGAATTTCGCATGACAGCCAGGTCAGCGTCACAAGACACCATGGTGGGAGCTTCATTTCGTCATCTTGAGGCGGCAGAGGCATTGTTTAGTTTAGAACTGGAAAAAGACTTACATTTTCTACGGATGATCCGGAAAAGTGCGAACGCGGGCGCGACTGGGCTGGGCCCCTAAGCAGACTGAAATTTGCCCCCTTGTCTCCTTCACTCCGGATCACTGGTTAGCTTCGACCAAGGCCATAAGAGAAAGAGAAGGCGAAATCAGTCGATTCTTACACACTCGGGTAAGACAGAAATAGGTGTGGCAGTACACGATCAACATCACACGGGACGTGCAGAGGAGATCCGGTCGCACTCACATTGACTTGTTTGCTAGTGGCGACACCTAGGACGACAATCTGACGGCTGTTGGCACGTAGTTCAAAGGACGCCCGGTCTTGGCGAAAAAGAAAGTCGAGGCCGGCCAGCCAAGCGAAGATGTCTCATATCGCAACCGCGGGAGGGTTTCTTGTGTTCTGGTTGAAATGGTGCTTTGTCGAGCAGAGAGACGGATAGCCACTTGATGAGCGGACACGAGCATTTTTGTCTTGATAACGCTGTGCGAGCGCACACCATCTCGTTAGGCGCACCGTCGAGCCCTCGGAACCCTGCCGTGCAACGGCGTGTGTGGGTTGCCGATCAGACGCGGTCGGGAGACGAAAGTCACTCGACATCATGACTTGTCTAGCTTCGCCAACAGCTGCGAAGCACTGACTCGACCGGGTACAAGTAGCAAGCAAACCTGTGCGACAGTCGTAGCACCGCGAGTGAGGCCGGTGGTTGAAGCATGTCCAACATTGATGGAGCGTTACACGGACTGCGTCACAGCCAGGTGAGACGGGGCGTCCCGGGGATCCGCGAGAAGCGAAAACGAGCCCAGCATATCGGGAGGGCCATGGCAAGCGCCGGCAGGCTCAATATCCAACGAGGTGCTGTGCAGTGCAGCGTTTAGGTTCCGTTACAGGGTATGGGCGCTTGAGATATCGAACACATCACAGTTGAGGGAACTCGTGAACATCCGAAATAGATGTTAGTTGCAGATAAATGCCCCGTGAACAAGCAGACACGTAGACGGGCGAAAAGTGCCATGATAGTGTAATAGTGTGAGGTCTAGAGGTTTACACGTGTCTGGCGGGGTTGAGGGTGGGATGGGTGCGGGAAAAAATCTGACCGGTCTGAGGACTGAGTATTCGGTGTCGGCCTGAGTGTTGCACTTTGAGCTTCTTGCAGCTTGTGAATAGACGAAGTATCTGCAAGGTTCATGCACGTGCACAACCATCGCGGTGCTGAACTCTGAGGTTGAGCAGACCGGTGATACATGGTTTACAAGAGGAGCTTCGGTTGGCAACCAGAGGGCCGGGCTCAAGCCACCACGACGTGGGAGGAGGCCTGACTTTGGATGGGCCAAGTTCCAGTGCTTGCCGTGGGGGTTTCAGAGGGCGGCTGCGGTCCACCGCCATATTGACGTTGTTATCACGGGGCTTCAAGGAGGGTGTGGGCGGGGCGCAGCGTGGATTCGCTCAGAGCTCGGGAAAAGATGAAATGCACAGTATCCGCCTAATCAAGGCATTTGCAACTCCCATGTGGACAGGAAGCAGGCTGTGAAATGCAAAGGAGAGAGAGGGATCGGCGGCGGTTAAAGCAGGGACTTGGAGGGGAGGATCAAATGTAAGAGGCCGATCACTACTACAGTATTTGTCGGACACTGTCGAGCGCCATGATAGTGAGTGGGAAGCTGTTCCTGAATGTGGCCAATCAGCAGCCATGGCGACAACAAAAGTCTCCATGCTCGTGGACGTGTCCCAATTCCCCGACGGCAAGATGGGAGTTGGATGGAGGAATGTTGAACAAGAAATCGGCGTCGATTTTCACTTCAGTGACGAGACCCTGATTCCAGGATTTGCAAGACAAAAAAGACGGGGCTGATGCCTTGTCTGTGACACCCGAGATGAAGAGCGGAAGGTTGGTCACGCAACTGAGACCTGGATCGGACCCCAGAATTCCTGTCCTGTCGAAGGCCTGGTGAATCCATTCGCGGGCGACTGGGGGCGCAAGGATTTGCCTGGTCACTGCGGCAAGGCAAAACAGACAGCCGCCCGTGGATGGCAAAGACATGACAGGCAAGGGCGCAGGGGCAAACTGGAAAAATGACGTCGAAGTGTCTGGCAAGCTTTGCTTGACGATCGTAGCCTTGCGTCAGAGTGGTCCCTTTTGGTTTGGTGTTTTCCTCACTGATTTCTGACAGTCATCTTCTGGTCAGACATTTTTTTTTTTTAAAACAAGGTAGCACTGCGCAAGGTGTCAGTCAGGTCTGGCCGAAAAACCCACGATGACTTCAAGTTGGCCCCCTCCATGACTGTTTAGCGGGGAGAAGAGCAGATTGGCGATGAACACAGCGAGTTTCCCGGCGATCCAGACGGCTTCTGTAACAAGCGTCTATCGACTGGGTCTCATTGTGTGAGGACCACTTTTTTTTCTTTCTTTCTTTCTTCTGATGGCTCGCACGACCCAGTACAGTACCATATGTACAGTACAGGGCTGCCCAGGGTTTTCTCGGCGTAAACGAGGAATGATGAGGGAATTGGGATTTGCGGGCCTGGTTGGTTATTGTGCTGTAGTAATGCGATGATCACCGTCCTGGCTCATTAGGTTGCAAGAGACGGTCACCGTATTGGATTGTGCCGTGGGTTGAAGAGGCGCCGATTGGTGCTTGGCGCAGACCACCGTTTCGAAGTCCTCTGAGGGACTGGTGTGGGCCCTTGCTTGGCTGGTTGACGCGGAGGATTGTCGATCCATGACATCAGTTCGGCCGAGGGCATCCGTTGAGGGGGGACCCTGGTTTTGGTGCGCTGATGGAGCACCCGGGGGACGGCACCAAATTCTGTAACCAGCAGTGAATGAGCGGATTGTCGTTGGTCCACCCAGCCACATTGTGTTCATCCCTTTGGGGAGAGTTTGTCGCGTTGATCTTTTCATTGCAGGAAAGGCGCAAACTTTGAAGTGACAGTGGCCGGATCCTGGTCCCTTGACCCCCTGAGGAGAAGAGGAATGAATCATGTAATGGCTTTGAGATAAGACAGGAGTGCGCATCACAACCTCATCACCATGCGTCGAGGAAACGGTCGGATAGCGAAGGGTAGGTTGTTGGGGGTCCAATCCCGAGCAGATGCGACCTCAGATGCATCTATAATGCATAGCTACACCGCAGGATGCGTCTAGGAGCTGTACGGAGGGACCATGGGATTCCTTCGGGTGGGAGGGGGGAGCATGGATATTTTCCTCACCTAGCAAAATTTAGCACGGAGCATTGGGAGCTTCGGTAATATTCAGATCCACGAGTCTGTGGCGGGCACTGTCAATCTTGACCCGACTTGGAGGTTGACCGACGCTCGTGTTGAGCCGTGCATTTTGCTTACAGCAGCACATCCAAAACGGCGAGCCGAATGGCCTGAGCGCGCGGAGAAGAACACAAGAACCCGCGAATACACAGACCCAGAAAAACAACGAGGACTTCTGAAGCGAAGGGAGCAGTTCTTCCGAAAGACATAGACGAGGGCGGCGGTTTTGTAGGCTCAACGAAGCCCAATTAGCTGGCGGGCCTTCGAGAAGCACGCAACTGTTGCAGACAAGAACCAGCGGCAGCGACACAATCCATCCGCAGCTTGTCCATCCGCATGGCCATAAGCCCATGCCATGAGGGGAAATGATTGATGGCCATGGGTGGGGAGCGGGTACGTGCGGTTTGAAGCGCGAACCTCGTCGTCTCATGTGGTGAGGAAGGGGGATGACGACGATGACGATGATTAGACGGACGTGACAGCGGGATGAAAGAGCTCGCGGCCCACTAGCTCATTAGCCCAGGCTGCCAGCTGCCCAGCTACCACCTCGCCTCACCCAAGCTCTTGGCTGCCCACAGCTTCAGAGGGTCCGGGGCGCTGTGAGAAGCACCGGAAAGCCTCCTGAGCAGTGGGACTTGGGGGGGAGGGGGCTTTGCCTGGCCGCAGGGGGTGGTTGGGAGGGTGTCGGGGGGTGTCTTTCAGGGCGGAACGGCCCAAAGAGGCCAATGAAGACGTGCCCTCCTCCAAGAGGTAAGCTCACTGGTTCCACGGGTGATGGACGCCCACGTCCCCACTGGCAGCGGGCCTGTGGTGCCCCCAGGCAACTCCAGCATGTGGCCAGCGTGGTGGGCTGCAAGGACCAAGCCATTGCGTCACTTGCGCTGATCGTCCCAAAATTTCGCAGGTTTCCTCACGGATCTCTCTTGGCTTCTGGCGTGCTGTGCCACTGCAATGCCTCCCCGAGCTGTCCCAGATGTCTCCCGCTAGGGGGCGGGAGACCGTTTGAAAGGACCCGGTTGTTGTCGAGGGGACCCTTGCGCTTGAGGGTCTCTGACGGTGATGGTAGACCTGTTGTTATTTTGTTTTGATTTCCCTGGCCAGCCCGGGCTATAGCAGCGCAGTATAACGGTTGCATGCTGATGCTGATGCGGTGGTCGGTGGTGGTTGTGGTGGTGATCGTCGCCGCGCTTTTTTGCTCTCTGTTGGAGGTAGGGGGGCCACGGAAAACCATTGACGGTTGCCGCAAAAGAAACGAGGGTGCGAGCAATCAATGTGGGATGAGGATGGGCGACAGTGCGCTTGACGACGTCAGTCCACTGTTTCTTAGGAGGCTCCCAGGCCCTCTTTTGCCCCGTACCGTGCTGGTGCGGCTGGTCCTTGCACTGTACTGGGTAGCGCTTGCGACGAGCACCTCGCCGCCAGCGAATTACGGCCTGATCAAGACCTACCTGGGCGGCGACCGCTGAACGAGCTGCGACTCGGGTCGCGTGGGCGCTAGCGCCGGCATCTTTTCATTCGTGACCTGACCTTGTCTCTCGCTGTTGCACAACGTCGGTCCCAGGCTGTCTCTGTGAGGTGGAAGGATTCGCGGTATTGGTACCCGGGCGATAGCGATAGGCGCCGGAGCGCGACATTAGATAGAATTGCAAGCTGCCACCCATTCGTACTCGATACCAGGATCGACACGTGCAAACAGGTATAGCGCCCCATTATTAACGAGCAGCGGTACCGGCAAGGGCATAGCTCCTCAGGTACCTGGTCTGACAGACGAGGGACCAACGTCCACATGACTCCTGCAGTGTCGACACTTGCCCCATTAGGCTACGCCCGTCGAGCCTTGCCCCGGCATCCCAGGGTTCTCCCTCATTCTCTGGCCGACGTCTCTTTTTAACTCTGGTCCTCGTGCTGGTGCTTCTTATTTTGACTGCCGAACGACGACATGGCGATGTTCATGCCATGTACAGTACCAGTACAAGGGGCCGATGGCACAGGCCGGGCGCTCAGTGTGTAGAACCAAACCAATGCAATGACATGGGTGCTCGGTAGCATCTGCCGTACGGTACGGTACAGTACAGTACCTTCAATACCTGGCCCTGAGCAAGTTGGTAATTAATTATTAGCCACGGCAGCTAATTATTGCATTCCCTTGCCCTTCGCCTGCCTGCAGACCAGAGGTACCAGAGGTTGGACTAGGCGGGATTCTCGTTTCCATTTCCCCTTCCTGTCCTTTTCCTGTTGTTTGCCCCGCCCGTCTCCTGGTGACATTCGGATTCTGGTGCTTGCCTCTCGGCCGCCAGAGTCCAAGGTTGCTGCTCTTGCCACCTATTTTTCTCACCCACTTGCCTCAACTTCCCCACAGTGACCTCAGACTTTGAATTCTCTTGTTTGCCTGTCGAAGCTCTCGGCAATCATAATCACAAATCCCATCCCATCCCTTTTGATCTTATTCCTCTTCCCTTTCCTTTCCTTTCCTTTTTTTTTTCTTTCCCCTCCTCCCAAACCTGCACATCCTGCTTCCCGTCTACTATTCTCAAAATTACCCAACTGTTAGTAATCTCCCCTCTTCCCCCTTTTCCCACGCAGGCCGTCACCTTTGCTGCGCTTTCTTGTGCTACCTTTCCTTGTCTTGGGCGTGTCCAGCCTAGCCTGTATCGTCCCGGGGCACTTTTTTAATCACTTTTGCTTCCCTCCGCCCCCCTTCGTCAGCTCCTTGCTTGTTCTATTTGGTCTTCTGTCCCCCATTCTCTGACGCTTGGTTGCTGCAGGGTCGCCACCATCCCCACAAAATAGCAGGCGCCTCCCCGTGTCCCAGTGCCAGTGCCAGCCCAGTGCTCCAGTGGCTCCTGCTCCTCCCTTGTAACGCAACAGCGGTACCGTACCCGTCCGTACCTGCCTCAGCAGCATACCTGGACTGGTACCAGTACCGGTACCCGACTGCACGCAACCCAGCACCCAGCCGGCCAACCAACCAGGCAAAACTAGTCCAGGTGAGTACTACCAGCAAATAGTCAAGCCCCTCGCACCTTCAGTCCTCGCACCTTGCACTTGCCATGCCAATACTTAGTTGGGTCCCCGTCGCCCCTCCGATTCCCACCCACTTCCCACGTTCCCACGACTCACGAGCTTCCTCCTTGACCGCCCGCCCTTCCAAAAACGACCATACCCCCCCCAAAGGAGACAAGACACTCTTTTGATTCATTTCCCTTCACTGTCTCTTGCGAAACGAAAACATTGCAGCCTAGACCCCGTCCCTGCATTTCGCTCACAGCTCGTCAGCTCTGAACTCGTCGAAACCCGTAAACTACGCCCAAACTCTCGAGCAGCCACGTTTTTTTTTTTTTTCAATCCGGCCTAGGCGATCCGGCCGTCTCGCTCTCGCACTCTCCCCTCGGGCTCTCCGCCTTGCTGTCAATTCCACTCTCACCAACCCAGCCATTCTACTCGGTGTGGACCCTGAACCGCAAAGCCCCCAAAAGCATCTATCAGCCTCGGCCGCGCCGCACGTCGAGATCGAGACCCTCGACACCACGCGGAGTTGTTGGCATAAGGAATCGGCTCTCACCACCCCTCTTCAGCTCTTTCGCTCTATTTTCTTGCTGCACGCGACCTGGTTCAGCCTCGCGCCGTCATCGCTCCCTCTTCCGTCGCTAGCTCGACCTTAGACCCTCAACCCGCACGACTAAGTCTCCCGTCACCTGTCCTGGCGACGACCACTCTTGGATGTTTCAAACATCTCAAAACAACCCACCGGTGACGACATAGCTCGACCTGTCCAATCCTCTCCATCTCGCCCCCCGGACTTAAAGACGGCCCACCACGCCCTCTCGTATCACCCACACCCGCCAGCTCGCAACTTTGCTCAACATGTCAGACGAAACAGAGATTCAGACTATCACCTCTCCCATTCAGCCTCACCCTATCGCGCGTTCCGATTCTTCCATATCCACGAGCCCCTCCGATCACAACGAACCCATCATCCACCAACCCATCCCCCAGCGGCCACCGTTGCCTACGCGGAAGAGCAGCGGCCCCTTGGTCGTGCCCCGCGATAGCTCTGCAGTTGGACCCATTGAACCCAACTTTGGGCCTGATGACGTGAGAGCCATGAGTCCTCGGCGAACGAGCGAAGATCTTGACAAGATTGGCAAGGAGGCTCGGGAAGAGATGAGGAGGTGAGTCGCAACTGACAATTACTTGGGAAGCCCGTGGACTGGTGCTGACAATTTCTAGACACGCAAAAGCTCTCCAAGACTCCCTCCTGACCATCTTCAACCGCATCGAGGCGGTGCGTGAGGAACATGACAAGCTTGACAACAATAACAAGTTTCTACAAAAGTACATCGGTGACCTCATGAGCACCAGCAAGATTACTGCTTCTGGAAGCCAGAGGAAGAAATGATTGGATCGACTCTGAGCGGGGAAAAAAAAATCAACCAAGGTTGCCAACTGAGGCAGCCAAACCGACCAAGCCAAAATGCCAAGATCGAATCGTCGGACAGCTCTGAATGAGCTGGGCAGCTTGATTATGCGAGCCGACTTGTGCGATGGAATCGGCCACAACTCGAACTCGAGCTTTTCTGAAGCACTCAGCACACTTTTGGATTCACACCTTTTGGGGCCCTACAAAGGGCATGATACCCGCGCTATTTGCGCAACTCCTTTTCTTACATTTCCCACCGCAGCCTTGAGTCGGGCGTGGATGGCACTGCACAAGCACATTGATTGTATATTAACGCATTACGAATCTTCGGATAACAAACTTGCATGAAGGCATCATCGAAGGCGGAGGAGGCATTGCTGGAGCCCTGATTTTGGTATTACTGTTTTTATCTGGACTTGCATACACCGGAACCATGCAATGGGAGCATTTGACTGCTCCTGAGTTGGAACATGCCAGGAGGCAGGATTGGGCGTTTCGGAACATGAGCGACATGGGCGCGCGCAAAGCAGAGAGAGGGGAGAGAGGAGTCAGTTTGGGCGCCTCGAGAAGTTCTTTTTTTTCTTCGTTTCGCCATGCTGTGGTTTTACTAGTTCACTTTTTTTTTTTTTTTTTTACCGTTGCTCCTGTCTCGGAAATGTAGACCAGGTGGGAGTGGAGGGATTCGGAAACTCGCGAAGGGGTTGCTTCTTGGTGGAGTAAGGTCCGTTAAAAAAAATCACTGTGTTTGAAGAAGGCAATATATTACGATTTGTCCCAAAACTTGGCAGGCAGGAATGCTGCGGCTCATGTGCATGTCACAACAGTGTCATATGGTGGTTGTTTGGGTTGTTGTTTGTGGTTCGTATTGTGCGACGGGAACGGCCAAAAAGAGGCGGCTTGGCCTGGACTGGAGCATCTCGCCTGGGCTCGGCAACGGATACGGATACTCACCCGCCACATGCAAGATCTAGGCGCCCAATCCTGGTCCATGGATGCCTATGATGCATGTGCGGGTATGCTTTTGACGACAACTGGCGTGGGCCAGAGCAAGGCATGGCATGGCTGTTGACAGCTCGGCCGAGACGAGGGACACTTGAACAAATCTATGACGCTTGCCCAGGGCAGTTCAGTTGGGCAGCAAACTAGGCGCGAGGCGCAAGGCGCAAGGCGTAAGGCTAGGCCAGGCAGACCGGACGAGGCGATGCGAGGAAAAAAAAAAAATTAAATTTGCATTATTGTTATACCTTGATTGTGCAGGAAAATTTCCTCACCGTCATGGCCATGGCCTGGGCTTTTTTTCTTCCTTTTTCTTTCCTTTTTGGATTAGCATGGCTCCCAGCATACCCCATAGTGACTAGTCCGTGGCCACCACCCCTCCCCATCTGAGTCCACCACTTTCATAGCTTCCTCTCTTTCTCTCTCTCTTTCTCTCTCTCTCCGTTCCGGTCATGTCTTGGGTTATCTAGATTTCGGCTCCAACGAGCCGCCTACCCGTTCTGGGTAACCCAGTCCTAGCTAATTTTTTCCCCCCTCTCTCTCATGTGTGTGTGAGTGAGTGAGTGTGTGCGTGTGCGCAAGCAAGAAGCAAGGGAGAGCGTGTCCGTCGCCCCGAATCCTCTTTCGTTTTTTTTTTCTCGTTTCGATGACGCGCGCTCCACTCCTAGGCTTCATCCGGACACCAATTTGAATCCTTCGTGAAAGTAAGTGAGAGACTGTCAGAAAAAAAACGGTCGACTTTTCTTTTTCTAGTTTTTTTTTTCTTTCTTGGTAAAACAAAAAAAAAAAAA
>KV875266.1:298444-343767 GCA_001879505.1 Calonectria pseudoreteaudii | reverse complement strand
CCAAAAAAAAAACCCAAGAATAAAAAGAAAAGAAAAGAAAAAAAGTATATGCCCACATCCCGGCAACCCGGAGAAGGGAGGGAGGGCCTAGAACCCGGAAAGAGCCCCCGCCCGAGACAGATTGGAGCCAACAAAAAAAACAGAGACCCTGTCATAGCGAGGCCTTGTTTCACTCCCACCACCCGCCCGCTTGCCCGCCCTCTAACCGTCTCTCTCTCTCTCTCCCTTCCTTTCCCACAACCCCCAAAACACGCAAAAAGAAACCAGCTGCGAATGCTGGCTTCTTGCTGCCCTCTGACGGAATCGAACCGTCGATCTTTTCATTACGAGTGAAACGCCTTACCACTCGGCCAAGAGGGCGCCGAGACGATTGGCTGTCGGGCGTGGTAATGGAGAATATGCGGGTGGACAAACGCTCTCTCTCTCTCCCTGCAGGGCGGTGCGGACAGTGGAGAATAGATATCCTTGATGTTTACAGTCGTCATGGGATTCCAAATTTAGAATAGGAAACATTTCCCAAAAGAGAAACCCCGACTGCGTGGTTGTTCCTGTTCGTTTATTCTGCTGTTCTGAGTCCTGAGTGGATCATGAAACGCAAACTATGCAACTGCAACTCTGTTTGTGATAGTTCACATATTCCATCCCCTGTCAACGTCAACACCCCAGCCTGACACCATGTTACACGTTACAGATAAATTGCTATGCGTTTCAGAATCTTCTCTGACGAGTTCATATACATCAATCACTGTCTATCACATTTATCCGCCATACATACAATCCTTTATGCCACAACTCTGCCTTTGTCTCGTCCCAATCCCTCGCTTTCCAACACTAGTGGCCCACCCCCAGGGCCGCTTGCATCCAGACTCACGGTAACGGCCTTTCTATCACTCACAACTCGGACCGTCTCACCGAGGTTTTTCCAGTCTACTTCGCAAGGCCCTGTGTCATTTGTCATGATACTTGAGGACTCCTTGACCTCGCGGATGTCAATCGAGGGATAGGGCAGCCAGCCTTCCCGGAGGGGAATGAGAATCAAGGGAATCTCTGCCTCTGTCTCGGGAGTGGAAAAGAGTACGTGTCCTGCCTTTCGAGGGGTAACAAAGTGACCCTTACGGCGGCCACCCAAAAGCCAGGTATCCCCAGGCGCCGTAACTTCATAGCTAAACTCTTGGTCATCGTTGCGCAACATCTCCGTATCCCAGATTTGCGTCCACTTTAGATGCAGTGTGGCCGCCATTATCTGGTTAGTACACGCTGTGGGTGCTTGTCCGGGCTTTGCTTTCACTAGTCCATTGTCTGGCTTGCTAAGTCGAATGTCAGCCGTGTGGAGAATGGGCAAAGTGGGAATCTCCACGGGAATAAGAATCGTGCTTGGTTCTGTTTCAGGTACTGGGATAGGTACTCGAGGGTTGCTCTTTTGCCAACCCCTAAGCAGAGCCGTGATGCTATTACCTGCCGCATCCTTGGAGCCGGGCGCCTGTCCCAGCCCAGCAAAGTACCGATCCCAAGCGACATCTGCTAGGAATACTGTTGTAACAGCCCCCAACAACGCAGCCCGCTCCATATCTTGGGATTGTAAACCCTTCCTTATTTCCTTGATTGCCGTTTCTGAAACAATCTTAACAAACCGCTCCAGTCCGGCTTGCGCAAGACTCTCGGAAATGGATTCGACAATGCGCTCTTCAATCTCTGTCTGTAACACGCTGTAGAAGAGTTTCAAATACATTGTCTTGGCTGGGCGCTTCGTGCTCTTCACCCCGAGCTTCCTCTTGATCTTGTATAGCAGAGTGGCTGGCTGCTTAGGGAATACCATGACGGTATCAGACGGGGGGAAGCCAAATTCCGCCTCAAACAGATCCGAGTGAATGAGCTCGCTCTTGTACAGCCGCAGAGGACTGAAGCTTGCCGTCGAGACGTTGAAGCGCGAAAGAAGCGAGTCATGCTTGAAAACATCCTGCACGTTGACCCCCAGCGCAAGCGAGATGGGTATCACCATAAACTTGGCAAATAAGAACTTTTTATTCGATTCCGTCGTATAAGTCACCTCGACTTTGGTGGATATGTCGCTCATGTCCTGCTCGACTGAGTAGGAGAAACGAAGGGTGGTACTGGTGTTTGGTGCTATCTTGTTGAAGTAAAAAACGCCCGCTCCGGGAGGCTTCGCAAACTCCACGGACGAGTCAATCACTTTTGCCTCAACTGTCAAGATTCGGAGGCCACCCGTCGCGGGCTTTATTCGGATTTCACAGCTCTTGAGTGAGTTCCACCCTGGGTTCAGGACCAAGTCGAGCGTGTTGTTCTTGTCCAGAGCAGTGTGCTTTGTGGCTGTGAGTTTGACATCGAGTGCTCCTGTTCGCTGGAAGATGACAACATCGGCATTCTTGAAAATGTCTGTGTTTTGGGGGGGCACGTGGTTGACATCACGCTCGAAGTGAAGAAATAGATTGCTTGATGATAGGCCAAGGTGATCGACTCTATATTTTCCGGGCACAACAGTCTTGGATCTAGGTCAGCGCACGAACATAAAAGAATAAAAAAAACACCAATTCACCAATTTACTTACCGAGCAGTCGACCTTGATGCTATTCTTGCCCGGGTTGAGCACAATGTCTTCTCGCAAGCTAAACTTGAGCTCCTTTACTGGTCCGCCTTCGGTCGCAGAGACTCTCAGCGAAATACCATCTAGTTTAATATCGTCTGGAAGCAGACTTCGGATATTAATGGTCAGAGAGCATCTGTCTTCATTCTCGTAGTATTCGGGAGCACCCGCCAATTCAATGTCGGTGAAAAAGTTGGAGAGGTGGACCTTGACTTGAGATTGGAGGGACGACGCAAGATCGAATAGATTTCCTACCACGCCCTGCATTGATGGAGTGTCCGGTATGTTGATCTTGGACATGACAGATACCGAGTTCGACATCAAATCCAGGCGTTCCTTTTCAGCCGCACAAGCTTTTGTAAGGAGCTTGAGCGCACCTGTGATGTACTCATCCTGCGACTTAATTTCCCGAAGGCAGTGCAAGTACATGACGAGCATCGACAACTCCAATGAGCTCCATCCGCTCCGACCAAAGAATGGTATGGCCTCGAAAAAGTAGTTTTTGGCAGAGCTATAATCCTTTAGATAGAATTTCAGCACAGCCAAGTCGGCTCTATTAGCATGAACAGCATGCTCATGGTTCGCAACAGTATAATGTCGGAGAGCCTTGTCGGTGAGTATTTCGTATAGTCGGTAGAAATTCTCAGAGTTGTCAATCGCGGTTACGAGCAGGTGGCTGTCAATACCTGCCAGCAAAGGCGTGTACTCTTCTGCCTTCTTTCCTTCATCGTCATCTTCATCGCTATCCTCGCTTTCTGGTTTATCAGATGGTGCTGGAGGGTCGTCAAGGCTAATTTCGACAAAGTCGCTCGCATCCGGTTCTCGCACAACTGGTGCTTCGCTCCACCCGTCACTCCAGCCGCGCTTCTTTCCCAGCTCATCAAGAATGCTTCTCGAAAGCATGTGAAGATCTGCACGCCTAGCGGCTAGTTCTTCGAGTCCAGCCTTGAGGAATTGTGCAGCCTGCCCATCATCCTCAATAGGGGGCATCCCGGGCCCTGGGAAGACTCCTGGGCTTAACGGGGGTTGTGGCGAACGGCCGCCAGATTGCATTCGAAGTGACGAGGTTCGTGCAGGATGCATCATAGTTTTTGGTTCGGGAATCGAGGCTTTTTGCTCGGGCCCATCTCCCTGAATTAGGGTTGAGGGGGGGATTGGAAGTGCTTTAGAGGACGTCTGAGCGAGGATCTGCTGTGAAATTGAAAATGCAAACGAAGCGACAATGTTGTCAACAACCTCTACCAAGTTAGGATCCAACGATGTTTCTTCCTCTTTGCCCTCGGGTTTGACTGGTGTCATCGCAGTGATGATATCTTGGCGCATAACCTGGGACACGGCCGGAATGAACTGCAAGGTCCTTCGGCAAATTTCGGCCAGCATCGCCAAGTTTTCCGTTTCTTCTGCTTGTTTTGGAGGAGGCGCTAGCGGGGCCACGCCGTGGAGGACAGACTCTTGTTGTTCCTTTAGCTTGGCCAACAGCTCCTCTCTCGAAGACCAGGCATTTCCTAGCCGTAGTAGTAAAGCGATTTGCCGCGCAAAAATGTAGCAACGGAAATCGAAAACTGAAACATTATTTGCCAATATCATATCCCGATACGTCTTCTTTGTTGCGCTAAGGGGTATCTCTTCGAATTGATCCTGGGCGCTCCCCTCTCCTGACTGAAGGTCGACGGCTTCCTCATCCTCAGCATCTCCAGACACCTTGGACAGCGCTTTTTCAACCTGTTTTTTCAGATCTTCCGTGTAGGGCAACAGCGCGCCTCCATGGCTTTCTGGCGATCCCTCAGCAGCCTGCTCATCGATAATGGTATCCAAACCGACGCTAAGTTCATCGTAGCCCACCAAGGCATCTTCGACAAGGCCTACACTTTCGAAACCTCGCGCCAAGCCTTCCTTTAGTATGAAGAAGGTGCAAAAATTCCAACCAGGGAGACTTCGTTGGCCATCCTTTTCTTTGATGTCTTCTTCATACTGGGTCACTCGATTGTCAAATGAACTCAAAATGAGACTTTTAATCTTTGCGACCAGCTCTTCCCATGCATTCTCGGCATCAGTGACATTCTCGGAATATCCAGTCGGGACCGCAGGGACAACTCGAGGGAGGAGGTCGTAGGGTACATCGTTGATGCCGATTCGAATCTGAGTGATGCGGTCGACAGCAGACTTGCCAGCCCCACCAAAATCAGTCTTCATCTTCTCCAGGAGAGGAGTGGATCCTGCGCGCCATCGAGAGGTTGCCTTTTCCGACACACTGCTTCCATCTGACTTGTTGCTGCTTCTGGGCTGGGTGGCAGCGACTGTGTTCGGGATGACGACGTGGACAATGAGGTATTCGAACGCATCATGCTTCTCTTGCTGGGTGGTCTTCTTCGAGGTAGGAGGGGGTGTGGTGTTTGTCTTGAGCCATTCCCTAATCTCAGACCGGACCGACCCCTTGTAGGAATCATTGTCATCGCATCGCACCAAAAGAACCTTGAGATAGGGGGTACGGCGCAAGCCAGGGATCTGATGGCGTCGCTGGGCGGCGGATTTGGACGAGAGCGAATTGGTATCGGCGTGATCGGTCTCAGTGGCGGGCGCGCCTACTTGTTGGGTTTGGAAGCCATCATCAGCGGTGCTGGCTGAACGTCGCTGCGACTGCGTCGATGTGGCGGATGAGGGGTCGATGCCTCCCTGCACAAGCTCGACATGAAGGGTATCAATAGATCGTAGTGGTCCCGCATGCGATTGCCAGTTCAGGTTGTGGAGAGGCAGACGGGGAACGAGGCCCGGGGCGAGTAGCTTGTAGACATCGTAGGGATCGAAATACTCGACTAGACGGAAGAACAATCATGTCAGTACGCAACGGCGATTGAAGAATGCCGGGGAATGCGGTGCAAAAGTACCCACCAGTCACTTTTGACGTCGAAAGTTGCTGTTCCATGGCAAACAGCGTGGCTCGGCCGATGTCATCGCCATGCGTCCACGTTGCGAATGGATTGGCGTTGTTGGACTGGACCTTCAAGCTGGCCCGTTATACAGGCTTCCGGCCCCCCCTGTACCGGGGGTTGTGGGGGGGAACCTCCCGTTTTGGTAGTCAGCTCACCGCCACAGAACGGAGCACGTGTTTCTCCGTTTCCAGTACGGCGGGGCGCCATTATTGGCTAGCGCCCCATGACGCCACTGTCCGTCCCAGACGGATGGCGGGGTTGCTGCAGAATTTCATGGAGGGGCAAATATTTGGGCCGGGCTGCTGCTTGAGCCCAAGTAAGCTGAGGAGAGTTTTTATATGAGGATTTTTTTTCTTTACTTGTTGTCATTCTCTTCGATATTAATTTTTTTTCTTTCTATTCTGCTCCCCAAAATCTATATTCCCCTCTTTTCGAAAATGTCTGCCCTCAAGGCCGTCAAGTACACGCGAGGCAAGCTCGAGGTCTTAGACCAGCTTCGTCTCCCCCACGAGTTTCACTATGACGATGTGACCAACAGGACCGAGGCCTTTGACAGCATTGCTACCATGCGCACGCGTGGTGCTCCTGCTATTGCTATCGTGGCCAGCTTGGGGCTCGCTGTTGAACTGCACAACGGTAGTCTGACTGTCTCCTCCGCTGACGAAGCTGTTGCCCAGATTGATGAGGCGCTCGACTATCTCAAGGAAAGCCGACCTACAGCGGTTGATCTTACAAACGCCATCAACCAGCTCAAGGCTAAGATCCGAACCGTGGAATCTGGCGCCGGCAAGGACACCGTTGTGACTGCATTTATCGAAGAGGCCGAAAAGATCTTTGAAAAGGATCTCCAGACCAACCTCTCCATCGGCGACCACGGTGCTGAGTGGCTGCGCGCCCAGGTTGGCGCTTCAGAGAGCCAGCAAATTTCTGTGCTCACTCACTGCAACACCGGCTCTCTCGCCACCTCCGGGCACGGTACTGCCCTTGGAATCATCCGCACTCTCCAGGCGAAGGGCCTCCTCCAACACGCCTTCTGCACCGAGACCCGCCCCTACAACCAGGGAAGCCGACTTACTGCATTTGAGCTTGTGTACGAGGGCATCTCCAGCACTCTGATCACTGACTCCATGGCCGCTGCGCTTTTCCGCACCCGAAAGCAGGAAAAGAACATTGCCGCCGTCATCGTCGGCGCCGACCGAGTCGTTCGTAACGGCGACACTGCCAACAAGATTGGTACCTACCAGCTGGCTGTCCTGGCCAAGGCCCACGGCATCAAGTTCATCGTTGCCGCGCCCACCACCAGCCTTGACCTGGTGACCGAGACCGGCGACGGCATCAAGATTGAGGAGCGAAAGAAGGAGGAGCTCACCCAGATCACCGGCGCCGTCATCAAGCCCGACGGCACCGTGGACGAGTCCTCCAAGGTGCGCGTTGCTACCGCCGACCAGCGAGTTGGCGTTTGGAACCCAGCCTTCGATGTCACCCCCGCCGAGTTCATCGATGTGGTCGTGACTGAGAAGGGTGCTGTTGAGAAGGGACCCGATGGCAAATTTGACTTCAGCAACATCCTGCCTGAGCGCTGGGCCCAGGTGATTGGCGCATAAGCTTTGGATCTACTTTATCCGCGTTTTGATTTATCGGCCATGTCATTTAAGGATTTAAAAGCAAGGGGGAATCGTATTTAACATTAGACTAGCAGCGACATAGCTTCATTGAGCCACATTTGGGTATCTAGTGGCTTACTGCTTCAACGCATGGAGGATCAACTTTTGGTATCCCTCTACAGCCGTCTCCAAATCAGCAACCGTCAGGTTCTCATTCGCGCCGTGCGCAACCAAAATGTTTCCAGGTCCGTAGAGATATCGCGTGTGGTCTCCGTCAAAGTTGGGAATGTCAGTGCCGTAGTTGACGACGATGCTGTCAAAGCCTATGAGCAAGTTAGCACTGTGGTCCTAATTTTTTTCCCGACTGGATTGATCGCAGGTTCCTTACCTTGGACATCGCAGTTACAATCGACGAAACCATATCCGTGACTGCAATCGAAAACAAAGGCCTCATTGTCAACTTCGTCGAGAATGGCCTGGATCTTGTCGCGCACAACCCAAGCACCCGTCTTTTCAGGACCAATGGCGACTCTGGCAGCCATCCCGACGACCGCGTCCTCGGGAATGACATTAGCGGCAACACCACCATCCCATCGACCAACGTTGATGGTCGTATTTCCATACTCCTCACTGCTGCCTAGGTCGGTGTCGAGGATCTTGGCGAAAGCGCGGACCATGAGCTCGTTGGCGGATTTACCCAACCACGGGTAACCACTGTGGCCGGCGTGGCCCTTGGCGTAGATCTCGCAGAACAATCCTCCCTTGTGGCCGCACGCCAGCTTGTTCTCGGTGGGCTCGCCAAAGATGACAGAGTCAAAGCTAAACGGCAGCTCCTTCTTCGCAATAGCATCACTAAAGCCCTTCATACCCTCACCGCCAACTTCCTCTCCGATGACGTAGAGGAGCATCAGGTCGTTCGCGTCGACCTCGCCAGCCTTGAGGAGCTCCTCCAGCGCAATGATCTGAGCAGCGACACTGGCCTTGGCATCAACACTTCCTCGCCCCACGATCATGGTCTCCCCAGTAATTTCGCCATCCTCAATACCATAGGGAATGTGAGGCGGCACAACGTCAATGTGGCTGGTCACCAGGACTTTGGGGTTGCGGGCATTGGCGGCGGGCCAGGCCAGCACGTTGAAGCGAGGCTTGTCAGCGGGTGTGTTGTTGCGCGGCGCAATGGGCTGCTTCTCAGTCGCGTAGCCGCGCTTGGCCAGGTAATCGACGAGCCAGTTGCCGACATCGTGCTCAGTGCCCGAGACGGACGAGATCGAAATGAGTGACTTGTGCAGGTGCAGAAGCTCCGATCGGTACGACGGCGCGTCGGCGGAACCGCTCACGACATTGGTATTGTGGGAGCCACCAAGAGGCGATTGCTCCAGGGCGCAGAGCGAGAGAGTCGCCGAGGCGAGAGCGCAGGCAATTGTCGCAGCTCGCATTGTGATGAAGCTTTGGGACGCAGAAAATATGTTGAGAAAGAGGCGGCGAAAGCTCAATTGGGACCCCCCGAGGAGGCGGGTCAGCGGGAAGAGACGGCATGCGCCGGTATGAGGCCGAGCGCGGCTCGCCTTGGGGCCTATGACGCAAGGGTGCCGATCCGGCGTCGGCATCTCGTACTACCCAGATGTTGGACTTTCAGGCCTCACCAGTGCCGGGAATAGACCCGTAAATATATTCCTAAAAAGAAGAATAAACGCCAGAGATATTCACACTATATTTCATAGCCTGGCAATTGTTTTCATCTATAAAATATCTTATTATTTTGTCACTGGGTGTCTTGATATTTGTGAGGTTGCTCTAGGTTAGGCGGTAGTAGCGAATCCTACCCTCAGACTACATTATTCAGAACTCCCATTGCGATGGCATGAATAATGTGCTCTGTTGAGGTGGGCTTTACAAGCTAGGGAGCAATTTTATGGTGCATATTGTACGATTGATAATGAAATACATGTTTTCTGGAAGGAAAGTTTTGTCGTGAGTACGATCCAGCATGTTTTTGTGTGGTAGAACGAACCACCAAAATTACGACTTGACACCACACGGCTAAATTAAACGCATTCCTTAATACATTAAAAAATTTATCTACGAAAAGATTGTCCAAACATAAAAAGTATCATTAAAAGTTACAAGTCCCGTAAGGTACCATGGCTCTGGGAACCAATCGAAGAATACAATACTACATCATTTACACCCAATACATCGGAGCTTAATCTCACAGCCTGTCTGATACAGAAACTTGAATGGGGGCCAAAAGTCTTGTCGTCCGCCCTGCCCGACGCTTCGTATCCTTGTCTCCCGGCGCCTACGCGATCAGAACCTGCTTCTCCTTCTTCAGACTCTCAACAAAGCTGAGAGACACGTTGAGGGTCTGAGACACAATCTCGGGAGGAGTCAATGCCAGCCACTGAGTGAGGGAGATATCGGCGACTCTATCGCTCTTGTACACTTCGATCCAGACCAGATCCTCAGTCTCAGAGGTGTTCTCAATGTAGTGGCTGCGGGTTCGTTTTATCAGCTCATGTTCCGAGGTGTGTTTCGGGGCTGTCCCGCGCTAGACTTACCCAGAGTTGTCAGGGAAGGCCGCGGTGTCGCCGGCGGAAAAGTCAAAGGTTCGCGCGGCCGCATTGCCGATGAAAACAGTGGCGCGGCCTTTGCCCTTGTGGAAGTAAAGCCACTCCTCGGCCTGAGCCCCCTGTGTCAGCGCAGAATTGTTTTGATAAACATGGAGCCTGACTTACATTGGGGTGCCAGTGAAGCTCACGAAGACCACCGGGTTTCAGGGTAACGAATGTGGCAGCCAGGGTCTTGCTGATGGGGAAATTGGTCGAATCAATCTTGTAGAAAGAGCCCCCAGATCCACCAATCTTCTCGGGCTCGTGCTCGAAGGTGCGGTACACAAACGAGTTGTCGCCATTGAGAGTGCCTGCGGGGCCGTCTGTGACATTCTTCTTGGCAACCTCGGCGGGAAGAATGTACGGGTTGGGGCTGGTGACGTTCTCAAAGACCTCGGGATCAACGCCAAAGTTCTTGGCAAGAATGTGCTTGGGGGTGTGGTTGATCCAGTCATCAACCATGAAAGTGGTTCTAGAAACGATGAGTGGTCTGGCTTTGGGTGGGGGTATTTAGAGCCTACCCAATTTTGTCAAAGTCGGCCTCATCAAAGACTAAGAGGTACTCGTTTTCGTCTTCGAGTCCCTGAACTGTGTGGGCAGCGCCCTTGGGGAAGTACCAAATGTCACCATAATTGAGCGTCTCGACTTGGTAGCGCCCAAACTCATCAACGGCAGAAATCTGGATAGATCCGCTGTAGACAATGCCCCATTCGGCCTGGTAAATATTGCCAAATTATTAGTGGCGGAAGGATGAAGCTGTTGATTTGAAGATGTGCTTACAACGCGATGCCAGTGAAGCTCACGGATGGCGCCCTTCTTGAGGTGTTGCTGGGCCCCAGAGATGTCGTGGCTGGAAGGAAGATCTTGGATGACCTGCTCACGAACCCACCCACCTTTCAAGATTCTAGTCTTGGAATCAGAGAAGCTCCACTTGAGGTTAGGCACAACACCATTGTCTGTAGGCTGTTGGCCAAGGTTGTCAGGGTTTTGGAGATCAAGCTGCTTGTTGGTTCCTCCTGTTACGCACGACCATAATTATTAGACGACGAGAAATTTATGGGATGAACCGAGAAGAAAAGACAAACCTATGATAGGACCTCCTTTGCCGTTTCCATCGTCAGGCTGCCCCTCTGTAAACTTCGGCTCGCCTCGCTTCTGAAGTTCAGCCGCAGAGGGAGCGGCCGACACGAGCTGTGACGCCCAGGCCAAGGCCAAAGAGACAGAGAGGAAATATGGACTCTTCATTGCTAATAGTAAAGAGAGACTGTCCGGATCGGCTATATTGGTAAGGGATCAATAAAAGAATGTGTTGTGTTTGAGTCTGTGAGCGTCAACATGTGAACACGTCGGCAATGCGGTCATCTTTATATCCTCTACCCTCACATCACGACTTAATTATTGAACCAAGCTAGTTCAGCCACATCGAGCGACTAATAAGAATTCCCAATTTTCAACAGCGTGTTGGGCATCATGTAGACGTTGCGCAGCATTGCTGCAACCCTCCTGCTGTGAATTGTCTGAAAACGGGATGTGATCGGCAAAATCCCACGGCGTTATTGACCATAGTCACATGTCGCATAATAGGTGAAAATGACGAATCCGACCAATAACTTGTTTTATCTAAAGGGTGTTCACTTGTTTCGGCGCCATTGATGATCACTGCAGCAGCGAGTGATGGCGGCAATTCCACCTCGTCGGAGGATCTGCAAGAAATATTGCCAAGAATGATTGTCGGATGACCCCGAACTCCCAGCCGCAAGGGACGGATCATGTCTTGAAAGTAAGTCTACCGGAGGCCCAATCTGAAATATCGGATTCGACATCTCTGGTGTCTATAACGTGATGTGATCCGCGCTTTTAGCCTGGACGTTTGAACGCCGCGGGTGGGATTGGGCGAATCAGGAGCCGCGCTATTCGATCACGAATATGCTAAGCACACACAGCGGAACATCCCTCCTTGGGGATACATGCGGCGTTGGCTTGTTCCTGGTTAGCAGTTGGGCTTTAATTAAATTTGAGCCAGCGCAGAGCGATCAGGAATTTTGCTGTTCTGGTGATCTAAGCTAGGGCAACCACCGGCCGTGGCGGAGTACGGCCGTTAAGATCGACTTTGCACCGTTTTCTCTCCCGTCCAAGACAAAAAAAAACCACCACAGGAAAAGAAAAATAGAGACATTAGAGGGTGTAACAACGGGATAAATATGAAAAAAAGTCATTGCGGGCGAAGCCAAGTACCCAAAGGCTGAGAGGATGGTAAAAGTGTGCTAAGAATAATGGGGCCGTTCGGTTCATCGGCGTGGAGCCAACCTCCGCTGGACATGGAAGTCGCTTTTGTAACGAACAAGGCTATTGTAACTAACAAGGCTTTTGTTCGTGGATCCAAGACAAAGTGGCGATCCTGGGTATGCCAAGCTCTATATGACGCCTTGGCCAGGGTTACTTGGATGATGTGCCCCCACACACGCTACTTAGTGTGTGCTTGAGCAAAGGCACGGGTCGTATAGATGGTGCCGGACCATCATTTCGCGGGGTTGACGGCTGTCTCTGGTACCACAACATGGCGTTGTTTTGGTATGACCGTGGTTTGGGTGAGGTGAGCCGATGGCGAAGTGAGGCACAAAGGTTGCATCATCATGCAGTCCCGCTGATCGAAATACCCCGAAGTGCGGGATTGACCCATAGTCTTGTTGTAAGGCACCGCTCGGAAGGAGCCAAAAAGCCTAAAACTAGCTAGTAACAACATGCTTAGGCTGGGTTTGATCTAGCCTTATGAATATGCATGTCTGGGGGGTCAGAACCCTTTCCAAATATGGTAAGCAGTGAGCATTTTGCCTATTTTGTCACTACTAAGATGTCTGAGGAGGTCGTCTTGTTCCTGTTGACGATGTACTCTTGTCGTATGTACCATTAGTGTCGGATTTATTAAATTCTGAAGAGAAAAAGGAATTCCGCTGATCAATACCCAGAATGACCAAACCCTTGCTTTCACGAGTCTCAAAGCGTTGCGCCTTGTCCATGACACCATTCAAGCTAGGCACGATTTAGAACATCAGGTATCGACGACTCGAGTTGAGGGACCGAAAGACTGAGTAGCTCGGAAATTATGATTGTCGGCAGAGAGAAAGACATCAAGCATCATGATGGATTGTGTCTTTGGGAGGCTTGATGATACAATTCACTAGGCGAATGGTGAGGCTCCGGTCTGGGGAAGGCAGAACGAAGTATGAAGTGAGATGATGAATTTTCCACTGGAAATGGTTTCGAATCGGGTATATATCCCAGAGAAACTCCCTCAAATATTCTCAGCGCTCAGACACAGATCACCAACCTGCTCACACAATCCTTCCAATCGCACACAATTCATCCCCACTGGCTCATACCTTGGAAGTTTCCTACAATGCCTTCATTGATTTCGCTTGGCGCCTTGGCAGGTCTCTTGGCTACGCAGACATCTGCTCTCAGTCTCCCGCCTCTGATTCCCTCCATCCCAGGAGTCACTGAGCCGCTCACTTCCAACGCCCCACCTCTGCCTATATTGCAGGTTCCCACTCCTCCTCTGAGCAGCCCTCCATTTGAAGTTGCCAACATCAAGCCAAAGAAGATTGGCTACTTCTGGACCGGTTCTGGCGATAACCAGCACAAGGACTTCTTGGTTACTGCTAGTCTTGACGATGTAAGAGATGCTGTATTTCAAATAGCCCTCACACTGACATGAGTTATCAAGGCCACCTTTGGCAAAATAATTGCCATCACTGATGTCCCAAGCAGTGGTAATTCTCCTCACCATCTGGGGCCATCTCATGATGGAAAGCTCCTTGTTGGCGGAGGTCTCCTGTCTCTCTTGAAGACTCAGGATACAGCCTTTTACTTTGATACGACTGACCCCTACCATCCCAAGTTCAGCCACAGCAACCGCGGTGTTCTGAGCTCCATTGTGGATGAGATCCGCGCCAAACCTGACGGGTACGTACTGACTCTGTCCATTCATATCACGATGTCTAACTTGGTACTAGTGGCTTCTTTATCACCTACATGGGAAGCGCTGTCGGTACTTCTCCTGGTCGCCTCGTTGAGACCGACGCCCAGGGCAACATCATCCACGAATGGCCCGAGGATGTGGACAGCACTCTCAACATCCTCGAGAACCAGTTTTCTCCTCATGGTCTCAGTGTGGACTTTGACAGGAATATCATTCTGACATCTGATTTTGTTGTTCCTCTGTCTATCCTCAAGCCTACGACTGGTATCCAAAAGGCCGACACGCTGCGACTGTGGGATCTTGCCTCTCGCAAAATCATCTCAACTATCACTATCCCTGACGTAAGATCATCCACGAGCCTAGATTTACCATCATGCTGACAAGCTTGCAGGGACAAGGTATCCAGGATGTCAAGTTTATCCCCGGTAACAAGGAGAGCGCTGCTATTGCGACGTGAGTGCATTTTTTTAGTGAACCCGGCGAAAAGAGATTTGCTAATGGAAGCTTCAAGTGCTGTCGGCCCTGGCCAAGCCTGGATTATTTACCCATTCCGTAAGGATGCCAAGGGCAACCAGGGTGTTGCTGAGCTCCTCTATGACTTCGGCACCAAGGCCAAGAACTCGCTCGCCATATACTCTGACATTTCTGCCGATGGAAAGCTGGCCTACTTCACCTTCACCCTTGGCAACCACATCGCTGCTCTTGATATTTCTGACTTGAAGAACCCCAAGCGCCTTGATGACCCCAACGAGGAGCAGCCAATCATTGGACCCCACTACGTCAAGATCTCTCCCGATAAGAAGAACCTCCTGGTGACGGGCTACTTTGTTCAAGCTGGCGATGTAAGTTCCCCTACCGCTTAGCAGCCTAAGAATTCGTTCTAACCACTGTGACTACAGATCTCTGTTGTTAACACCCCCGGCGACTACAAGGGACACTGGATTGACATCAACAAGGATGGCTCTCTCAGCTTCAACCGAACCATTGACTTTAACCGCATTTTCACTGCTCGTGGTGGTGCTCGCCCTCACAGCTCGGTCATCTTTGATCTCACTGACCCAAAGAACCCCATCTACTACTAAGCCAAGACCGGAGTGAGACTACGGGATCAAATGCAGTCGATTGGCTTGTTGGTCTACCACCTTGAGTGAATTTCACTCGTCCAGTTTGATGAATGCACGGGTGTGAATGGAACGTTTTCCTTTTCTCTTTCGGAGACATTGTCTTTTGTGATTTAATCTTTTATGCACCAAATTAGTTGGAGCAACTACTTAGCACACCTCAGTTCTCTTAATATTATTGATTTGTTATCACAACATGCTGCCACCTTACCGATGACTCATTGAAAAGCTTGATTCAGCCACATCCCATGATTTAGATTCGTCAGTTGACTTCAGTTTCACATTTCCGTGCATGAAGTAGAATTTATAGAAGATGAGTTCATTTCTTTGAAATAATCTCCCTGTTCCTTTCTCTACATTTATAATCAAGAGATATAAATTATGCGAGTGATGGTCGTGGTTCTAGGAACGAACCGCTATGTGAAGTACTTCTCTCAAGACATTTGTAATTGGTATTCTGCTTTGTATAATGACTATCCTTCTTATACCCAATAACTCCAAAAAAAAAAAAAAAGAAACGCACGAAAACTCGCTTTATCAACCTGAATCGGCCTTTAACAAATCCTTGCTGTATAAAAGGTGATGTCTACCACACAGTTATTTCTTTCAAAAATCAATCGGTTGCACCCAAAAGCCCCTTGTCAGTATCAAACTATCGACATCAAACGCGCTTGTCATTGCGGCCATGCCTTTCTTCATTCTCCTTGCATCTACTGTGGAATACAATTGACGATACGCAACGGCATCGGATTCCGAGTAAAACTCATGTCCGTTTATGTACCTCCTGCCGTGAACTTCGGTCACATCCATGATGTGCTCGAAAGTGGACAAGTGCTCGTATATTGAGGCCCACGTGCCGTCCAAGAGAACAATGTCGTGAAGCCAAAGCTCGCTGAGGAATTCGGCGTTCGAGTCGAGTATTTTCAAAAGAGATTCCTCGGATATTTCAATGTTTCGCAGTTTCAGGGTGCTCAGCTTGGACTGCTGCAGCACTGACCAGTCGAAGCTTCTCATATTTTCGTCGAGGCGGAGGAATCCAAGATGGAGCGAGTTGAGGTTGGTGAATAAAGAGAGGAATTGATTGAATTGGGTGGAAACGGTGGCGTCTAGGCTATTCACCGGCGTGGTGAATGTGTAAAATGAAAGATCAAGGTCCTTCACTGTGGATAGCGGCGAGGCCGTACCGCCAAGGGAAAGAGCCGGTCCGAGGTCCATTGGTATATCGCTTGGGCTCAAGTTTTGAATGATAATTGATGACAGTTTTGGTAGTGAGGTGGAACAAATCATTGTGATGAGGCTGGATAGCACCCGAAGGTTTCCACTATTGGCAAAGTAACGTCTCCCATGTTGGGGGTACTCGAGTTCGATGACTGAAACGTTGAAGAGGCATTTGATAGCATCAGAGAGAGCATCGGTGAGTGTGTCCATGGACAGAAGTCGATTTTGCTGTGCGATTTGCTGTGCTATTACAGGATCTTAAGAATTATGAGCCACTCAATCTAAGCGGTGTTGACGCAGACTCACCCTTGGATTGATTCTCTATCACTGGACCATATCTGAATCGAGTAATAGACGATGCGATAAGCTTGTTTGAAGAAATTCCCTTCAGCCTTTCCAAAGCATGGTCGTTCACGAACTGAATATCAATCGTCTCGAAAAGCAAGGGTGTCGCCACGCCATTCGCAATGTTACTCGCGAGCCGTAGGTTCTTGAGCGTTCCCTTATCACAGCCATTTACCACCTTTGAACTATTATTAGCCTGCATTCAGCCGCACAGGGAACAAACCTCGTACCATCTGTAATACCTCGGTCGGAAAAACTGCCATCTTGTCGTGAACTTTTGATCAAATTTCCAGTTTGGCAAACTCTCGAGGTTTCGAACCCGAGGAAGCAGAGGCACTTGGGCACCATTTAAGGTCGCCAAGGGGGGGGGGCGCGCAGCGTCCGAACTAAAATAGGCTGGGCCGCAATCGACCGCTCGACAGTGGTGCGATGCCACGCTTGGGACGCTGACGTGAGCGTTCTAGACGTGGTGGATGGGATGACTAGGCAGGCTAAATAATGTACCAAAGGAGCTCGGTAAACAATTAGCCCCAATGAGTCAGTTTAGTCCATGGCTGTTGGTCCAGATTCTGGTTGGCTTTTATACCTAAACAGCCATATCTCAGCTGGAACATGCATTCACGTGCAGGTGCATGCCATTTTCAATACCACGAATGCACTCGTAAGCCATTCAGATTTTGCTGGCTTGGAGTAATGATTTGTCCCGATTACGATAAAAAAGCGCGGTGTGTCTGGGACTATACTTTTTCTTTTTTTTGCAAGCATCAGTCCTGATGCGCTCAGATCTACATGTTCTAACCTATGGCTCTCTCCCATATCTTTTGCCCCAAATTATGTGCTTGGTCCAAGCTCCAGCTGGTTTTCAATAGTCGCTTTTCAGCTTCTTCCCATTGCGCCACGTTTGCATGCTGACTCCAACTGCGTATATACTCGTTGAGATGGTCCTCAACCACCCGCAGCGTCTCGTCTCTATTAAAATTCTGGTGCATCTCTAGACTGTAAGCGCCTGTGAACGCCTTCCAGAACCAAAAGTCCGACAAACTAGGATCTTGCAACTCGTGCCTACCGCAATGCAAATCCCGAGTCAGAATGACAACGACATGTCTGTAGAGGCGAGCCTCCATGGCTTCACCCCCGTTCCATAGCCCCAAAACGCTATACAGGTAGAGACCTGTAGCAACGACGATACCACACCAAGAAGTCATAAGTCGTGTTTCGGAATGTTTTGGTACTGCGCTTTCGTGGGTGCTGAAAAGGGAGGTGATGTGGGATTGGGCGATGAGGAGGTCCAGCCTGGATGCCGCTCCCTCGCTCCAAACTAAGCCGGGATCGCCATGGCCGTGGTTAGTGTTCGTTAGTTGGGTTGTTTTGGTTAAGGTTCTTAGGCATTCGATCATCGGCAACCCGTCAATGTCAGAAAATTTGGAGCCTGCGGGTAGTGCCCCGAAAAAGAATGGGGATAGACCAGCTGCCTCCAATCGCCTTCCAAGGCATCCAATATCCTCGTCGTGCCACTGATGGATCTTTGATATAAAGCTCATGTAGTTTATGGTATTGGAAGGCCCCATCATTTGAGTGAGAGTTTTGCTGCTTGCAATTCGACCCTTGGCGCCATGGATGCAAATGTAAGTCCTGGGAACGGTTCAGCAAGGGTCGCATACTGCGCAGGTGAAGAGACTTAGATACAGTATAAGATAGCGGTATGCGAGTTCATCGTCGAAGGTGACGTAGGCGTTGGGATCAGGATTTAATGGGCGGTGCAGATCGACCACTGTCACAAGGCCCGAGAGGTGGGCCTCAGCGCTTGCCACGTTACCAAAACTGCACTTCAATGCAACATCAGTATAGGGCTGGAAGGATTGGAGGGTGACAATGCCATGATGAGCCCAGGAATCTGGAAAGAACTAGCGTTGGCTGCTACCCACCTCAGTTAAGCATAGTGTAGCAATGTGCCTCATAAAGGTAGTGAAACCGGTTAATTGTGGGCTTTGAATCCACTCATTAAGTATCCGAATCACCTCAACCATGTGGAATAAAAAAGTCGATTCAAATTCTCGCAGCCCCCCAACAGTCCAGGCATAGTGTAACCCCGCCACCATCATGGTGTCTCGGAGAGCGTCTGGGTGTTTTACGATGGTAGGGAGGCTGCAGGCGATAGCAGGTCAGACCAGGCAGGTGCCCAAAAGGATGAAGAGGGTGGGGGTCCTTACAGGTCTTTTTCCTTGAAATTTGGTGAAATAAGACTGGCATCGCGCGATTGGTGAACTGGGCTGAGAGTCAGCTTAGACGAGGAGAGGGGGGCCTGGCTGGCGTACAGTAGTGGAGCAGTTCCTTTGACTTGAATGGCATCTGAATAGAGAAGGCATCAAAGGGAGTGATGTTATTGGACAGCGGTGGTGGCTTTAGTGCGATTAATTGTTTCTTGGTTGTGTGCAAAATCCATGGCTGCTGTTCGCCTGGAATCACTTTGGCTCTGCGGTCGCGAAGGGGAACAATAGGGTCGCCAAAATCACACTCTCTACCGGCCTTGATGCAGCGAGTACTGCTTAGTAGTGATTAGAGCCCGAGCGCCAACATGTTCAGCTGGCCATTTGGTGTCAGCTTACCACGTTGGCTGATTGCCATCACATCGAACATGGCGCTTCCGACATGTGAGACAACCTGCCTTGCTCCGTGTATGCGACTTCCGGGTCCTGGGCTCCCCCGGCAATACAGGCGGCTGCTCCATCGCGCTAGGAAATTGCTGTGTCCAGAACAGGATCTGTGCGAAAGGCTTAATATGGGACGGATTCTGGCCAGAATTCAACCCCTGAGCCAACGAGGCGCTGTCAGCCTGAGTGAGAGTGCGAATGATGAGTCGAGGAAGCGGGAGCGGCTCGCCGGGGTGGGTTCTTGAGATGCCGCTATGCCTCTTCCGGACGATTTGACGAGGTACCTGGGAAAAAGATCCTCAACCCAAGTGGCGTTGGTAACGTGAGGGCATTCACGAAAAATATTCGGTGGCCTAGCTTTTTTGTAAGGCCGATCAAGATCAAAATATTGTTTCAAAATGAACATTTTCTGTATATAAATATCTCGAGGTCAATCCATGAAGCAGTGATATCTTCAACTCAACACACTCATCTCATCCTTGCAATCATCAATTGATCCACAATGTCCTCAAGCCCCACACTTGTTATGGTCCCTGGCGGATGGCACGGCCCCGAAACCTGGGATAAGCTTGCCTCTGCATTAAAGAGTCACAACATCAATTCTGTCGCTGTTACTCTGCCTACCACAGATTCAGACGCTTCAGCAAACTTTTCGTCCGATGTCAAGGCCGTCCGAGATGCAATCATGGCCGAAACGACCCAGGGCCGCAATGTGGTTGTGGTCGTCCATTCGTATGGCGGTGCAGTCGGTGTTAGTGCCATCAAGGGTTTCACTCCGCCCCCTCAGGACTCTGCTCCGAGCAACGAAGCATCGGGTCATGTCATCGGAATTTTCATGATAAGCACTGGTTTTGTGGTCGAAGGGATGACATTTATGGAAGGAATCGGCGGTAAACCACCACCAACTTGGAAAGACGACACAGAGACCGGCCTTGCCAAAATTGTCGTTGATCCAAGGGATATGTTTTACCATGATCTTCCGGAGCAAGAAGGGAACGATCGGGTGAGCAAGCTCCGGGACCAATCCATGAAGGCGTTTACGGAGGGGTATGAGGCGGCTTATACGGGTTGGAAGGAGGTTCCGGTCTGGTATCTGGCGACGGCACAGGACAAGGCATTTCCGTTTGAAGTGCAGAAGGTCATGGTCCAAGGCGCTAAGTCAATGGGATGTGACGTGACACTGCGGGAAATCGAGAGCAGCCATTCACCTATGTTGAGCAAACCCACTGAAACTGCCGATATAATCTTGGAGGCCATTGCGGCGTTTTCTCGATGAGGGAAGGGGCAATTAGCAGATATCTTAAGTTTGGCATCATTTCCAGGAACTCCGCTCAATTTAATCAGTTAGGATGATTTATATCATTTAGATAAAGCATAAAGCAAAAAGAATTCAAGCTTTTCATCCATGTCTTTCATAATTAATCGAAGCAAACTCGCCCTTATGCCAGTGTCAGCGAGGGATTAGCTTGTGTTGTATTGATTGAAGGTGATGACCTATTTGTGATTGTCATCCAAGCCTCGATCCAATTGTTCACCACCACGATATCGGCGATGATGGTGAAGAGGATTGCCGCGGTGCAATTTGAATTCATATTTCAAATATACATGATTCGAGCTACACCGAAGAGCCCTTATTTATTCAAAGAAAGGTCTGCCTAGCGCTCTTATAGCTCTTCTTCCTGCTAGCTGCTTGAGGCGCCTTTCGATAGCCGCCGCTGGCGTCGTGACCACAAGGTTCGACTAACGCAACTTTAGATCGGTACTTGATTGGTTGGGCTCGTTTAAAAACCTTGTGCTCAGGATTGGCAGGTTGTGTATTCGAGAGTGCGACTGCCAAGCGCGCTCCACCTCGTCAAATAAAGGGCGCGAAGGATTTCGCTGCATCCACCTTTGACTCACACATCAGATCAAAAGACATGACTCAGTAATTGTTGAAACCTTTCCTTTTTATACATTTTCATTTCATTGATCAAGTTTAATTCTGATTTCGACACCATTCTAATCAATCCCAAGAGAACGACCACTGTACAGTACAATAAGAATTAATCATCATCAATATGGCCAACAATTCAGCGCCCTATGGTATGTTCCACATGATCCACAAGGAATTTGAAACTTATGCATGCCTCTAGTTACTCTCGATGTATTCACAGATAGAAGGTACAAAGCATTGAGTATATTATTATTCGTGACTAATTGAAGTTTGCGCAGGTTCAAAGGCAACCAGGTTGCCATCGTAGAGGTGGCCGAGGCATTGTCGTCAGAAAACATGCAGATGATTGCTCGGGAATTCAACTTCTCGGAGACTGTGTTCATTCACCAACCGGATCCATCACAGAGGCCCCAGATCAGCATTTTCACGCCCGTCAATGAGATGGACTTTGCGGGGCATCCTGTCATCGGCACTGGCCATGCATTGTTCAAGCGGCTTTTACCGTGCTCCAGTGATTCAACCAAACCAACACCGGAATCCTTGGAGATCCAGACCAAAGCGGGCATTGTCACCGTAAAATACGATAGCGACGCGCAAACGGTTTCGGCTCAAGTCCCACACAACGTGCACGTTCACTCCCTCGCTGCGCCGCTGGAAAGCATGGTCAAGACCCAGCCGGGACTTGCCGGCATCCAAATCAAGACTGAAATGTCCGTTACTTCGATTGTCAAGGGAGTTGCCTATGTATTGGTGGATTTGACAGACCACGCCAATGTATTTGCGTCTTTGAAACCTGGCCCTTGCCCCGAAGTTCAACTCGACGAGGCATGGGCCCCATCGTTTGTGGGGACCATGTATTACAAGGTCGCGGGAACTCGCAGTTCGGAAGGGAAATTCATTTGGGACCTCCGAGTACGGATGATTGCCATCAATCTGGAGGACCCAGCTTGTGGAAGCGGCTCTTGTTCCTTGGGCGCATATCTCGCTCTTCAGCACGGCCAGGCGAATGGCTCCTACAGATTCTACTTGGACCAAGGATCTGAGATTGGAAGAGACAGCAACATAATCGTTGATATTGAACTCAACGAGCAAGGAAATGGAATCAAGTCTGTGCTTTTGTCTGGCCGCGCAGCACTTGTGACGGAGGGCAAGATGCTATTGCCGTGAAGGAGCCAAAAAAGGCTTCCATAGGAGCTAAGTTCGGTATAGTTGAAGAAAACACTCGCTGTATTAAATTTGTGCCCTGCAAAGTCCTCGAGTGCAGTATTCCCTCGGCAGAGCAAAAAAAAAAAAAAAAAAAAAAGATCGCCACGCAACCAAATGCAAAGATCCAGTCTAAGTCTACTCTAATCATGAAATGAGGCAAAGCGCCGCCTGAACTCCAAAATGAATATCCCTCGAACTCCATGCATCGTAAAAAGAAAAAAAAAAAGAAAAATTACGAGGCTACTTCCGAGCACAATTCTTCACAATCCATGGATGCGTCAACACCTGGTCGAGAGGTAGCCGCTTTTTTGCATCGATTTTCAAGAGCTGCGAACGTTTTATCAGTTTAGAAGTCTGGCTAAAATGTTGGATACCATAACTTACCGACTGCACAAAGTTCTTTGCCAAAGGACTCAGATATGTAGGTAGCGGCTTCATATCACCTCTGGAAATCCGCAGCTTCGTCAAAAGAGCTGCCTCCTCTTCAAAGGGAGGTTCCCCCGTGAGAAATTCATACGTCAGAACCCCCAGTGTCCACTGGTCCACTGCGCTCGTATACTTCTTTTTCTGCGTAGCCAACATTTCTGGAGGCAGGTAATCTAGTGTTCCACAGAGAGTGTCCCTCCTGTTACTAGATGTGTGCACACTATAGCCGAAATCCGCCAGCTTCAACTCTCCGTAGGGGCCGAGCAGAATATTCTCGGGCTTGATGTCGCGGTGCATGATGTTCTTCTTGTGAAGATAGTTGAGCGCCTCCGCAACCTGCGCCACGTACTGAGCAGCTCGCTTCTCGGAGAAGCACCCCACTTTCCTCAGCACCTTGTACAGCTCGCCGCCGGGGGCGTAGTCGAGGATGAGGAATATGCGCCGCGAGTCGTGAAACCAGGTGTGGAAGGCGAGGATTCCGGGATGCCGCAGGTTGCTGTGAACTTCGATTTCGCGGCGGACGTGGACTTCGGCGTTTTCCCGTCTGATTTCCTCCTTGTCCAGCACTTTGAGGGCGCAGATGTAGCCCGAGATGCGGTGCTTGGCGAGATAGACACGGCCAAACTTGCCCTTGCCCAGGGGCTTTCCGATCTCGAACAGGCCCAGGTGCAGCTTGGGGCTCGGCACCATGGGCAGCTGCATTGCTATTGCCGGTGCCGGTGCCGGCTGGGGAGTAGGAGGAGGAGGAGGATCTTCTGGCGGGTCATCCTTGGGGACTGCGATGATGGTGGGCTTTGCGGGGGGGACCTTTGGTCGCGGAGGCGGGAGCATTCGATTCATCCAGGCCAGCTTGAGGATGCGCGAACGCTCCTCGGACCTCATTCGAGAGACTTGAACATCCATTTGGCACGATTTCCGCCCGGGTTGTTGTGATTCGGTGGCATTCTTTGGGGGGCGCGCCTTTGCGATCGGAATTGCCCCAATCGTCGTCGTAGAGCCCGAGCAGCAACAGAAGGGGGGGGTGAGTAATGAGCATATGTGGGGGAATTTCGTAGCCGCGTGAACGTATTTTGACCAAGACCATTGTCACCTAGACAACACATACCAACCTGACGGTTCAAGACACATTTCCCCCCCCCAATTCATTCCGCGCCAGATGCTCAGAGTTGCGGGCCGCTCCAGTGAAGCGAGGACTAGCGCGGGTCGATCAAAATGGACTGTAGGCTAGACAAGGGGATGAGGGGTAATAAGAAGCCCCATACGAAGGCAAATGTGTCTGGAGAAACGAGAACAAACATATCAGCTGATACCCTTTTCAGAATAGTTGGCTTGTTGTTTGGGACTCATTGGCTCATATTGATTCGTACAACCAGCCATTGATCTTCATTTCAATGCGCTTGGCTCTTAGTAAAACTTGATCGAACCATTGCGGTTTTGTTTTTGAGCCAGCCATGGTCGCTTGTAACGCCACTTACAACGCGATCCAATCATGACTTGAGCGTTCGTCTAGTTTGGGTCTAAACCGCCACAATTATTTGGCGTTCCCGCTAATTTCGCACTCAATCAAACGTGATCGTTGCCTCAGACAGGGTTATGTGCAGAATAAGACCAAGGAGTTGTTCATCCAGTGCTGTGATTGCGTCTCTCCAGAATTTCATTCCCATGCAACAGATCTAACGCAATGGTGATAGAACATTTCATGAACCCGAGACTTCAAGATAAGAACTTATCTGTACCTGCAGTCCATCCTCATTGTAAAATCTCACAATGCTGTCGCTACGGACGGATATTCCACCAAGCCAATAATGGGCTTTGCTTCATGATCTTTTGCCTAGACGTGTATGTCATCTAAGACATTGACTTGTGTATTTGGGAGGCGAGTTGCATTATGTTTCTTGGCGGGAGAATCAAAAGATGCTGTAATTGCGTAAGGGAGCTGTGCTTGACCTGTGGTTGAACTGCACGGCTCGTTCGCACAACTCAACCAAAACACCAAGCACAATACATGTATTGAAATTGATGATGATGATTCCCCTGTCATTTTATTTCTCATTAGCACATTACACGCCTCAAAGCCCGAACTATGCAATCCTTCAGCCATGGTCATTGTTTTGAGGGCAACATCCTGCAAGGCCTCGTTTTCGTCATTCATCTAGCCCCCTATTGTCTCCACTTACTGGGATCGCCCGCCACTTAACTCTCGGCCTTGGTGGATTGCCCAGTAAAAGTTCACTAAAGTCTAGGTGAGCCTGTCATCTCAGATTCAGTATTAACGGCAAATTGGCATCGTTTTGCAAGCGGCCAACACATCTAAAAGGTCATTTCGTCCAATATAAATGCGGCTGTAGAAAGATAAGGCATGGATAACACGCTAGGTTTGTATGTAATGGGACTTATTTTATTTTATTTCATTATATGATCGGATCAAGCATTTTGCTAGGTGAGTCCGAATTTGAAGCCTACGTGAAGCAACCACATCCCCTTGCTTCACCATCATAATTGCAGATGATTATTTGATACTAGTCTCAACAAATTGTGACAATCTATGATTTTGCAATGCAGACGATGCGTTTCACGCACATTTTCTGAACATCTATTCCGGATATAGGCTTCAGTTTCACGGAGTATGAATGGAATGCGTGTATACATTCCTAATAGGCCGAAACGAGGCTTTCCTATTCCGGTGCAGTAAAATTCACCGGCGAATTAAACTAAACAGTGATGCCATTCGCCCGGCCGTGTTACCAAACATAGCAACACAAGCACCCCAAGCAGCCTGCGCCCCGGATTACTTTTCCAGGGGCACTACCGTGGTGTCGGAATGGTTAAACTTTCGGATCCCTTCCCGAGTGATCTTGAGCTGTGAAGGGCAATTGGGATCAGGGCATGCGACACAAGCATCCGTCGTCATCCAGTCGTTTTTAGATGTTGGGCGTTGCTTTGCTGGAAGTAGTGGGAGAACCGATGCTTCCAAATCGGTCAGCTGCCATTTTTTCCTTCCCTGGGCTTAAATTAGAGTACTTACAAAGGCTGTAGATGCTGAAGCCCTGGTTGGGAGGGAGGTAGAGCATTTCGCCCTGGAGCGTAAAGTAGTCGCCATCCTTGGCCCCGCACATGATTCTCTTGCCAGGGGGGCATACAACCTCGACGCGGAGGTCGTACAACTCAAACTCCTCAGATGAAGTCGGGTTTGACATTTTTCTTAATAGCTGCCGATGAATTTCCTTGTAGAATGGATTTTTTGTGATTCGCTGGCTTCCTCTAGAGAATTGATCGCTCGCTGTCTTTGCCGAGACTTTTATCTCCAAAAGAGCAGCGCGCAAAACGGCTTTGCGGAGCCGGCGTTCAAAATCAGTGGCTAGCTCGGTGTCAGTGGGTGGGCAGCACCCATATCTCGAACCCACCGGCGACTAAAACGCGCTGGGCCGGCGTCCTACGGCGCAGCTATCTGATAGAGTGCACGTATCTGTGGGGACCGTCAACCAGGTGTGGCATGGGGTCACCGAGCGTTGCATACAAGAACTTGAGCGGTGGATGACCAAACCAGGCGGGCCTTTTTTTTTTATTATTTCCTACGCGCGCATCCCCCGTTTCCCCAGTTTCAGTTCTGGTTATCCTGGAGCGCCTCAACATGACAAAGGACGAGGTGGACGCGAAGAGCTTCGATGCAGCTCCTGCAATGGAGGTCTCGGTCGACAATGGCAGCCCTGTGGTGGGTGAGTCGGAGGAAATCAGGCGCGACATGTCCTCTCGCCACATCAACATGATTGCCATTGCGGGAATGATTGTATGTGTTTCACAACGCCTTTTTTTTTTTTTTTAAAAAAAAAAAAATATGATATTTGGGAATGTCAAACTAATTGATACATAGGGCACTGGCCTGTTCCTTAGCTCTGGCAGCGTCATCGCTACGGCTGGGCCCGCTGGCGCCCTCTTGGCGTACATCATCATGGGCTTTGTCACCGCTGGCGTCTCTTACACGACAGGAGAGATTACAGCTTTCATGCCGTGTACAGGAGGCTTCATCCGCCATGCCACAAAGTTCGTCGAGCCAGCTCTGGGCGCCGCGACAGGATGGAACTTTTGTAAGTTGGGTTGTTCCAAAAAAATGTTTCTGCTTGCGCTAACACCGCCGTCTTTGGAAAGGGTACACAATGGCCATCTCAGTCCCAGCAGAGCTGAGCGCCGCGGCCACGCTGATACAGTTCTGGAATGACTCAATTAACCCGGCCGTCTGGATTACGATATTCCTGGTCTTCATTGTCACTATTAATTTTTGTGGAGTTCGTTTGTACGGCGAGGTACGTTGCGAGCAACTCTCTCATCTTTCCTGGGCGGCCTTCTTTCGTTTACCTGACACCGTGCAATGTAGTCAGAGGTCATCTTTGCCTCGCTGAAGATCATGCTCATCATCGGTCTCATCATTGGCTGTCTCGTCATCGATTTAGGCGGCGCCCCCAACCATGAGCGTTTGGGGTTCCGATACTGGGTTCACCCTGGTGCTTTCAACACTTACATCGAGACTGGATCTGCTGGCAGATTTCTGGCTTTCTGGAAGGTACTGCTCTCCGCAGCTTTTAGCTATGGAAACATCCAGGTGGTGGCCATTTCCGGGTCCGAAACGCGAGATCCCCGACGAATCATCCCCGCAGCCACGAGGAAGACCTTCATGCGCGTCTTCATCTTTTATGTCCTCAGCATTTTCATGGTTGGATTGGTTGTGTAAGTTGCCCTTTTTTCTTGTCCTTTCAAAATTTGCCAAAAGCAGTAATTAACTGTGTAACACAGCCGCTACGATGACCCTTCTCTGGGCGTCTCCACTGGCACTGCCTCGCAATCTCCATTTGTCATTGCCTTTGTGAGGTCTGGAGTCTCTGCCGTGCCTTCCATTGTTAATGCCGTGGTTTGCACTTCGGCCATTAGCAGTGGTTCCGCTTGCATCTTCATTGCCTCTCGAACACTGTACGGTCTCAGCCGCGACGGTCATGCCCCCGCTTGGCTCCAACGATGCAACCGATTCGGAACACCACACTTCGCAGTGGGCGTCACATGCATTCTGCTCCCTCTCGTATACCTCAATGTTGCAAATAACACGGCCACTGTGTTTGGCTGGTTTGTCAATATTACGACTGTGGCGGGCTTGATTGGATGGATCGTCATTGAGGTAACCTATTTGCGTTTCTTTGCCGCGTTGAAGGCACGGGGTTATTCGCGACAAGGTAAGAATTCATCCACCCATCTCTCTATCCATTCTAATCATATAACCTCCAGACCTTCCGTATCGAGTCCCTGGCCAGCCCTACATTTCGTGGGCAACCCTCTTCGTGGTCAGCCTGGTGGTCATTTTCTCAGGTATGTCACCGAGTTACTATGAAGCCCATTTTGAAGCAAGTTTAACGTGAATCGAACTTAGGCTTCGACGTATTTGTGACGGGCAACTTCACCGCATCAGGCTTTTTGTCTTGCTATCTCAATATTGGGATCTTTGCTGGTAAGCTAGTGATGCGTCAAAATCTAGAGTAGCTCTGGATGCTAACTTCGTCGATTGCAGTCTTGTACATATTCTTCAAGTTTTTCTTGAAATCAAAGGTGGTGCCATTGACGGAAATCGACTTTGCGTCGGAATTTGCAGATATAGAACAGGATTTCCGAAACAGGATCCCCGAGAAGAAGTCATTGTTTCACAAAATAATGCACTGGATATAGCACTCTTGGAAAAAGCATCGGATTTTCCGTGGCCGAGATTTCTTTAGCCTATAAATGTCTAAGCAATCAAGAATTTGATTTATTGGGAGCAAATGAGCTGGCGAGTTTTGAAGCGACGGAGCATGAACTGCTTCGCAAACAGAGAAGAACCCAGGTCTACCAAACTCTGGCATTACGGATTTCTGCGGCAAGAACGGTCAAGGCTTCCAGCAACCGGAAGGTCAACTGGTGAACGATTATGCATCTCGGACTATGGCATAGTATCGCATTGACGGTAAGATCACTCTAAACGGCCAGACCGTGAGACATTGCCGAGTTACTGTCTAGGTGGCAAGTACTATGATCCAGTGTCAACCAATTACTATGTAAAACTACATTTTCGAGGGAGAAATCACAGCTGCCAGACGTCTTTGGAAATCAGGATTCATTTATAGAGTCTGTTAATGACTGGCTCTCATATACTCCCATTGGCTTCGTGGTCTAGTGGTATGATTCGTGCTTTGGGTTCACTGCTCAACTGCACGAGGCCCCGGGTTCGAGCCCCGGCGGAGCCCCCATTTTTGCTTCTGACCTCATCAAGGATTCTTTTTGATGGGTATGTGCCTTTTTGTTTCCATTATTACTCTCCCTCCCGCTTGCTCTATTCCCCCTCTTTCTGAATTTTGACAGCTCTTGATCGCCACTACATATCAAGTCTCATAATGTCGGAGCGCCATTCTGGCCTCAGACCTGGCTGTCGCTGATAGTCTTATTATTCTCAAAAAACCATCTCCAGCTTTCATCCGTCTTTCAACAATATTCCGGCCAAGTCTGCAACCGAATTACACATATGCTCCCGTGTATTATAGAGATCGTCTCTAATTGCACCCATCCAGGCTGACCAGCGGGCCATAACCACCATTGTTCGCATTGCCATTCCGCTCTCCCAGTTGAACTGGTGTCAGATTATGGTGGCCAATCCGTCGGTTACGAATCCCCTTAGTTTCCGAACGGGTTGGCTGTCTTGGTTAAGATGGTTTAATGACAGTGATACTACACTACCTTTGGCCCACTTCCATCTCAGTTTAGCTTCCAAGGACAGTTTGATTCATTGACTATCTCTACTCTTGAACCACTTCAAGCACAAACTTCACGAATATGCATCAGCTTATCGATAAAATCCGCGATTCAGAGCTATTCTAGTCCATTGACACTAGTTTGATGAAAACCCGCGGGTATTGGGTAATGAGCAGTCTTACTATACCCATCAGGGATTTGGGTAGTTCCGTAAGCTAAAGCAATTACCCATGGGTATTTTTGGGTACCCAAAGTGCCCAAAATGCCCAAAAATAATTGCTTTGGCTAATAGGACTTCCCAAACCTCTTATGGGTACCTACGTTTAGCCATGGGTTGGATATGAGAAGCTACAGTGTGTACTATGTTTAGTTTGGAAAACATGACAAGTTTCTGCACTCTTTTAGTTCGAGGCTGTCCGTGTTCTCTTTAATTTTGACCAGGCAAACTGTATAAAGAAACTTTATTGAATCTCATTAACCAATTCGTAATCTAAATTATCTTCTCATCCGATGATCGCCTGGCGTTTCCCGATTGTCTCGTTTGCCACTCCGACCTTCATACCCTACACCTCCGCCCTAAGACGGAACTGCCTCCACTTAGCACCGAGCCACGCATCAACAGACAAGAAAAAGCGACAAAGGAAAAAAAGGAGAGTAGGCAGAAAACTCTCCAATAAACGCCAAAATGCTATGTATGCGAATTTTACATCAAAGGAATGAATATTATGCAAGAAAAAAAGGGTTGAAGTGCCTTGTTGAAGGTAGTGTGAGGAGTCGCTGGATCTAGCTTAAGCGCCACCAGCCATCTCAATGTTTTTGCCCTTGACGCTCTTCCACTCAGTCAGCACTGCACCAATAATCGTCGCTGACGCAGTGGCAGCGGCAAGCCAAAAGCAGACGTTTAGTGCGCTGTTGTAAGACGAGATGACTCCGGGCAGCCACTCCGCCTTAATGGCCTCGCGAATGTTGGTCGCGCCGGCGTCAATTACCGTCTGAGGGTCGAGGCCGGGGACCTTTTCCTTGATGTTCTCAATGAGTTTGTTGGTGAATACAGACTGAGCACCAGTCACAAACAAGGCGCCGCCAAGAGTCTGAACGAAGATGATCATGGCTGTGCCAGTGGGAACATCCGCCATGTCGCACACTACCTGGACCGCAATGAGCGGCTGCTGCATGCCAATACCAACACCGATACCAGCAAGGAGTTGGTAGCCGATCCAACCACCAGCACTAGTGCTTGGCTTGATACTAGACAGGAGTCCGTAGCCAAGTGCCATGAAGATAGCACCGCCGATCATGAAGGGAGTGTAGTAACCCCAGTATGTGACGACTGCACCTGCGACCATGGAAAAGAGAACCACTCCCAGTAGCATGGGCAAGTTTCTGATACCGGACTCAATAGCAGTGGAGCCCTTCACAGCCTGGAACCAGATGGGCAAGAAGTAGACTGATGTCAGGAAGCAGGCACCAGTGTTGAAAGCAAAGAAGCATGAAGCCCAAACGGAGCGCTTCCTGAAGATGCGAACGGGCACGGTGGCATTCTCTCCCATCCTATACTGGACGTAGATGAAGAGGAGGATCAGCACAGCCGCCAGCATGAACAGCGATGTGATCTTTGAGTCGTTCCACGCGTAGTCGACGCCGCCCCACTGCAGAGCAAGTAGCAGGCAAATGACGGCGGGCATGAAGATGGTGGTTCCGATAGGGTCGAGCTGCCAAATGCGGGTCTTCCAAGGCGCAGGCGCAATGTCTCGCTTGGGATCAGGGAAGAAGAAGAATATGACGACAATGGTGATGACTCCGATGGGCAGGTTGATGTAGAAGCACCAGCGCCACGACACCTTGTCAGTGAAGAGACCGCCGAGCAGCGGGCCTGCGACGGAAGAAATTCCCCACATGCCACTGACCAGGCCGGTGTAGATGGGTCGGCGACGGAGGGGAACCGTGTAAGCCAGAATCGTCAGTGCGCCGGCGAAGATGCCAGCCGAGCCGACACCAGCGATAGCGCGACCGATGATGAGGGTGACACTGTTGGGGGCAATACCGCAGATGAAGCTGCCAACCTCGAAGATAAAGACTACAGCGAGGAAGGTCCACTTGATGGTAATGAATGTGTAAAACTTGCCAAAGAAGAGCTGCAGGCCGGCGCCGGTGAGCATGTATGCGGATCCATACCAACCCACATCGTTAAGACTTTTGAACTCGTCGGTAATCTTGGGAATGGCAGTGGCGATGATGGAGTTGTCTGGCGGCTTATTAGTGGCGGGTAAGAATAGATGCGAGTGGGTGTGTGCTCACCGAGGGCCATGACAAAGACTGCTAAGCACAGCGCCAAAGTGATGAGAGCAAGCTTCATGCCCGTGGGATAGTCGAAATCATCTTCATCATCGGTAGCTGCTGCATTTACATCCGAGTCGCTATTGTAGTTAATCCCATGTGTTAGCTTCTCGGTGCTCTCCGACATGATGGGAGCAGTTCGAGGCCGAATGTCATCATAGCGCATAGTGTAGCGGAACGAATTGAAGCGCGAGAAGTTGGAGTTGATAGGGGGAGGGTCTCTAGGGGGCTGCGTGTAATCTTCGTGAGCCATGGATCGTCTGCTGAAAGTGCTAGGGACAGCGGAGGCAGGCCGCGCAAGTTCCTCCTCGGATGCAAGCCATAGGTGAGCATGGCGGGCCAACTTCGCCGTCTCAGGGTCAAGATTAAAGTATTGAGACGACTGTGCAAGAGAGGTTCGAAGGGAGTCTTTAGGGATGCGAACACTAAGGTGTGATCGCGCTATCGAGTAGTCGGGGGCGGTTGGTACTGAGGCCATCTTGACTAGGTATCTCTCTGAGATGACTGACACTTGGCTTGGTAGGCTTGATGGATGAACAGCTGAGGGAACCGAGGCGACAACTTATATTTCCCGAATGCCAATGTCATATTGTCCTATACAGATACTCGAGGCTGTATAACACATCAAAGTTAGTAGCCTCCGAGGGCGAGGTAGTGGGTTCCATGGGCGGCCGGCCTGTCTCCGCCGGTGGAAGGGTGCGAGAGCCAGGCGTTCAAGACACACGCCCTCCGCCCACACACACTACTCAGCCGTTTAAAGTGGCCGCATATGGATGGACCCAGTTTAAGGTGATGACGGAAGTGATGCCAAGCCTGCAGGACTTTGGCATTTCTCTGACACGTGCAGCTCATCTTTGCTGCCAAACTTGCAAGCGCGAAGAACCGGCTTATTGGTGCATCCCGACGGAGTTTTCTATAAGGCCGAGAGGCTCTGCTGGGCGAATCAGAGATGGTGAGGGATCGCTTTTCATGATTTGTGACATGCTGCATTGGCGAATCTAGTATGGCCTGGTGATACTAGCTACGAAAGGCGGAGTTCGGAGGCCGGGATGCGAACGGGACGATGACGATCCACGCCGCCTTGACTTAGAGTAGTTTGATGTTCTGATGAACTAATGCACCTGTCACTGTATCTTTGGACATGGCTATTAGACCTACAATTTGTTGGTTGCACCTGAAAAACATCTCGTATCGAGTTTTGGCCGACCAAGAACGGAAAACTGAGAAGGAGGATTAAGAATTGCGGCTGAGGCGCCTTGGCGCTGTGTTTGCCGCGTCCATCATCTCGCCCGCCGAGTGCTTCGGGCCCAACTACAACCGCTCTTATCATGTGACTCGATGGTCAACATCAGCCACGTTGGAGGCTGGTGCAGAATTCGATGGAACAATTCTCTACCCAGCGTGTTACAAATGGTTGATTTGCCTTAATCGTGACTTGTATTACCCTAACCGTTCTGCCAGCACCTATCTCCCACTGCTGTGTTCTGTAAATATCCTGCTTTGTCGCTCACACAACTTGACAGAGCTTTAACCAATTTGACCGTATTTCTTTTTGACGATCACGCTGTCATACGTGGCACACTTGGCATACTTGGCGGACCCGGCAAACGCAAATTCCGACCAAGAAATGTATCCGGGAGCTCTTCGGGGGTGCGTCCATTTCTGCGCGGAGAGCTGCGCTGGTGGATCCGGAGTCGGAGTCGGAGAGCACTGACTAAGCCGGCAGCTCTCCGCCAGACTCAGTTCCCTTCTCACGTCCCCAATGCTTGGCCAGCCAATTGAAATTCAGTTAGGTCTTCGGTCACTAGCCTCTTGCTGTTGGTTGGATAAATTTCGCCACTGTGCTGCATTTCGCTGCACTCGGTTAGCTGGTTGTTCACCCGATCGTATTGGGACTTTGGACGGTACGAAGGCAAAAAGAGTCTATTTTAATCAAACAGTTTGTAGCCTTGGTTATTTGAAATGAATTTGCCTCGGATTAACAAATCAAGAGAGGGATAAGCGTAAAGATAGGTAGGAATGTGTACCGGCACCTCCAAAACCACCCCATGTACAGCATCTCACATTACCCTCATACTGGTTTCCATTAGTAATTATAAAAGGATCGCCCGCAGCACCGGCTACTGCCTAGACTGGGCTTGGTTTATTGGCTGTGTTGTTTTCTGTGAATGGAGCAAATTGGGTTCGTGGACTGTCCCGCTGAACCCCATGCATTCGGATATTGGCTTTAGTAGAAGCTGGAGTGACGTGGCAAACTCGCTTTGTACTCTTATCGCACGAAATTTCTGCCTCATTTAATATTTTTCCTTGTTCCTCCTTTCTGACCAGCTTGTCGCCGTACTCCCCTACTGAAGGTGTCTTCACCTTTATCTCCGAGCTGTTGACACTCTTTGGAGTTGCCGCTCGCGATTGTTTCATTGAGATGGCGACGTGTGAATCGGGTGGTAGTGAGATTTGGTCAAAAACTTCTTCCCGCTCTGGGCGATTCTCGTTTGGGTTGAAATGTGAAGGGGCTATTGATGGAGTGGCTCGGCACATGAGAGCTTCCTTGCGAGACCGGGGCTCACGAAAAGGTCCTGCCATACTGGGAGTGCGACAGGGAAGGGGACCGGATTGGTTGAGCAACGAGCTAGTCAAGGTGTCGGCAAAATCAGATGAGATTACACTGTCGCGGGAACTAATAGGAAATGGTACTCCGTTCTCATCCAGTGATTGAGTAGATGCAGAGCTCTGTACTTCAATCGCATCCGGTCTAGTGGTTGGGGTGTTGGATGGTGCTTTGAAATATGTGTAGATGCCATCATCCCCGGGATGTAGGCTTGAAAGAGCAAAAGGAGCGTCGCCAGACATGGAATTTTGCCCGCTCCGAGTCAACGAAAAGTCCGGCATGCTGACATCGGTGCTTGTTTTTCTAGCCCTGCGAGTCTTGGCAAATGACTCCACAGACCGAGGAGGTACATCAGTCATATTCATATCCATACTGGTAAGCCAATCCAAATAGGAGCTGGTGTCTTCAAAAGATTCGATGAGTGGCCCGTTTGTTGTCTTGTTGGGATGGTCGGATCGGACCAAACCTTGAGGCACACGGCGTACAGATCCACTGTTCAAGACATCGTCGACGCCAGGCATGCCGTGGACTTGCGAAGCTGCTGGGAGGCCTAGAGTGCGACGTCGCGGGGAGTGTGCGTGCGATTTAGCATCTTCAGAAGGATACGCAGGGACAGGCATGGAAGACGCGAATGGGGCTCGCCGCCACATAGAGGGATTGGGCCAAGCGATAGATGAGCTCTCAAGAATCTCTGCAAATGCAAACACAGAATATTAGTAGACGTATAATAGTGTTAAAGGAACTGAGCCTGAATTACCTAGTGGAGCATGCTGAAATGAGAAAGCAACGATGTTTTTGACTCTTTCAATGGGCATAGACAGAGAGTCTCTGGGGAATCCTTCGCTTATTACCACCTTGATTCGTCCTAGATTATCGGCAGGGTCCCAATAGCTCTGATGCAGGATCTCCTTTTGGAAGATCGGAAACTTGAGGGGCTCGAGATCGCCATTCTTTGCGAAATCTGTGTCAACCGTCAGCATATTCATTCGGAAGAGCCAGGCCTTGATATGACGGCACTAAAACAATGAGCAATGACATGTGGCCCATCGGTATTTCGGTCAAGGGACGCTGATCTGCCATGTCGTTGTTAGAATAGACTCAGCCCTGATAATGCAAAAGAAGACACCGTACGCGACAAGCTGGCCGTCAACGAAAACTCTGACTTCGAACTTTGCATCTTCCGGATGCATCGAGTACAATTTTGTGAATTGACTGAGCGTGGGAGTACTCCAGGAATGAATAGAGATTTGGAATGGCATCCCTGGAGGCAGACTTGGGGCGAAGCAGCAAAGCGTTGGTAGCCCAAACGCACCTTGGGCCTGAGGGAATTCTGTTCAACACATAAGTAAAAATGTTCCAAGTATAGAATATCTCTGAAGAGTAGAGCAAAAGATATTGTATGGCTTACCAGTGTCATGGACGACGTAGCAGGCCACGCTGAACTCCTTGATAGGTGCACTCAAGCCCTGAGGGAAGAGCAAAACGTCCCAGTCTTCGTATCGCATGGCTTTGGTCTGATCTGGGATGCACTTCGCTAAGATGCTTGCTGTTTGTAGGAGATGAGTGCTGAAATAAACGCAGGATTTGGATGCTTCGTTTGCGGTATGAGGAAGAAGACAAAGAGATGGGAAAGTGGTGGTCGATGATTGACCAGGGCATGTTTGGACAATACAGGAGAGAAATACGCCCTTCTTTTGCCTTGGGAAGTTGCAATACTCACCTCCGCGGTCGGACTCGCCGCATAACCTGCACTGGTCTTCCGGGCGATTGTTTCAGGAACTATAGAGCTCAAGAAAGGAAAGAGGTAAACAATTTGACGGTCTAAGGGCCAACTGTAATTGAAAAGCCACTACTGACTCCCGGTCAAGGTAGGAGAGCACCACTAAACCCGCCATAATTCACTGTATGAGCATCGCTAAAAGTGCATGGTTTATGTGGTCCAACATTTTGCTTTTGTAACCAGCTTGTGCCCTGAGAACCGGGCGAGTAAGATGAAAAATAGAGTTAAGGCAGGCGTACGGTGGTGCTCAAGTCCTACCCCGATGCTTGACCATAAAACTTCACACGCGAAGAAGAGTAACAGTCAAAATGATTTGGTGAGAGGGGTAAGCCAGGCTGGGTGATGAAATGGTTTATGATTTTGTAATCAGCGGCGTAGGAGCTCTGGATACTTGGACGTGTCCTCCTGAGTAATGCAAAAACACCTCAAATCACCGAGTTACGTCGACATGGCCTCTGCTTATGCCAGAATTGTCACAACGCAAGCTGCTGAAGGCCGTACAGGTACGTTGGCCTGGGCAAGAGTTACACATATAGGTAGATTGTCCGAAGATGACGGCATCCCACAAACGAAATCTTGGGCTAGTTGCAGCGTCCACTCAAAGTCCATTGAATCCTTTCCATTCTTTATTTATGTACAAACGACAATTCCCTTTTCAAGGGGCAGCATCACCCTCCATTCGAGCCTAAGGTGTTTTGTTAGTATATGGCTGACATCAGAATTCCACGCATAACCTACCCTCGTGGCTCCGGGGCCACCCAGCTCTCGCTCTAGACCACCCTCAAACTCTCGGGGGTAAGCGACGGTGTCGGGGTAGTTGAGGTAGACAATTCCAGTGACGCTGAAGAAGACGACAAGGAAGGTTCCGACCATGATCAGACCAGGGCGGGTGGTGGTCCAGGTGTACTCCCAAGGAGAGAAAATGCCCAGGACATCGTTGTCTTCGTGGATGGGCTCGCCAAAGTTTCGGCGCTCCTGGGGATCCCACCAGTTGGCGCGGGGTTCACGGAACTGGCGCTTGATTCGGGGCGGATTGATGTAGCCACCGTTCTGCGATATTATCCATCAGCACCGCGGCTCTTCTTGGGGGCGCACGCAGGTCAAGAACTAACCATGCCGGGATCCTCGGCCTCGGTCAGCCGGGGAGGCTCGGGGTACTTGGCATCAATCGTCTTCTTGTCGGTGTAGGAGTGAGGGAGGAAGCATCGACGCTGGATCATGGGCAGTCGCTGGGCAGCCGAAACGCCGTTGCGCAGGGCCGAGGCCCTCACGATTCGTTGGGGAAGCATCTGCAGGCACAAGAAAGGTTAGCCTAATCAATTGGTCTGGTGCGTAAGAGACCATGGCGACGCACCTCGGGCGAGTTGACAGTGTTGTCGGCGCCCAATTGCTCTGTGACGTGATGTGATGGCTGTTCATCGAAGCTTTAGCCAATCGAGGCCGTGATGATTCTCAACTATTTCTTGATGCCTGAGGCATCAAGGTGGCTACGCCAGGCGCGTGCTCGCCTCTTTTCGGTTAGTGGAGCCTGGGTCCAGGGCGTGCAAGTTTGCGTTTCCTCAAGATCAAAAGTTTTGCTGACGACACGAGATTTTGCGACAAAATCCGACGCAGCTCGCCCTCCAGGCCTCTGATCATGTGCAAACTTTGTATGGAGATCCGCTGAAGCGCTACGATTCCGTAGACATTAATTTTGCCCCCGCAAATGCCAGCTCCGCAGAGACCTCGCCCATTGCGTCTCCAGGCTCCACGCTGCTACTATGCCCGAGACCGCGTCGCCCGACAAAGTGCTGCCCACTTCGAACCCCGATGCCCTCAAGATCGAAGATGACGCGCCTACACCAGCATCTGAAGGTCATGGTGTGTTGAACGGGACCTCAAACGGCGTTGATGCGCCCGAGGAAGCTGGGCGAGCCAGCACTCCCAAAACTAATGGCCACGCCCACCATTCGCCCAACGGCCATGCCCAAGATGATGAGCGACCATCGAAGCGACGCCGAACCCGAGATGCAACTCCTCCTCCTTCTGCCAAGAAGCCCAAACCAGAGTCTCCGCCTTGGAAGAGGATCGAGGCCGAAGGCCCTACCACCTTTACTGAGAATGGCCGGCGCAAGTCTGGCCGCATCAACACACTGCCTCTGGAGCTCCTACCGAAAGCTGCGACACGGACGACCAGGCGATCACAAGGTGGCAAACCCGCCACTCCAGCGAAGTCTGAGGCTCGTTTGTCCAATGGGAACTCGAGAAGATTGTCAAATGGGGCGCACAAGTCGAGTCCTGCCACCAAAATCACTCCTGCGAAAGCTACCACGACAACGACCCCAAAGACCACGACCAAGAAACCTGCAGCAGAAGTTCGAACCTCGTCCCGATTCACCCGCCGAAAAAGCCCTTCACCTCCTCCACAGCCGGCTCGACAATCAATCCGATCCCGGCGCTCTGCACGATTCAGCGATGTGGCCGACCTTAAAGATGAGAAACCCAAGGACTCAAAACACGACGGCACCGGCAGGTCACCTCGTATAAAATTAAGGGTTGGGCGGTCGGGCGACATTCCTCTTGTTCATCCTGATCAAGTTCGCAAGAGACCAAAGATTGGGACGAGTTTTGAGGATTTCTGGAACCGCGCCGGAACTATACCCGTCGAGGAAGGAGGGCTGATGACCTCAGAGGATGGCCCTCCCTATACGGACGAAATGGCACAAAGGGATGCTAAGCTGATAATGCAGATTGAGGATGAGCTTGAACCTGGGGGTCTTCTCTCTCAGGGCCGATGCTCCGTTTTCTTGCCGGAGCCGGAGGAGGAACCACCCCGACAGTGGGCTCGCCAAGACCACATGGTTAAGGCCATGTCCAACTTCCGAAAGCTGATGTTGGCGGAGCAGCAAAGACATCGATTAACTGCGAAAAAATTAGCCGAAGCCTGTCGCGATGAATGGATCAGACGGCAACCAAAATCCGCCGAGCAAATTGAAGCCGAAGCAAGAGAAGTGTGGGTAGCTCGATACCGTGTCGTCGTCAAAGCTCTCTTTGGAACCTGGGAAAATGTCCGATTGGAAGTCAACCGTCGTCGTTTGGAGGAATGGGAGCAAGAGGAGCAAAGAAGAGTCAAGGCTGCACTTAATGAGGCTGTCCATCTCTCTGAGCAGAAGCTTCAAGCTCGCCGTGCTGGACTAGATTCGGAGCAGCCTGAGTCGGATGAAGATGACGGCTTTGATGACTTGACCGACGATGCGAGTTTGGCAGAAGACGACGATGATCTGGGATTGGCATCGAATGAAGATGATGGCGACGACGAAGAAGAGGAACTCAAGGCCGAAGACAGTGATAACATGTCCGATGAAGATGGAGAGGATGAGGATGACGAGCTGGACCCTGCCGACGAAAACCTGACGCAGGAGCAACTACGTGCTAAATATGCAAATATACCTGAGTTGGAGAAGTCAACAGAGGATACCGAAACACCTATCGACGGCCCGAGTCGAGAAGATACCGAGGCAGTAGAAGCAACCGCTACAGAGGCTGCCGAGACAAGCGACGAATCCGTTGACATGGACGATGACATGGGCTCAACAGACATGGACAGCGACGACGACGACGAAGGTGACGCAGCGTCTGATGACGAATCTGAGGAGGAATCCGGCGATGAAGCTGGTGGTTTGTTGGGTCTGTTCTTTCAAAAGTCGGAGCTCAAGAAGATGAATGAAGAAGCTGCTGCCGACACGCCAGTGACGGCCAGTGAAGACGTTCAGATGGAAGACGCCAATCCCGAAGACATTCCACTTGATGCCGAGGAACCTGCCGAGGATGATGAAGTTTCCCTGGTCCAACACCCCGACTCCTTTAATGATGAACCAACTACAAATGGCCACCCCAGTCCTACCCCGGCCAATGAAGAGGAAACCACACCTACAGAAGAACAAGCCAACACCACACCAGCTGACACAGGGGACGATACGAAACCTCCTTCGATGACGCCTCCTCAAGATCCCGAAATCGCGCCAGCCTCTGATGTTGCTGTTCCACAAGTCAAAAACGAGCCTGTTGCTGATGTGGATATTGCTATGGCGGAAGTGAATGATGAGCCAAGCCGAGGCCCTGTTGAGGAAACACCAGCGGAAACAGCAACCGAGAAGCTGCAGTCTGGTGAAACGGACCCAGTGACCAACCCCCCAAGCTCAAACAACAGCCTTTCGCCTCCGCCCAGTTCAGAGACGAAACCTTCCGATATAGATTTAACCTCTGATACCGGTATGGTCGTCGACAAGCCTCAGCCAAGCAGATCTGCCTCACCAGAGTCAACATCGAGGCACAAAACAGAGGTGCCGTTCCTCCTCCGTGGCACCCTGCGAGAATATCAACGTGATGGGCTTGATTGGTTATCGGGGCTCTATGCCAACAGGACCAATGGCATTCTAGCGGACGAAATGGGTCTAGGGAAAACTATCCAAACAATTGCGCTCCTCGCCCATTTGGCCTGCCATCATGAAGTTTGGGGGCCACATCTTGTCATCGTCCCCACCAGTGTCATGCTCAACTGGGAGATGGAGTTCAAAAAGTGGTGCCCGGGCTTCAAGATCTTATCGTACTACGGTTCCCAAGAAGAACGAAAAAGAAAAAGACAGGGATGGAACAACGACGACGTTTGGAATGTGTGTATCACATCATATCAGCTTGTTCTTCAAGACCAGCAGGTGTTCAAACGGCGTCGATGGCATTACATGATTTTAGACGAGGCTCACAACATCAAGAACTTCAAGTCCCAACGATGGCAAACACTTCTCGGCTTCAACACACAGGCTCGACTGCTACTCACAGGAACTCCACTTCAAAACAACTTGACTGAGCTTTGGTCCTTGCTATTCTTCTTAATGCCAGCTCAAAATGGGGTTGGTGGATTCGCCGACCTGCAAGAGTTTCACGATTGGTTCCACAAACCGGAATCGCAAATTCTAGAGAGTGGCCGAGAGCAGATGGATGACGAGGCCAGGGCCATCATTTCCAAGCTCCACAAAGTTCTCCGACCATACCTGCTGCGTCGACTCAAGGCAGACGTCGAAAAGCAGATGCCAGCCAAGTATGAGCACGTGGAATTTTGTCGTCTCTCCAAGCGGCAGCGCGAACTCTACGATGGGTTCTTGTCCCGAACAGACACCAAAGCTACTCTATCCTCCGGAAACTACTTGTCCATCATCAATTGTTTAATGCAATTGCGAAAGGTCTGTAATCACCCAGACCTCTTCGTCGATCGCCCAATCATGACGTCTTTCCGAATGGCCAAGTCAGTTAGTGCGGAGTATGAAACGACTGAGCAAAAGGTTCGCAAACTCCTCGCGGTGAAGCCCATGAGCATTGTCGACTTGGGGTTCCTCAATCTCATTCCAACCAAGTATGAGCAACTGTCATCGGCCAAAACAGATCGGATTGCGCAGTTGAGTACTCACAGGGCGCTACTGGATCTTCGCGAGACCCAAAAAGCTCGAGCGCAAAAGTCGTGCATGACTTTGGATCCGGCCACTGTCGAGTCAAGCATTGCATATCTGGAAGGCGCTTCTCGCTGGGGTCGCTTTGAGGAACTACAGCACTGCGTCTATTTGAATGCTTTGCGTCGGCAACAGAAACCAATCTACGGCAAGAATGTTGTTCAGTTCCTCACCCTCGATACTCACAAACGCCCACACAAGCCGCGGCCAAAAGTGCCTCAGCACATCATGGCTTGGTTTGAGGAGGAGTCGCCAATCATTCAATCCATGATCGCAACCATTGACCAGCGTGCTGATAGCTACAAAACTACAATTGAAAAGTTCTCCTGCGTTACTCCGGCTGTTGTCACTCGGGATCTTGACCAGATTGTTCTCGGTCGCAAAGGCGTGGAGGCGTTCACTGAGGAGGATCTCAAGCTATCGGCCCCTGTTCGCTGGGCGCCTTTCTTGCCCAAAGAGGCGCCTTTGGACCCCTGGCATGAGGCTCGGATGCGACTAAGCATTCAGTTCCCTGACAAGCGACTTCTACAATACGACTGCGGCAAACTTCAAGCCTTGGACAAGTTGTTGCGAAAGTTGCAGGCAGGCGGTCACCGTGCGCTCATCTTCACGCAGATGACCAAGGTACTAGATGTTCTTGAAAGGTTCCTCAACATTCATGGACACAAATACCTTCGTTTAGACGGAGCCACCAAGGTCGAACAGCGTCAAATTCTCACCGACCGATTCAACCATGACACTCGAATCTTGTGTTTCATCTTGTCCACGCGATCTGGTGGTCTCGGAATCAACCTCACCGGTGCTGACACGGTCATTTTTTACGATCAGGACTGGAACCCTGCAATGGACAAGCAGTGTCAAGATCGATGCCACCGAATTGGACAGACTCGCGATGTGCACATATACCGCCTCATCAGTGAACACACGATTGAGGCCAACATTCTCCGCAAGGCTTCTCAGAAACAGATGCTTGACGATGTCGTCATTCAGGAAGGTGAATTCACCACGGATCACTTTAACAAGGTCTCTGTGCAACAAGCTTTAGTTGACAAAGTCGACTCGACAAGCGAAGGTGTCGACGCTGCAGACGCTGCCTTGGATCGGGTATTGGGTGGGCCTAGTGGCAACTCAGACCAGCGAACTGTTGGTCGCGCGCTTGAACAGGCAGAAGACCGGGAAGATGTTGCCGCTGCGCGTGTGGCGGAGAAGGAGATCCAAGCTGACGATGCGGACTTTACGGAAAAACCCAGCAACAACGCTTCCGGTGCCTCGACAACACGGCAAGGGACACCAGTGAGCAAATCTGTGCTGGACGGTGGCTTGGATGAATTGGAGTCACAGACAGAACAAGAGGTGGAATACAACGCATGGGGAGAGCGGATGCATAACATTGATGATTACATGCTCCAGATTATGGCGGAGCAACTCAAGGGAACAAAGTTGGAGCTACCCAAAGATAAGAAGAAGGGCAAGAAGAAGGGGAAAGACACTCGAAAGAGATGAATGACGGCTACCTCAAGGAGCCACTGTACACAAGGCTAATAATCACCACTAACGCATGACGGTTGTCGAAATATTTGTATAGTAATATTGCTATGATCAAGGCGAAGCCAGGCGAAAACAAAAAGAGGAAAAGTGATAGAAAAAGGTCATGGGGAATGGCTTGGATAGACACAGGGGGTCCACAGCTACGGCAATTCAACAAGATTCAAGACAATATTTGTTCATTCATATTTATACTCGTATGACTATCTAGCCGAGCCACGCTTTCGCATGCTGGTGCTTTCATTGACCAACAAGCTTGTCCAAAGAGCAGCAGACTTTGTTTTTCGCCTGCTACCGTTATTCAAGAAGAGGGGCAGCACTGTATGGCTGCAAAGAATTGAAGAAAGGCATATCAGGCCTTTGCGTGCCGGGTGATTTTTTTTTTTTTTTTACTTTCGTCATATTCAAGTGGTCGAGAAGAATCATTAAAAGACGATTGGTGTCGTAGGTCAAATTCATCAGGCATGAGAGTGTTCTAGAGTGAATGTATCAGTACGCATGTCTCTCTGTACCGGGAGGAGAGGGAGCGGGATTGATCAATCGGCTTACCATTCATTATTCCAATTAGGATTCAATGATGCTTCGCGCAACGGTGCGCACGGTGGTGAGGTCTCGGCGAGCTTTCCAGCAGGACTGACCGATACGCTCACACCAAGGATCGGGGTGAGCCTCGCGCTTCTCCTTCCAGCACGACTGACCGATGCGCTCGCACCAGGGCTGGGCCTCGCGCTTGGAGAAGAACTCGGGGTCAAAGGACCTCTTCTCGAGGTCGTCGTCGTCGTTCTCGCCGACAACGTCGAGGACTGCCTGGGCCGCTCGCTTGGCCTTCCAGCAGGACTGGCCGATGCGCTCGCACCACCGCTTGTCGTTGGCGACGGCGTCGGCGTCGGCCTGTGCGTCGCGCTTCCAGCAAGATTGACCGATACGCTCGCACCAGGGGTTGGGGAGGGCGTCGCGCTTCTCCTTCTCATCGCTGTCCGGGTGGAAGTGTTCGGCGAGGGCGAGGGCCCGGTAGTACTCCTCAGGGCTGGCCGAGGTGAGGGCCAGGTGGCCGGCGAGCTCGTTGACGGCGCGCTTGGCCTTGAAGGCGGCGCCGCCGGCGAGGTTGCTGAGGTCCGAGGCGGCGTCGCGGGTTTGGAGAGCGCCCGAGGAGGCGAGGGCCTCGCTGAAGGCCTCGGCAGCACGCTTCACCTTCCAGCAGGACTGGCCAATCCGCTCGCACCAGGGGGCGGCTTCGGCTTCAGCTTCGGGGGCGGCCTCGCGCTTCTCCTTCCAGCAGGACTGACCAATTCGCTCGCACCAAGGCTCGGCCTCGGCGGTGGGAGCAGCAAGGGTCGTGGTTGCCACGAGGGCAAGGGTGGCAAGGGTAAACTTCATGATGATGAGAGAAAGGGTTGTGTGTTTTACGTCTCAGTGTTGAAAGTGAGGTTGTTGAAGAGGGTTGCGAATGAGATGTTGAAACAAGCCTGGGGAGAAGATACGAACCCAGAGATGGGATCTGCGAGTTTCTTTATACAAGTCATGGTCAATGGATATTCAGCATGAGAAACGGTTGGTGTTCTATCGCAAGTCTGAGGCAGCTGACTATTGACTCTATTGACCCCGCCAGCCGTCAATAAGGTGAGTTCAGACCGAAGACGAACCAAAACATCTCAAAGCGACGAAGCGGAGGCAATCTTCTCGGTCCAAAGCCCTTCTACAGGAATGAATGGAAAAAAGTATTGAGTCATTGAAAGCCTCCGACCTTGGCACTTCAGGGCGAATAGTGTGTGATGGTGTCAATGGATGCGATCAGTGGGGTTTATTGGCATGTTTATTGACAAAGAGACTAGGCTCAACGCTTGTGAAATTACTTGTAAAACCACCCTTCATTTTGCCTCGTCAATAGTCCAGCCGTCCAGTTGAAACCGTGTGTTGGATCAGCTTTGGCTTACGACAGTTACGACAGACCCGAATCAAGTCGCCCCATATTGCATCCTAAAACAGAGTATCAATGGTGTCACCTTTGCATTTAGACTAATTCTAGAGTTTTTCCGCAGTTCTGGTCAAGGCAGAGAGGCGTTGGCGGTGGAACGGTTTGGCAACAGGTGGGTTGGTGTGCAGAGTCGTATTGAGCTTCTATTGAGCACCAAAAGCGGCAAGAGAGTGCCTCACCGCCACAACAAGCGGCTTTGAAGAGCTTTT
>KV875266.1:260624-298434 GCA_001879505.1 Calonectria pseudoreteaudii | reverse complement strand
GTTTTTTTTTTTTTTTTTTTTTTTTCTGGCTCATGTGATGATTTTCCAAAAAGGCAAATTTGTGTCAGCAGCGGTGAACAGCTGCTTAGGTCGACACTACTTGAGTTTCTTCACTTTCCATCTTGAGGGTGCCTCATTACTAGAATGCCTTGGAGCTGTAAACAGCCATACTAGAACGAAAGAAACGAACCAAGTCGTCAAATACGACATAGAATATGTACCAAAGTTTCGAGACAATAACAGTATCTATCGAACATTTGTTGGATGTCTTGGCATGTGATTTAGAACACGTGCTGGTCGACTGTAGGGTAAAGGGCTTGTCGGTACAAGAGACAAAACTTACAACGGCAAATTTACCGGAAAGCATGGTCAGACGATTTTTCCCGTTTTGTTTTACTACTATGAATTACGTAAATTACTTCATCTAGCTTCATGTATACCCTGAGGTCCTGAATAGTGGAACAGGAGCTCTGGTTTCCAAGACGAATATGGATTCAACTCACCACTGCAACTACTGGTTGACCACCCCCCTTTTCACTCAGTACCTCGCGCATTCTCCATGGAAAGAAGACAATGTTTTTCTCAACTGCGAAACGCTTGAATTGTGCTCTATATATGGGTATTTTTAACGACTAAATAAATCATCCAACAGCGCGCGTGAAGCATCCATCATTAAGCCCGAGGATCCCAGTCCCGGTCAATTTCATCCAGCAACCCATCAATGCCGAGATGCTCGGAGCCCAAAACATCCTTGAGGTTGACGATTTTGAAGCTGGCCTCGGCGCTCGTGGAGCCGTTGGGAAGCTGGTTGGCGTCGTCGTGCGTCACCAGCAAGCCGTAGGGGAAATCGTCGTTGAGGGCGGCGCCCACGGCGGCCAACCCGTCCGTGTTGCTCACGGCGTCGATGCTGCCGTCGGAAGACGCGGTGATGGTGAAGGTTGTGACGAAGTCGTGCGGCTCGCCTCGGCGGTAGATGTTGTAGGCGCTGACGCCCTGGCACGAGACTAGGATGAATCCCTGCTCGGCCTCGAGCCCGAGTACCAAGGTGACGCCCTCAACGTCGCCGTAGAGGTGGCCATCGCCGACCTGCGCGACAAGGACGCTGGAGTTTCCGGAGCTGGGCTCGGCTCCGTATCTCCAGAGGGCAGATGGCTCTTCTCCGATGAAGATCCAGCCGTTGACCTCGTCGGTCGCGCACCCCTCGACCTGTCCGCCGCTTCCCCCCTGGAAGTCCCTGACGAGCGTCGTCTCGAGCGTGCCATTTGCGGTGGAGGTCAGCTCGTACTGGAGATAGCGGGCAGACTTTTCGTTGACGAAGAGATACTGCTTCCCCGTGCTGGGAGAGAGGTAGGTACATGAGCCGTAGACGGAGAAACCGTCCACGACTGGGTGAGAGCCGCCTTTGATGTCTACCAGGGTGCCATTGGAGAGCATCTCGAAAAGGCTGGGTTTCGTTAGTACATAATACCCATCATTTAAAAGAAGGAGAAAAAGGGCCGAATCTTACCAGAGTGTATCGTCCTTGCGACAAGCTGCAAAGGCTAGATCAATAGTGCGGTTGCCGGCCTTGAAGCCATAGATGATGTCAACGTTGTTGGGTTCGCCGGCGGAAAACTCCTGGATGAGCTTCCCTGCCAAGTCGTACACGCCCAGACCAGCAGCGTCTCCGGATTTCATGGTAGCCACGATTCGAGAATCCTCACGGGAGATGGGCGAAATCCAAATAGCTGGGTCGTCGCCATCGCCAGGGCGCGAGTCGGTTTCGTAGGTCGGCTCTACAAGCAGAAAAGAGCAGTGAAGACCTCCCCAGCCCTTGTCGCATGTGCAAGTGTTGGGTCCGGCGCAGGTTCCATGACCAGAGCAATTATCAACGCAGGTGAAGGTGTCGCAGTGGGTGCCGTCGAAGCCTGCAAAGCATTCGCATTGCGAGCCGGTGCTGTCAACATAGCCGCTCTTGGAGCAAGTCGCCACAATCGGGTTCTTCGAAGTACTGTTTCCACTTCGTGGGCTGTATTTCGTGTTTGTCTCAATACCCGTTTTGCTGAGGACGTTCTCCAGAGAAGTGACACCAAATCCCACAGAATCTGCGGTTTCAATTGCGTAAGTCAGGATACCCTCAGGGTAATTGGAGGTTGAGGCTTGGTAGATGCTAAGGCCTTCAATCTCGATATCCTCCAGGCCAGTCAAGGCCAGGTTGGCCAGCAGCGTGAAGGACTTGTCGTAGACGGCAATTTTATCCTCTTGCGAGACGAAGAGATAATCGGAACCCTCCTTCTTGGAGACGTAGACGGCCAGACCAGTCACCTCGTCTGCTGTTTCACCGAGTTTGGTGATTTCAGGCGCCGTGGTGCTCTCTGCTAGCGGAAACGTGTAAACAGCCTTGTCGTCGTCCACGGATACAAACATGCGCGACTGGGAGTGTGATACAGCACAACCAGAGCCCTCAAATTTAGTGCTAAAGGTTTGCACCTACTCCTGTCAGCATTTCTTTTTCTTTTTCCTGGTTGCTGCGTGTTAGTGCTCTTCTTACCTCTAGAATTTCCACTGACTCCCCTGTCTCGCGCACAAGCAGCTGCACGGCCTGGCCCTTACCGAAAAAGTATAGATAATTGTTTCCAGACGTACTCTTCCATGAACACACTGCGGACCAATCCCCGAGCATTTTAAAGTCTGCGTCCTCGATGTGTGTGATGCTGGGCACCTCGAAGAGCCGAATGATGGAATCTGGGGCAGCGACAGTGGCGACAAGATCCCTGCTTCCCACACCGTAAACGGTAGCGACCAGCTTGGTGCGGCCGGTCACCTTGTATGCGACCTCGTCGAGGCTGTCCGAGTCCAGGTTGTAAACGCGGAATCCGCCCGTGTCGGCACCCTCGTCATTTCCAATCAGCAGCGGGCTCTTTGCCGAGTAGTAGTTGGCGGTGCGGTCGGATTCGGCCTTTGCCGTCATGGCGGTGACGTTGACATTGAGCTCGACTGCGGCCGTGACGGACCACGACTGCAGGGCAATCGCCAACAGGCCGACGAAGCCCGAGATGATCATGACTGTGGCACAGAGATTCCGGGTTGCTGGCGGGCGGCGGCCCTCGTCGGGACGCTGTGTCGTCTTATAAGCCATTGGTCGTCCCACAAAGATGTCGTCCCCTGCTCATATGTCAACTCGTGTCGGAGGGATAGAGTTCAATTGGGCGATGAGACAGGGATTCTTGGTATATCTCGATGCACATAGACATGGGGGCATCACCGGAAAAATGACATCAGGCGCCTTGGTTGGTAGTGTTTTCTTTCCTTCGTAGAAATTGCCCCTGCGTGCCTCGCGGCCTTGGCTCTGAATCGGGAACCTGCACCACGTTTGCGTCGAGTATTGGATGGTGCCATTGGACCCGCGGGGCACCCGCCAGCGTTGCATTTTACCGCCCTTTGCCCACTGGCGGCCCTTGTGTTTCTCCGCTGATGCCTGTCGCCTCGGTCTTCACAAGGGGAAGTTGCGATGAAACGTGCTCCGTGGCCGCGATGCGATACGACACTTGGGTCATCAAGCATAATTAATAGCTTAAATACCGTATTATCCCTAGTTCTGATACGATGCGCTGACTTGCTCCTAATTACTGCCAGCCATATGGCCGCCGTTTCGATTCGCACTCGCGCACCACCATAGTTTTTCGTCTTTTTAGTTTGCTTTGCAGTGGACAAGTCGGAAATTAGGACTTGTCTCTCGCCTCATTCTACGCCACAGAGCCCGAACCTAGATGATCCTTTTGGCGACCTAATTAACCGTTGAGCAAGCTTGGCGCTGGGACACACCGAAAGCCGGCGCCCGGTACTCGGTTCCACAACCACGAGCCGTTGGGAATGGCTGGCCGCTGAGCTGCGACACCAGGGAAGCAAGCCCTAATGAATGAATGCATGGCGCTTAAGATTGGTTTTAAGCCACTCGCTCGGTTGAGCGTGCGTCACAGGGATTTCCGCAGGGATTCGCTGTGGCTAGCACTCCCGTCACAACGTGTAGTGCTACTGCTGTACTATCCAGGAAGGCTTCAAACGACCCCCTGATAGATCTACATTGCCACCGGCCGGGGAACAGATCTCCTTGAAGGTGGCTAAAATGCCCATTTGAACCTTAAACAGCGATCTGCCTCCTCTTGCACTCTTGTATAAAGTCGTGCAGCCTAGCTCCTCAGCCATCTGCTTGGCGAAACGCCAGACTGACGCTCTCTCATGCACTGGGAGATTTGACATGAACATCAACTTGAGCACCAACTTCATCAGATCTGGAATGCACCGCATCGATTCATTGTACTCGAAATAATAGGGGGGTATAACATTATTGCTATGGAGGGGTATCCTTGAGAAAAAAAACACTACACCTTGATTCGTCTAGTAACCACGCGTGGCTAGATGTATCTCGGAAGAAGACTTGGACGTGGCTTCGTCAAACGCCTTCCCTACGCCGATTGTGGATTCCGCCGATGAGTTCCTGCCTTCGCTGCTGGCATCTTCGTTTCGAATCTCCCTGCGAACCATAATTTCTGTCGTCATCATTACGCCAGCATCTCGAGGGACTCGAGGGGAATACTGCTGGCTGCTGGAGGAGCCGTTTTCGTCGCCGCCCATGGCATATGCCTGATATGCCACGTCGCCCGGGGGCTTAGTTACAGGCTCGCTCGAAAAGGTATCGAGACCGATATTCGTCTTGATCGTGGGCTGCGTTCGGCTTCGAGGGTCCGAGCTGGCGTCTCGGTTCCCAGTCGTCATCTCCACTAGGCGGTTTAGGATGGTGAACTCGAGCTTCAACTTGGTGCTGTATACGAATGCCTTGTAGGATGTCTGGTACTGATACTGGTCGGCGTACTCGAGCCCGAGGATGGTGATGTCGAGGAGGATAATGACAACGTTTACGAAAATGAGATGGTTCATGAGACGACGGCTGGCCTGGCCGTTACCAACGGTCGCCTCGCTCTTCATGAGCTTGACAGTTTCGAAAATGTAAAAGCAGGAGATGATGATTTCCTGGACGAAGAAGATGGAGACCTGAATCTTTTCCATGACGTTATAGGGCTTCTTCCAGATTTCGGGGTGATTGGAAAACGATCCGTAAATCATGGGAATGATGGCCCCGTGGCAGAGAAAGGCGTCGACCAGAATCATCCACAGGATCATGTTGAGCCGCTTTCTATTTCGCAATACCAAATGAAGCCGCGACCACAAAACAAGCGACTGGCCCGTCACCATCGCGACCCAGCCGATGGCGATCATGGTGCCAGCCAGATATCCGAGTGAGGCCGAGGCAAAGTACTTGACGAGGAAACCCCCGGCGTAGATGGGAATGCCCCAAGATGCTCCCAAGAAGGACCAAAAGTAGAGGCCCGCGTGCCTCTTGAAAGTTCCCCAGATTATAAAGGTCAACTCGATGACATTGTACATGGCGATTGACAAAAAGACGACAATGATATAGAGGGCGACCTTGGAGTACCCCTCCGTCCCCGAACCGAAGCTGTCGGTGTTCATGGCTGCGGAGGTGAAAGGGCCGTTGTGGGAAACTCGGTGGACAGCAAGGTGAAGGAGGGGACTGCCCTCGTGCTGAGGGCCTTCGGAGGAGAAGACGAATGGATTGAATATGCAAACGAAAAAAAAAACAGACGGAACAGGAACTCAGGAACTCAGGAACCTTGATATGGAAAGCCGTCCAAGCATCATGCACAACAACAACTCAACCCTCGTCCTATCGACCGCATTGCACGGTCCCCAACACACCCTCACCCTGTCGAGGATTTTCCTCGGCCAACTGTCGGACACAGATGGATGTGAGCTGCTAGTAGATTCGGACCCAGGATTGGTCAAGCGTCGATGTATCTAATACGTACCCTGATGCTGGGCGACTCGTCAGTAAAGCAGGGTTCTCCCCTCACTTTCCTTGCCCATCATCCCACTAGCGGCGGCTGAGACTGGATCCACAGCCCAGAGAGCCGGCTGGGGATGAGCCTGGGGATGTGATTCGCATCCATGTCTACATCCAGGAGGGAGAGCTTAGAGAGAGAGAGAGACGTCACTGAGCGAATGATGAGAGGCGCCAAACGAGTACAGAGGTGGCTGACTCGCGCACCCCGAGCTTGCTCTCCTATACGCGCATTGGTTTTCGCTAAGGCAGGAGATAGGCAGGAGATTCACAGGCGGCCCAGCTATAAACGAAAAGCGTCGATCAACGCCGGCCGAGGCGAATGAAAAAGGGAAACAACCAAGGGCTGGGATGAGACGGCCAGTGGGCTAGCGGCCATTCGGCTTACCCACCCGTGACAGCCAAATACACTGAATTCACAGAAGCAAAACAGGCGTGAGAAAACGCTCAGGCAGGGCCTCTCAGAGAAAAATAGGGTTTGAGCTAGCGTGTTAGTGCGCCCAGCGCGGGCACCTGTGGCAGCCAGGCGATGAATTGTCAACGGCCCTTTCGCTTTGCTCAGATGCAACATGACGGGCGTTTGATGGTGTCGCCGGGTGGCACCGAGGGTCTCAAAAGCAAACAGGATGGTGACATTTCGGACACGATGGCTGTTTTTGCTTTTCAGCCATAATGGGGTCCCCTGGCGATCTAAGGAGAAATAACAGAGACAAAAGGGTCGAAGGATTCCAGATTGAAACATTCCAGAAGGAAGACGTTGTTGTATCTGCTGATGGAAGTGCATGCGTGGTGGCTGCGTCAGCTCTCTTTCAGGTCCCAACCACCAAACCACCACGATAGATACGCAACCATCACATCGCGCTCTTTCCCCAATCGCTTTCGCTTCGCCTTTTCCGTCCCCCTCCCGTGCTCCATCATCGCACACCGTTGCTGTGATGCCTGTCAAACGCTTGACCTTGCGCAAGAGCGATCGGCGGGAGCCGGGCTGGGTACTCGGCACTTTAGCCCTGTCAGCCCTGGCTCACGCGCGGCCCATTTGCGCCGCCGTGGCTTGCTCGTCCCCCTCAGCAGAAAAGAAAATCAAGAGGAGATGAAGATGGGAATTTGCCCATCAGGAGCGGAGCAACACGATAATCTGGGGTTCCCCAGCAAGAAACACGCTCCATCCTCCCCACACACACAAGGCTGTTAGCGTTGGACACCATATTTATCATGAGAGCGGCGCTGCCTTGGCTCGTAAGCCGAAGTCTGGACGAAAAAAAAAAAACGTTGGCGTTATGCGGCCCGTGATGAACTGCGGAGGCGGTGCGCATTGCACAAATCGTGCAAAGACAGATGAAAATCAGATCATTCCGGTTGGACTAGTGGATGCATCTTCAATCGGAGGGTGGGAAATGAGGTGTCCAGCCCATCCATGGTAGAAGGGCCTTGACTATTTGATGCACCAGCAAAGCCAGCCAACGAGATGTTACGTGGCACGCCGATCCGTACGTAAAAGAAGAGGAAAAAAAATCAAATAATGAAATGCTTGAGCCACACTGTTGGGATGAGATGCAGCTTCATGCCTCTCACCCCTGGGGGCCCCAAAATGATGAGATGAGTTGGCCGGTGTGTTTGACCCTGTCACCGGGATCCCGGCTAGCCCACGATCTCACTGAGGGGGGTTAGGCCTAACAAGAGGAGGAAGTGAGAGGCCCATGACGCAGAACCCCGCGGCCTGCAGGAACTGTGCCTCAGCGATACGGCAGCTGGAAGGCTGATGCCTGTCGATCGCATCGAGTGATGAGTACCGGGACCCCGGGGGGCTTGGGCCAGTTTAATCCTCGAGAGCGTCCGTGCGTGGGCACGCACAACAACATGTGAAGCAAGGAAATGGCAGTTTAGCTCACGACGATGATGCCCCGCGCGCGCTGGGCTTGTTTCCGTTTCTTGGGTTCCGTTTCCTTTCTTTTTTTTTTTCGTTGTTGTCTCGGTTTCCCTCGTGTCCGCCACAATTCATGGCTGAAACTCCCAACGACTTGACTCGACTCACCTACCCAGCAAACCCTAACCAGAACGTCGCCACCCACCACCACCACCACCATCGAAACAGTCGGTCTTAGATAAGCCCACGAAGGGGTGGTGGTGGTTGGTGTTTGTGCGTAGTGCGCATGGGGGAAATTGGCTACCACCCACACACACAAAGCCGGCAAGCCGTTGTTGAGTCGTGCTGGAAAAAAAAAAAAAAAAAACTCGGACGCGGTGATCTGTTTCCCGAATCATAGATAGTCTCTCGCTTGGCTTTTTTCCCCCCCTGTCTTTGTCACACGTGAAAGAAGGGGACGGGTTGTTTATTGTTTGTGCTAAAGACAAGGGAAGGGGGGTTTGGAGATGATCGTCAATGCTAAATCAGACCTCTCTTTGTTGCTCATGAGACAATGATCGCCTGATTTAGGTATTGTTTAGTTGACCTGCCGAAACGGACAGCTGCCATTTCTTGGTGTCTCTCCATGATAGCTGTTCCGATATGAACGCCTGGCACGATAATGTGAAAAGTTAAAACAGTAGTGGAGAACCTCACTGGTTGTAACGGATAAAAAGTCTTCCATTCTAATTAGTATTAGATTTTCTTTGCTGTCATGACCTCTCGTGTGTTTAGGTCTCCAATAAGACAATACCCCCTATCCCTTTTCGATTGGCATTGGAACACATGGTCGATATAATGCTTTGGCTATGGAAATTGATGACATTCACGAGATCTCGCAGAGGCTGAGACACAATTTGAACAATTAATTTAGTCAAAAGGACAAAGTGCATAGGTAATTCCAAATCAAATGCCCCGGATAACAGCCGCACACGAATGAAGTAACTCCACCATGCTTGGGATGTCCAAATCCGTCCCCTCGAGACCTTTATTCTCAGGCAATACTTGGCATTGGAGGATCATTTTGCAAGAGACATATGCCAGGGTACTCGAGAGAAGGTATCGCCCATCTTTTTCACGTCTCCTTGTTATGTGCACGTCTCTGTAGGTGAGAGTTGGCTTAGTAGTGGTGGTGGTGGCTATGTTGTGAAACGTATCGAAACACATCCAATGCTCGTGCACGGTGATAGGCCATCATTTGAAGTGCACTGTATGAATTTAACAAATAAAGCTAAACTTGAAGTGCCATTAAAACTACTGAGGTACATACCCCAACAATCATGAGCCGTGTGGTACGTTTTTTCACTTTGAGAAAAGGATTGGCATTTAGCGGTTTGATTCGGCAAATGATGACCGAAATTCCATGTCGGATGAGAAAGAAGACAGAAAAAAATCTGCAAGAAATATTAGAAGCCAGTAATTCTGTCCCTATCGGCTCTTGCAGCCGTTGGTTTAGAAATCGGGCATCGTGGCTGGGATGTCAAGTCACACCCTAGTCAACGGCAGCGCAGTGTTGAGAAGATGGGCACGGGAAACGTGCCAATGAGCTCGCCAGGTACATTTGTTCTAGATACTTATTTGGATCAACCGTCAATGAACCGAGAAACATAGGTGATTGGAAACCTGAATCGTTGCCAACCAACTCCGAGTTAGTACGGGACAGACTTGCTTCTGTATCCCGGCTGCTCTGTCGCCAGGTCCTAATCCCGTTCTCAATGCCCTGGACCGACTCTGATTTGACAGATCTGAGGCTAAAGTGGGTTTTCATCTCCTCAATGAGACTATTGAGTAATGTGGAAACCTGAGCTCTGTTCCCGCTTTGAAACTGCGCAGCCTCGAGAAATCTCGACGTAGCAGGAGAACCCTCGCGATACCAAAATTCCCGAATCATCCCAGAAATTTCCTTCACTAAATTAGCGAGGCGCCCATCTGACAGTTTAAGTTCCTCTCCAAACAATATGGCCCAGATGCCATTCCACTGCTCTTTGTAGGTCATAGTCCTAGGAACCCGTCGTGCAAGGTGGTTTCTTTGATCAGCTGAAATACCATGCTTAATGATGGAATAAAATTCTTCTCTGCAGGTTTGATGACTCGCATGAAGATCTAAATCTTCCTTCGACACAAAGCCTTCATAGCACCTCGAGCCAAAATGGTCGAATAGAACATGCCTGCGTCTGATGTACTGCTTCACGTCTGTGGTGCGCTGTAGTTTAAGGTGTATGCATTCCAGGTGTTGAATTGGGTAGAACTTGACAAAAGAGTACGCCCATTTGGTTTGGTTTTGGGATCCGTTTCCTTCGGTCTCGTCGTACTTTGAGCTGTTCCCAACGCTGCCATTCGAGTCGCAATCTCTCCGGCGCCGGCTTTCTCGCGTATTTGCATTAATTAGTGTACGTTACACTTGCTATTGGATTAACATTGCTTATGTAATATGTTGGTCGCCTCAAGGCCGCCAAAAAGACATTTGCCTCAGCCTGATTCAATCTTCCCCGCTCTCAGACACACTACCATCCGAAGATGACTTCCGCTGAAGTATTGCTACTGGAAGTAATATATGATCTGTTCATATTTTTCCAAATCAACCGGTTACGCGAATCGCAGCGAGCACACAGACAATTAAGAGCAAGAGCCTTTCAGGAAGATTCGGCCCACAAGGCAGATACGACCGAACTTTGTCTCATTAGCAGGTGTCTGACCTAACATCGACTACAAGTCCCGGATTTCTCTTTTCCGTTCGATCCATCGAATTCCCTCTGTTAATTTAAAAAGCCGACGATCTCGACCGGTACGCTGCCAACTGCTCGACAAATGGCAAACAGAGCAGTCTCACCTTATCCCAACGAGGCTTACGAGGTGGGATGGATATCTGCGCTTCCTATAGAACTTGCGGCTGGTGGGTGGATGCTTGATGATAATCATGGGTATCCGCAAACACCACAATCAAATGCGGATAGCAACAGTTATATGCTTGGACGAATACATGAGCACAATGTTGTCATAGCATGCCTACCAAAAGGAGAAGTAGGTCCGGGCCCTGCTGCTGTTGTAGCTACAAATATGCTGAGAAGTTTTCCCAATATTCGTATTGGCTTGATGGTGGGTGTAGGGGCTGGTATCCCGAACGGTACCGGCGACGACGAAGATGTACGTCTTGGTGATGTGGTTATTGGCAGCGATAAAAGTACCGGCGGTGTTATCGCATATAACTTTGGAAAAAGACTGGCAGATGGGTCTTTCGAGATCGCATATCATCTCAACCAACCTCCCCAATTTCTACGGGCTGCCCTCTCGATGCTGGAAGCATCTCACGAAGGAGAAGATAGCATGCTATCCTCTTATGTTTCTCAGATGCTACAAAAGGTTTCTAAAGCAAAAATTGCCAAATGGACATATCCTGGACAAGCAATGGATCTCCTTTTCCCTCCTGGTTACCCTCACCAGGGAGGAAAGGACTGCTGTCGATGCAACCCACAGAATGCTATCAAAAGAGATTCTTGTACCCGAGACCAAGGCATCCCTGCTATACACTATGGCATTATCGCAACAGGTACAGAGGTTGTTAAGTATCCGCTTATGAGAGATCAAATCAAACAGCAACACAATGCAATATGTCTCGAGATGGAGGCAGCTGGGCTCATGAACAATTTTCCTTGTATTATAATCCGAGGAATATCAGACTACGCTGACTCGCATAAAAATGATCAATGGCTCAGATATGCAGCAGGAAATGCTGCAGCATGCGCCAAGGAACTACTTTTATTTGTTCACCCATCTGAAGTCCGAAATTACCCAAAGGCAGCCGAGATACTCGGCCAACTAAGTAACAGTTAGTTCAAAGCTATTCTAGATTTTCTTTGTTATCCATTTCTAATTCACCTTTCAAGTTGAGCGTCAACTCGGCGATGTCGACTCACAAGTGAGGCATTCAGATATGAAAATGTCTGAAGTACTAGGGCATACTAAGCAAACAGGCGAAGAATCAAGAAAACAATTTGCATCACTATCCCAAGATATCTCCGCGGGTTTTGAGGCTGGATTAGCCGAGTATGCCACTATTTCGTCACAAATGGGTTGTTTCCACGCAGATTTTGCAAGTTCCGATAAAAAACGGAATGCACAGCTGTCTACAATTCACAATAACATGGAAGAAACAAGAGCTACCTGCCATGCGACAGGAGAGGGTGTCAATATGGGGCTGCACTCAATAACTGCAGTGATGAAGGAATCCCAAGCTGAGTCAAGTGGAAGTCATAAAAACATCATGGATCAGCTACAACTATTAATGGATTCTATGCAGTCCCTTGCATCTACTGGAGACGCAAGAGTCATTTATAGTATAAATCGCTTGCGCAATCTGGTTCAGTGCAAAGAGGGACATGAAAATAGTCGAAATGCCCATCGCATCATTGAGGACCTGAAGGTGGTTATATTAGCAGCGAAGAAGCAAATAAAAAATTCGGCTACTATCGAAAGTCTAGAGAGAATCATGAAATTACTCTCACATAAGAGGAGCATACTTATTAACGATTATGGTAAGTTTAAAGCACACCGATCTCTGCTAACTCAAGATGAACATGATTCTCAAGAATAATTTCCACTCCAGAACCAAGGAAACGTTTAAAAGGCCAGGTTATTCAACAAAATCATCATCGAATAACGCAGGATCTTGGTTTTGGGTCTCTAGCAATCTCTAGTAAGACAGCTTGGATTAATCGTCGGGTTTCGGATCGAAGAAAACACACCAACCGGACGAATGTGCAAGAGTTTACCGCAACAGTCGCATTCTTCCCATACAGCCGCACAAACAGCATGTTTACAGCAACTTTCAAGCAGAGAGTCCAAGGCAACAGAATTTTCACTTCTGTTCATAATTTTCAAGCCAACAATATACTCCCCAAAGACTCTATGGTATTCCGACTTGTCCAAGAAGGAAGGCTGGATGAATTTGTAGGCCTCCTTCAAAGCGGCCAGGCATCTCTTAGAGATCATGACGAGTTCGGACATTCTCTACTTTTTGTAAGGGTAATCGGTCATCCTTTTCGACATTCTTGAGGTTAATGAAATGTTTCAGATTTCCTTTAAACACCTTCAACCTCACATGGTTCAATTTTTAGTATCGCACAATGCTGATGTTGATGAATTTGGTGAAGATGACGGCTACGCGGTACCTTTAATTTTGGCACATGGTCTTGATTACGATACCGATGTTGAGGATTTGAGAATTATCAACCAGTGTCGAAAGATACTCCTAGAGAACGGAGCGGATCCAACTATTGGTACTGAGGACGCACATGCCAGCTTTTGGAGTGTAATAGGTGATGGTGTTCCTGTACGTACATCTATTGTGATATCATCTGACAATTATTTGGCTAAATGCCAAGGACTACTCCTATTAACAAAAGATATTAATAGGAATCAGTCAAATTAATTCTAGATTTAAGTGAAGGTTTCGCCAGTCTTCGTTCAAAAACCGAATTCGGAGAAACTCCACTGCTTTATATATCTAACAACTCTGGTACAGGGTTCTCAAAGTCTAGGTTTTCACTATTACTGAATCGAGGAGCAATTTTATCAGATGTGGATGAATGGGGGAGAAACTGCCTACATTTATGCTTGTCACATGCGGGGCGGGGCTCTTATTTCGATTTGGAATATCCAACACGAGAGTCAGAAGCACTTATATTTCTCATTGCACAAGGGGCAGATGTGTTTGCAAAAGACTATGAAGGTCGATCAGTGTCTCATATTGTCTACTCCAGGAAGGACCAGGACATAAGATGCGGTGGCTATCGACGTGATCTCTGGGACTTGGTTCTCATCGCATCTGGATATAACATTTCCAAGCTACGGGGAGACGTCCGACGAGTGGGCAAGTATTCTAGAAAACGTTATACTAAGACAGAATTCCGGCAGCTTTGGGCTGGGCGAGAAAATCTGTGCCCATATCCAGAGGACTTGAGTGACGATTTCGATCAAATCACAACAATTGGAGATAACGACGAAGGCTCCTCTGATACAGCATCCAATAATTCCGATGTTGATTCTCTCTCCGTCGAAAGTATTTTGCGTTATGGCCAAGAAGACAAGGCTGCAATAAATGATGATTCCGAAAATGACAACAGCGAGGAAGAGGTCGTCTCTGAGAATGACAACAACGAGGAAAGGGTTTCCGTGAGCGAACTTTTTGAATCAGACACCAGCTCAGATGAGGATATAAATCTCCAGGTGCATGCCTCAGGCAGAATTTGCTGTAACCTGATTCATTTCGGGACTCAGTGCTGCCTATGCAATTGGGTTTTTGGTTGTCAGGACCCAAAATGTGGCTATTGTATTGAAATCGATGAGGAGGGCAGCATCTCTACCGCGGACGAGTCCCAGGATTGTAACTCCGAGACGCACGATACCGCTTCTATCAATCCTGATACATTATCATCGTCTCAACAAAGCGCGCTTGAAACATCAGCTTCACCTGAAGATTCTCCCGACTTGGCCGGCATAAATGAGAATATGCAAAGCTTTCTATTCCAATATTGGAACTAGGTAATCCCTAGATAGATTAATCTATTAATAGTCTTGAATTTATTTTACTAGACATAAAATCCAAAATTGTTACCTACTGATTGCAACTGCCCCACGCAGCACAGGCCTTAATCACTCCTGTAATCCTGAACCATAGATGCCTCCAAGCGATGCTTGCTTTCCAGATAGAAGGGATCCAGTGGTTCAGAGTCTGGAAAGACGATTGCAGTCCTGCCTCGAAGAGCGATTGCCTCCAGCTTGTTTGAGATATTTCTTTGCATAGTCTGTCCCTCACTTTGCTGACCGACTTCGTGAAATTAATCTCTCATCGGGCACGATTGAGAAAACCTAGACAGAAATATTGAAATAATGCAAGCGTTGCGGTTGATTTTGAACTGAAAAACAAATCGAGTCCCAAGTCATCGCTTTGTGCATGGAATAATGTGTGATATTGGGAGCTCTCGGAGCAGCTCGTCATCACCCATGGCAGGCTATAAAATAACACACCGTTAGGACGTCGGCAATTCAGTTGTGTTGATTGCGTTATGCCGATACCCATTCACGTCATACAAGAAAGAAATGTTTTAGCGAACAAAGCTTAGGTCCATGAACAAAGCTATATCCCGTGAAGAACAAATTCACGAGACAGGAACACGGACCTAACGTGTACTTGAAAGAACTATAAATTGTCGTGAATTTGCAAACTCCCTGCTCACCCACGTCTCAACTTTCGAGCGTTGCATGAAGTTTACCAACATGGATGTGGTAATTATGGATCAAAGCGATACCAAGCCGGCCGACCTCACCTTTGGCGTGGGTCTAGAGTTCAAATCCTCCGGCCTCCCGGTACGCACACTCTTGCCTCAATGCTCGTCCCGGGACAGAGTGGTCCAGCAGATGAGAGAGCTCACCGATTTGCCTGTTAGAAATGCATGCGGTAACCACGGCGACGATGGCGATTGTATCAACTGCAAACCAGACTGCCCTCCCACCAGGGGGGCACAAGAATACATATGCAAGAGAAAGGGCCTGGACAAGCGAAAGCCGCCGAGTTTGAGGCACAAGATATGGAGCGGCATCGGGATTTCCACCCCGACCTTTGACTCGAGAGAGCTGGACCAGGGATTGCCGGAAATAAACAAGGTGATGGGAGCCCTTCGAGGGATGGAAGCCGAAATTACTGCCAACGTCTCTTGCGGGCTCCACATCCATATTGGCGTGTCTGACGGCATGACTCTTTTACTGGCCCAAAGAATCGCCACGCTCACCGTAATCTTAGAGAATAGTCTCTTCAGATACCTCGTCGCTCCTTCCAGGCTTGGGCAGCGAAATGCCTACTTCATCCAGCAGTGGTCTCGCTTAGCCGGCGGCCACGTTCCCATTGACCAACGGAACCATTATGTGCCCCCGTTGATGAGCGACCACGTTCCCAAAAGCGGCGAATTCGACGCAGCACCGTGGAATAACCACAAGCCTGAGGCCTTCTTCAGACTCTTCCAGGGAATCTGGGCGCGGACCTCGTTGCAGGGGCTCGGCGGAGCGCTTCAAATGGAGCGGAAATCTGGACTCGCAGGCTTTTCCATCTCGCTGCGAGATCAGGAGGGAATGGCGGTGGATTGTCGGGGCGGGGATGACTTGGAGCACGGCCAGACCACTGTTGCGTTTCGGTATATGCAGATGAGCTTCGACATGGACCTGGTCCAGAATTGGATCGATATCCTTTTTCGCATCGTGCAGATTGCGCAGTTGGATGCGGCTGGGTTCAAGGAGCACCTGGATGCCATTTTTGAATTGATCGATAACGCTGCTGGGGAGGGCGTTCCGGTTTGGCAAGTGCTTCTGGCCGATGCGCTCAAGCTTGAGCACAAGATACCAGAGTGGAAGGAACAGATTGAGCGGTATGAAAAGGATGAGAACATCTCGTTTCTTGATGAACACGAAGTCTTGCGTCCCTAGTACTATTTTGGCAAGAAAATTTCGTGCTTCAACGTGATGCGGAGGTGAATTTTCATGTCGGCTTTGGGGGAGCAAATAGTCACAGATAAGAAAGAGATCAAAGGGGCCCATCTCAGATGAAATTACTGAGAAAAAGCCAGAATAGGGCATATATTCTGCAAATTGATCACATATGTAGGCCCGATCAAGATAAAAGAAATGCAAGGCGTTTCTTGTAGTTGAGGATTTGAGAACATAAAACGTATACAAGGTGAAAAATAGTCGGCACACGTTGAAGCAGAATTATCTGCCTAGTCGTAAGTAAGGGCTTATTATCTCATACACAGGTCCAGATTTCGTGAACATGTTTGTATTCCTTGGGTTATTTATCTCGAGTAAAAAAAGTAAGCTGCAGGCTTAACTGGGTAATCACGGAGAGGTGATACACCACTAGGGTTGAATAATAGGAAATTGGCCGTGAAAATATTATGGTCCTGACCAAAAGATCATTCCTCGGATCATTAATGATAAAACTAACGTACATCACACCAACAATACCACGCCGCCACTTCATCAAGAGAATTGTCCGGGACAAGTCCGGACGTGGCCCCACTCAGACACGGAGTGGGGCCGGACGAAGCATCTCGAAGGACGGGCAAACCAGCGATGGCAGCCAATTAAAGATGCCCTCCAACATCTCGTACATAGATTGCCCACCTCCACCTCTCCGACAACAATCCTTCAAATTGTGCCCTTGGCATCCCCTTCCCTCGCCCGCTCCGATCCCTCGGCCACAACAACCCTGGCACCTCCGCGGTGCGGCCCGGGAGCCTGCCAGCTCATGCTCGGTGGCGCGCACGTCTCGGCGCACTTGACGCAGGCCAGCTCGCTCTTCTTGTAGTTGCCCTTGATGACGCGCTTCTCGTCAAAGGCGTAGCGCGGGCAGTGCATCGTCGGCGTGGCGCCGCGACCGTGCAGCCGCCGCTGGTAGTCGCACGCCGCGCCCAGGTCTTCAATGGCGAAGAACATGTCCATGAGGTGGAAGACCTCGCCGCCCACGACGGCTCGCCCGCGCGACATTTGCGGGCACTCGGCACCCTTGGCGCACGAGCAGACCATTTGCTGGAATGAGTATGTACACATGACGTTGTCGTCGTCGTCGTCGTGGTTATTATTGTCGTTATCGTGCAGTTGGGCGTCTTGTTGAGTGTGATGGCAGGGCCCTGGGCTTTGCGAGTCAGGTTGGACTGCCTCCCACGTCTAGGAGATACTCGGCGATCTGGTGTCGGCATGTACTGGCTTTTTGTGCTTGTCGAAGTCTGTCGAATATATGCCGTATTTTCAGACAGCCTCAAATTGGGTTTCTTTTTTCGTTTTTTTTTTTGGTTCTCAGATGCTCGTACGAAAAAGATTTGGTTGGACGGGCTACCATCGTTCCAGGGCGGTCTATTAAAGACCTTTATCCTGCTTCGTCCCGCAAGTTGAAATGCCGACGTAGCACAGCAAAAGAAAAGAAAAGAAGAGAAGGAAAAAAAGTGTCGCCATTTGTTTGTGCTCCCGCGCCCTCATCCCCGAAGCTCACCCGGCAGGCCGTGACGCCAGCAAGTGCGGAATGACAGGCCAAGAGGCACAAGTGTTTGCGTTGCGTTGCGTCTGCCAGAGCACACAGGAGATGCGGTGACCCGCTCAAGCGGATAGGCACTGTGAAGCACAGCGGGAGGACGCCGGGCTCGGTCCGAGAACCGCGCCGTCTGAGCCATCATGTTTGTCGGGCAAACAGGAGCAGCCGTCCGGCGGGCGGGAGCATCCTGGATGTGCTATCTACACGGCTATGGGGTAGTAGAAGAAAAATTTGGGGCAATATTAGAAACTGTAGCACAAAAGGCTAGGACCCACTGGGGCTTGCATTGTGTGTGCTGTTGCGCTGGCTGCAACATTGTCAAATCCCAGACGCAGTCTCGAGTTCGTTCTTGCACGACCGTACCCTCAGGTTAGCTTCCCCGGATTCACCTCGCATCCCATATGATGCAGAAATGGGTTTGAACATGTCAGGCTGGGCTGTTGACACGTGATTGCTTCGTGTCAGGGACTGCGTTGACCGCAGCACAAAAATATGGCCATTGTTTCAGAGCCTATCTCCATTGTCATTGTGGGAACTTATCCCAAGTGGTGATATTTGCTTATACTTTTTGCTAGAACGGAAAACCTTTACGGTGAAATCTATTGTTGAAGACTGTTTGTATGCCACCTTGGTGGCTTGGCTCCTGGATACCGCTTGTTTTCTAAGTGGATGTAAAATATGCTATAGTGATGTGAGCCGTATATAGGATATCACACCTATTTGATCAGAATTCTATTCTAGACTCATCCTAGAATACAATACGGTCGTTATGTTAATTTCACCACAACAACATTACACTGAACAAGCTTTCCTGGATGCATCACTGAAGGCGACAAATACCAACTATCCAGGTTGGTATCAAGGTTCACAAATGCATGAGTCCAGCAGAACGGATGTGGCTCTACGTTCAGTTTAAAAGGACATCCTCGTTTTCGAGTTGGTGCCTTTCTCCCCAGACCATCAAGATCCAGCTCAGCACCTGCACACCAAAAACTTCCGAAATTGTCCTACAACACCGCGTCCAACGTTGATACACCATACACGATGCGCGTCTCCTGGATCCTCACCACTACAGGCATGTTTGCAATTGTCATTGCCTCGGGTGCCAACATCATCACCGCCATCAAGAATATCGGCAGCAGTGCCACCAGCCTCAAATCAGCCGCCGCCTCGTGGGACGGAAGCCTCGTGAGCGGTTTGGCCATTGGCGCCAGCGCAAATAATCTCCTTTCAAACACCAACGCCGGCATCAATGTTGTCAGGGCATCTGCCCAAGTGCCCGAGGCCGAGGCCGCTCAAGTTGCGGCGGCGATGAAAGAGCTCGCCGATGCCGTCGAGGGCGCACACAGCACAATCGTCGCGGTCAAGCCCAAAGTCGCGGCCCTGGGCCTCCAGGCAGCGATTTTGAACAGCTTCAAGCAACAAAGGACTGCCGTCCATGGGCTTGGGGCCGCCATCATTCCAAAGATGCCTGCTTCGCATCACGCTGAGGCTCTAACACAGACTCAGAGAATCGATAGTGTCTTTGCTGAGCTGATTAAAGCGTATTCTTGATCGCCTAATACTTCCATGTCGGGCTTGTGCGGGAGATGTGGGGGGTCAGAATCCGTTGGTTGGTCAACTCCTTCATGTAAATGTGGTCTTTTGGAAGGAAAGAGAAACACAATTTTATTTTTGGCGTACGCTAAATAGCAATAGACCCCCTTCTTCAAGCTGATCCCCAATGCCTTTTATCTTTGTAAGGCTTTCAATGTCGGTCTTTTTCTCCTCCATTGATTGGGATATCCTTCGATACTTTTCTGATGTAAGGTAGCGAGAGGTCCAGTCTTGCTCGAAGCCTCATAGTGATGCATAGACTTTGAGTCTCTTTGGAAGCTTCACAGTCATATCTGGGCACTCTTGGAAACTCCTGGCATAAATCGCACAACTACATGCACAAAGTTATGAGCCTTGGCTGTCTGCACAGCAGAGGCGTTGAACCTTTTGCTAAAGCCAATCTTGCAGTCGTCTGCGTACCGCCCAGCTCACATTCAATCACTTTATCCTATCTCACGGATGATTGAGGACCTTCAATTCGCTATTGGTCTAGTTGATGTCTTCCATTGGACCATGTTGCCAAGATCGATGGAAATAATCAACTCTTTGTGCATTTTCAGCGTAATTGATCTTGGGGAGAGAAGGAATGTACTCAAGGCTAAGACGCAATTGTCCAGGTATCAAGTAAGAGTTCGCTCACACAATTTTAGTGGACTCTTACAATGGAAAAGAGGGTCAAAATGAGTCGTACATTGTGAGGCCTTCACCGCGGAGCCATCCAATTCGCGTCCTGCATCCATACATGCCGAAATGGGCCGCGGCGAACTACGACAGCCAATCAACCCGGCGAAGCAGTTTCCAGGTCCCATACCATCTTGTGCCTAACAAGGACACAAAGAAAAACATACAAAATCGGGGAGAAGAGTCAAAGAGGGGGAATAATAAATAAGAGTTACGAATAAATGAAATAAATGAAGCAGAAAAAATGCGCCATAATATCGTAAGAGCAGAAAGTTGCTGCCTGTTTGTTGGGAGCATCATCCAGATCAAAACTCTTCATATCATATAAACCGCTCGCCTAACAACTAGCTGCATCTTCAGGCATCTGGGCGTCACCAGATCGTACCTGAACACAACGCACCACACGCTTGGGCTCGTCCCCGCAAGCAATCTATTTAAGTGCGCAGACGAACTTGCGATCTTTGATCTGCGCCGATCATTTATAGTGCACTTCGCCTAGCTTTATTTTCGGACGCTAGGCAATACATATTTCCCACCACTCCGTCTACCATGGCTGATCCAGCACTCGCCATCGCCAACTTGACTATTGGCGTGCCGAGCGTAGTCGATGCCATCACAAAGTACGCCGACTGGCTTGTCGAGCGCAAGCCCACGCGGTCAAAGGACGCGTGGACCGAACTGGCCAGCGTGGGCCAGCGTGGGCCAGCGTGGGCCAGCGTCTCAAGAACGGGCGCTTCAAGACATACGTGCAAGAAGCCAACGAGGCCTGCACCACATCGGGCCTAGATCCAAGCCTCAGAGATGCTCTGGCCGATGAGCTCAAGGGTCTGGAACTCGACCTGCACAAGGCCCAGGTCATATTATCCAAGGCCGAGCCCAAAAGCACCACTGGAAAGGTCTTTTACAATGTTGCCTGCGAACGAAGGGCGCTAGAGGCTCTGGAGCTCCTAACCCCTCACGAAGAGGGACTCTTCAACCTCCTCATGCTCATCAACAAGGGAAAACCGTCATTAGACCAAAACCTTGTGCTCGACGGGGATAGACTTGCGATGAAGGAGGACGCAAGCTGCGTTGCTGTGGCGTACTCGAGAAGGAAGCTTTTCATCACTTCCGCAACCTACAAGGAATCATCGCTGCAGCCAGCCAAGAAGGACCTGGCGGTACTGATCGAGCGGCAGTCAGAGTTCAAACCCAGCGACGAGGAGGACTTGAAGGAGATGGCAAGCCGGCTGTGCTGCAAGTTCGGGGACAAGGCGCAGGCGGGGGTGCTGCGGTGCCTGGGCTACCGGACGAGCCCCGAGGCAGAGCTCATCTTCGAGCTGCCCGAGGACGTGCAAGCGCAGACACTCCAGACGCTGATGACAGCGGATTTGGGCAAGGAGCAGGGCGGCGGCCATCCCCTCGACTACCGGCTCCGGCTGGCGCGGCAGGTCGCGCAGGCGGTGCTGACGGTGCACGCAGCGGACCTCGTGCACAAGAACATCCGGGCCGAGACGATCCTAGTGCTCCGGCCGACAGCAGCAGCGGCGTCTGCGACGGACCGCCACAGGGTGGGCTTCGGGGACCCGCACCTGACCGAGTGGCGGCTCCTTCGCGAGGCGCCGGCAGCAGCGTCGGCCTCGTCGTCGGCGCGGGTCCGAGCCGCGTGACACTGGTGGCAGAACGTGTACCGGCACCCGGAGCGGTAGGGGCTCTGCCGACAGGACGACTACGGCATGGGCCACGACATCTACAGCCTGGGGGTGTGCTTGCTCGAGATCGGCCTCTGGGACCCGCTCGTCCGGGCCCGCACCGCCAGCGGGCACCCGGAGCCGTCCGACATGTTCAAGCGCGCCGCGGGGCTGTCGGACTTTGCGGCGCCCGACGAGGTCCGCGCCGTCTTCCGCAGCGCCGCAGAGGTGAAGAGGACCCTCGTCGCCGTCGCCAGGAGGTACCTCCCGTCCCGCATGGGGCTGGCCTACGCGGCTCTCGTCGAGGGCCTGTCTCAAGGTGCTCGACAAGCCGAGCGGGCTGAGTCCCGAGATTCCAGACTTTGCCAAGCTCAGCGATAAGGAAAAGGGCGTTGCGTTCAAGGAGCTCGTCTTATCGTCGTTTCCTTCCTTGGCCTGAGTGGACAACCGCGGCAGCAGGGGCCGTTGCAGCAGCGGAAAATGCAATAGAATGAACAAGTTGAATAAAAGGAAATAGAATAGAATAAAACATCAGCCCTGTGCAGGGTCCTTTCCCTTGTTCATTCTTCGTTCTGTCGATCTTCTCCCCATTTTATTGTCTGCATGTCGCCCTTGCATTCCTAGATACGCTTCTTTCATGGATCCATGTCGACATCGTTTCCTATCAAGATATCAGCCAACATATCAATTCACGTGATGGAAATTCTAATCTGCAGGTCATGAGGTGATATTTCTTTATTCAACATGAAAATCATGTTTCCATCAGCTATCTAGTCTAAGAACTACGCCAATTACATAATCCTGTCCATATTGACTGGATGCCATCCCCTCCCCCAATTGTCCATTCTTTTTTCACGTTTTGAAATTTCTTTGGGTCGCTTTCCTCCTGGTTTAATTAAAAACAAAAAAAGACGCTTTCATTATTTATCATCCAAGTAAGTTTGCTGCTGCACCTCCCCTTTACTGGCGAAACCGCGCGCGCGCGCGCGCGCCCCCGCATCTACTCAAGGGTGGCGAGCTTGGTGTCAGCCTCGTTGACAACCAGGCGCCAGCCAAAGGGGTCATCGAGCTTGCCTCGCTGGATGCCCTGAAGAGTGGTAATGAGCTTGGTGAAGAGGGGGCCGGGCTCGGCCTGCTCAGCGGGGATGTACTGGGAGACCTTCTCGGTGCCGTCGATGCGGCGGGTGATGGAGCGGATGGGGACGAGGGCGGCGGCGGTGCCGGCGGCCATGACCTCGGTGAAGTTGTCCAGCTCGGTGTACTTGATGGAGCGCTTCTCGACCTTCCAGCCGAAGTGGGCGCCGAGCTCCTGGACGGAGCGGCTGGTGACGCTGTCGATGACGCAGGTGGAGTCCGGGACGGACATGGTGATGTTGTCGCCGTCGACGGTGATGCCGATGAAGCCGCTGGTGCTGAACTCGTCAATCTCCTCGTGGCGGGCGCTGTCGAGGTGCAGGGTGATGCCGAAGCCGTCGGCCTTGGCCCTGTCGCTCCAGCGCAGGACGGGGGCGTAGTTGCCGCCGACCTTTGCGTTGCCGGTGCCGTTGGGGGCGGCGCGGTCAAAGTCCTCGAGGATCAGGGCCTTGACGGGAGCGGAGCCGTGGTACGAGCCCGAGGGCACGACGAAGAGGCAGTAGGTGAACTCCTCGCCGGGCGTCAGGGGCAGCTGGCCGCTGGAGCCGTACATGAGGGGCCGCATGTACATGGCGGCGCCGCTCTCGTGCGGGGGCACGAATTCGGCGTTGAGGGCGACGGCGGCGCGGCACGAGTCGAGGAACAGGTCGACGGGGAGCGGCGGCATGGACACGAACTCGGCCGAGTGCTGGAGGCGCACGCCGTTGCGCTCGGGCCGGAAGATGACGATGGACTCGTCGCCGGGCGTGCGGAACGCCTTCAGGCCCTCAAACGCCTGCTGCCCGTAGTTGAGCGCCGGCGACAGGCCGTGGACCTTGACGAAGGGGTCCTTGACGAACCGCAGGGGGCCCCATTTTCCTGTCGACTTGGTGTAGGTGGATTCGATGTGACCGTTGACTGCACGACGCGAAACAAGGTGAGTTAGTGGTGTTTTTACAGGGGGAAAAAACCAACAACCAACGGTTGGAGGCGCCGCAGCCTTCTACTGCTTTTGCTCACCTTCCTGAAGCTCAAAGCCAATGTGCGCCCAGTCAATGCCGTCAACGGCGGGAGGGGGGAAAGCAGCCATCTTGGACGGGTAAGCTTATCAGTTTCTCTTCTTCGGGCGAAGCAAAAAAGACGAGCGAGCAAGCGAACGGCGCAACGGGGGGAGTTCAGCCAAATGCAACGGGGGGCGGTATCAATCTCGAATGGCAGAAGGGCTCTTCGACGTGGAAGAGCTGTCGGGTATAAGTAACAATCCATCCTGACCGCAATTTTAAGCTTTCCTTCCATTATCATGCCTTTTGACTCAGCAAATGCGCTCCCCATCCCGTCCCTCCATGACAAAACCCCGCGTCGCCGATGTCGCTGGGCTGTTCCTTGCCGCCGCGGGGTTGGGTTGGCCTGCTTCCTCGCGCCGTCGCGCCATCGCGCAAGGTTTCGACAGCGGTCCGGCACGTGGGAAAGACAAGGCACCAAGCAACCCACGCCCGCTAATCCGTGTCATCCCATTGGCCCCGCGCCCTATCGCGCCCTCGGTAAGCCTCGTGACTGGCTGGCCCAGTCTGGCCCCCCCTTGCGACCGTCCTGATCCTCCCCGAATCTCCAGGCCAGCAGCCCAGCCCAAGCTTTTGTTCTAAGCAATCTTCCTTTCGCCGCGCACGGTGCTTCCGAAAACCCCGGGCCTACCAGCAATCCAAGGCGGCCGGTGCTCGTGCACGATTTCGGTTTCGTTCCCAGAGCGGGTGCCGGAATCCGAGACAAACCTGCCTTGTCCCGGTCTCACAGCAACCGGCAACTCGGCGCTGTTGTCTCAGACATGCGCAGACTGATTGGGATTATTGGGTCAGGCAATCGTTGCTGGAAAGAAAGAAAAAAAAAACCCCCCCCCCAGCCTTGCAGTAGCTTGCGCTGGGCCATGAGAGGACCGAAAAAGCGATACGGCATGTACCATGTATACAGGAATGGCGCACGATAGATCTTGACGAACTGGCCAATGGCAGTCGTCAAACGCTCTATAATAAGCAATCAGGCTGGCGGAAGCGAGCTTTACGTGTGCATGCCCTTGCTCGTATTACGTGAACAAAAGGGTCTCGTTAAAAAGCGGGGGGGAGGAAGGGGGATCCAATAGGCTCGCGTTACGTGAAAGAGTGTGACAAAAAGTATCACATCCAGGAATCCCATTCACCGACATCCAACGAAAAAGAGAGAGGCTGTCCATTTTCGGAAGCTACGGATTAATCTAGAGGCTTAAATCGCTGGGGCTGGGGAGGTAGCGTGGGTGGTGGGGGTCAGAGGAATACATTGAAACGGGACCTTGTCCTTGATATTCCTAATTGACTTTGAGTGCTTGGCAGATTAGACAATCCACAGTTGCGAGATGGTTTGATGGCTGTTTCACAACTTGGAGGCAAAGCCGGATTTTCGGTCTTGACAAGGAAATAGAGACTAGTCAGCCTGAGTCGAGATGGCCCAGTAAAGGAGCGAGAATGGGGCTTGGCAAACAACCGAGGTTGGTTCCCACCTGGATGACATCGCAAAGGTCCCATTCCGAATTCCATGGAACTCTTCTATGCAGTAATCGGAGATTTTGTATGCAACATGCAGTCCTCCAACGCCATCAGTGCTTGAAATCGGAACCAGGTCCTCTCCGCACCGGATTGGCGAGGAGTGGAGTCACTTCACATGGTCGTTTCTTAATAAGGCCACCGTGGCGAACTTCTTCCTATTATTCGAGATAGCTATTTATTCTCTCGGGGTTTAACAAGCAGCTTCTTTCCGTGGACTTTTCCATCCTTGAGCCGCTGCAGTCCCGGTCCCAACTCGGGCAAACCTCCATCAAGCATCTCAGTTGGGTGTCCCGTGAGCCAGCCCTGCACCAACCCGTAGCCAAATAATCGGCAGAGTTGATGAGCGAAACACTTTTGATCATCTGAGCCGTACTGTGCGATCCCCACGTTTATGTCCCCCCCGCCGATGTTGCCCGTCATCTTTGCGCCGACCTGGACTGTGGCAACCAAGGGTTTCCGGCCAGGGCACACGTCGACTCCCGGCTGTGTTCCCAAGGCATCCTTTAGCACTCCGGTGTATTCGGGACCGCCGTCCTGGTTAGTGGCCGGGTCAAGTCCGTGCCAAGCAGGCCCGCAGCCCGCCGATGCGATGGCCGATTGTATCTCGGCCACAAGCTTCTCCCGCGGCTGTCTGTAATCGATGATGATGTCTCCCTTTTCCGGCCTGAGAAGACCGCCCACAAACTCGGCCGAGTTCCCCGCAGTAGCAATAATGGGGTGTATTTGCGAAGCTTTGGCGAGTTTGATAGCAAATGCACCAATGGCCGTACCCGCGCCGTGGATGACAAGAGGTCCGGTCTGGGGATGACCACCCGACCATGGAGGTGGGAGGGAAAGCACGTCAAACAATCCATACGCTGCTACAAGACCTGCCATCGGAATTGTAGCTGCCTGCGTAGCAAAAAAGTAGTTAGTCAACACCTTCAGTCATGTGACCCGTTTGGAGTAAAAGGAGACAGTGTAGATGTACCTCTTCAAAAGTGGTCTGAGAAGGAATGTGAAAAGTGGTCGATGCCGGAGCAAGGGCGTACTCGGCAAAGGAACCATGAGGGCCACCAATCGTATGCATTGCAGCCACCCGGTCTCCGGGCTTGAATTCGTGCACGCCATCTCCCACAGCCTCAACTACGCCTGCCATGTCGTCGCCGGAGTTGAGAGACTGCTGAGCATATGTTGGCATCTTCCAATCCTTCGGGTTTGTACCTAGACTTTGGTTAGTGTCCAGACCTTCTCCGAGACGGACTGTACATACCAGATACAGCAACCTTGATCAGAACCTCACCCGACTTGGGAGAAGGCACCGCTACATCGCGGATTTCAATCTGCAAGTCCGGGGTTACGAAAGCTTCCTTCATGATCGATTGTTGAATGATATGGGATGTGGATAGTTGTGTTAAAAGCATGAGTTTGTTCACGTTATTTGATTGAAGGTCTAGATGGTATATATATGGTGAGCACACTTGCAGGCCTGGCGCTTTCTACTTCAATTCGGAGCGTCGGGCTGCTCATCACCCGCATCGCATCTACCAAAGCAATAAACTCAGGTACGAAAAAAGTAAATTAATCATCAATTTTTGCGGTGAGGCGCATGTTGCTTAGAAATTTGCCAGCATCAGGTCAGGAAGGTACATGAAACTCTGCATCATTTTTCCCTATATTGCCTGCATGAGACTCAATCCGATTTATAACGCGCAGACAAATTCGAGCCTCTGTAGCGTCCTCAGAAAGCTTAAGCTCGCAAACCAGGTCGGTTTATTGAGAGCAAAAGTGGGCAGGTGGAGACGCTAGAATGGGAATTTGTCTCTGCGATGCCGATTTCTAATCGAGCATGGGCCAACCAGGGTGAATTGCATAGCCAGCGGCCTACCGCTGAGGCTCAGGAGTTTGAGGCTCAAATTTATAGGTCATATATATAGTTCAGTCATTTGCTTAATTCAATGGCAATTTGAACGTCAGCTCACGAAAGGTGCACAAACGCATCTTGTCTTATTTGCTTACAATGGCGCCAACATACGAACTGGTTCTTCTTGGTGCCACCGGCCACACGGGCAAGCTCATGGCCGAACATCTAACTCGCCATGCACCGACCGATCTTTGCTGGGCTCTGGGGGGACGATCGGAGGGTAAACTCACCAGTTTGGCGGCGCACCTCCAGAAACTCAATCCCGACCGCGCTCAACCAGGCATGTCAACAACTAATGGGGTTGTTCATCACACCAGCTAACAGGACCAGCCATTGAGTTGTTCAGCCTTGACGGATCAAGTCTGACGGCTCTAGTTACTAAAACAAAGGTTGTGGCGTCGACAGTTGGTCCCTTTATGAAGTACGCCTCGCCAATAGTCGAGGCATGTGCTCGAAACGGTACCCATTATGTGGACTGGTGAGATCGTCGATGCTCCAGTTTCTTAGCAAGATTGGTTGCACAAAAAGAAGAAAAATTAACAATGTAGCTCTGCAGAAGTTCCGTGGCACCGAAGGATGATTGAAAAGTTTGATGCGATTGCAAAGGAGACCGGAGCTATTGTAATTTTCCACCCCCCTTAAAAAAAAAAAAAAAAAAGATCGTCCCAAGCAAGGACTCCTCATGGCTAATCCAAACCCTTGGAGCAGATAATTCCCCAGACAGGCGTAGGCAGCGCGCCCGCCGACCTCACTGTCTACCTTCTCGCCAGCCACATACGCAAGACGCTCGGGGCCGGAACTCTGCAAGTCATCAGCGGATCCGAACTGAAGGTGGAGCCGAGCGCCGGGTCGATGGACGCGGTCCTGTCCGAATTCGACCTGTACGGCAGCGCCCACATGGCGGAATGCCGTGTGCCCTTTGCTCTATCACCTGTTGAGCGCGGACCGCGGACGCCGCCTTCTCACCGGAGCGGCTGGGCGGGCTTCATCGGCATCGGCCGCGACGAGTCCCCAGGCGCCCTTACGGACTTTGAGCAGGCCGTCATCGACAAGCCGCTGGTGGAGAGGAGCTGGGGCCTGCTCGACGGGGGCAAGCTATACGGCGCCAACTTCCAGTACGACGAGCTCAAGCTCGCCGCTGGGGCCTGGACCGCTTTCTGCGACCACCTCAAGTACACGCTGTTAATGTTTGCGCTTTCGCTGTCGCCTGTTCGGTGGCTGCTGAGGCGCTTGCCTCCGCCAGCCGAAAACCCAGAGTAAGTTAACAAGATAACTAACTGCTTTTTTTGCTGCTGCTGCTGCTGCAACAGTAAGCGAGGGATGGAATCACGAATGTTAACACCCCGCCGCGTCTAGATCCGCAAAGTTCGAATACTACCGCAACACAGCCGTGGCTACCGCAGACACTCGCAACCGCGAACGTGTCGTCGCCAAGTCCGGTTTCAGCGGCAGCATCTATCTTCTTACTGGCATCTGTGTCGCAGAAGCTGCATTGACCATCTTGCGAGGCAAAAACACCTATGCCTCCAAGGTGGGCGGAGGCTTCTTAACATCAGCAACCTTGGGCGAGGAATACATTAATCGGTTACAAAATGTCGGTGTTGATTTTAAGATTATCAAGACAGACGTCTGAAAATAAACCCTCCCAAGAAAAAAAAAACAGTATAATAGTATATACAACTAAATAGTTGCTTGTTATGTTCGGCCAGGATAGATGCGGCATCATAGAGTGGAAATATACATCACAAAAAGCGCTCGGGAAAAATGTACATGGCATTCTACTTACTTTCTTTTCACCCACAACTATTTCAAGTTCAACCAGCGTGTCATGCTCGTCAGACTCTCCATACGAACTGGGGGTCTGGCCGGAAGAGGAAAGTAGCCGTGGAATATGAAAGGCTAACTAACGGTCAGTACAAGGGCAGCGAACCAATTAGACCGTGTCCCGAACGACGACGAACCCTGCCCGCACATGATTGGATCTGGTTGCAAGCCAAAGGCAATAATGAGCGTCAGCATCCAGGATTCTAGAAAATACCAACAAGCAAGATTCACGGACTCAGTTTACTCCCCAAATCCCAATTGCTTCAGCAAGCAAAAAGTAGCCATGATTGGTCACAAATCACCTCAGACTAGAGAAACAGGCAAGGATCTGATTCCCGGTTACTTCGAACCCGAAAATCCACGCAAACTCAATTGGAACACGACAGTGTAAAACAAGGTCAAACAAGACCCAAATTCTTGAAAAGTCAATTAATTGTCTATAAACATGGACGTCCTTTGCTGAGCATTACTGTGCTTCATGCCTCGTCTTTTTTTAGTCTCATATCATTGTGTTTGTGTATCGCTACCATAAAGAAATGCACTGCTGAAAAACACTACAAAAAAAGCAACCAATGTGTCCATCCCTATGTTTCGCGTGGGCTGTGGCCCTCCATCATGGAAAGCTGTCTTTTTCTTCCGTTCTTTATTCCTCAAAAAAAAAATCCCATATCATGAATAACACAAGAAACGAATGTTAAACGCGCCCAAATGCTCAAGTTAAAACCGAAAAGTGGAGAGTCGTCAGAGAATACGAGGGTATTCATGAGAGCCGTTGCTGAGAGTCGATTCGTGGGGGAGGTAAAAAGGCCGTCCCGGCATCGGCACGTCATCAACGGTGAGAGTGGTGTGTAATAGAGAAATCAATCGCTAAATATTCGGGCGCGTTTCCCGTGGGGGGTGCTTCGTGAATGAGGGCTTGGCTCCCTTCAAGGTTCCCATCCCTGTGCCCGACACTGGGCCCGCCGTATAGCACGTCATGGCACAAAGGGCCATGAGGCCAGCATAAGCCTCTAGTCAGGCAATAGCAGCCAATCGCTGCAGACAAGACAAAACACCTAAATCGCCCGTTAGCAGTTGCAATATTAAAGCAAAATCAAGTAGCACTCACCACTGACGCCCTGCGTCAATGTAGCCGTCGCCTCCGTGTTCCGGTTGCCGAGGCTGACTGTGACAACGTTCTTGACGTTGCCGTCGTCTTGAAGCTTGTTGGCCCACTTAAAGACCTTTTCATCCTCACGCCCATCACCGATAACCATGAGGAAGTCGACAGGGTTGGCGTGTGTTTCATCGGGGCCCATGTTGCCCTTCAGGTTCTCAAACACCTTGCGAGCGGCGCCCTTCTTGGTCCAGTCAATGGCCTCGACGACGATGCAGCCGTCCATGGGGATGGCGTGCACCCGCTGGGCCTCGCAAGCATCGTTGACGTGGCTCGCGCAGTCCGACGCCTGTCGTGCGGCGGATTCGTAGTCTTCGGCACTCTTGTAGTGGAAGATCAGACTGCATCGGCGCTCCTCAATTTCGGCTCCGGGTGTTCGCTCGAGGTAGTACGTCATAATAGGCTTGACAGACTCTTTCCAATCCTTGACCTGGGCAAGGTCCGCCATCTCGACCCACTTGTCGGCGCCAGTTTCCCGCACGAAACAGCCGTTCTCTGCAATAAGACCGAGGTTAGGGACACGGCGGAAGACCCGGTCGAGCTCCTCGGGGCGGCGTCCGGACATGACATAGACGGTGTTCTGCTCGTCGAGAAGCAGGTCGTTCAGCACATCCAGGGTGCGCTGGGGACTGGTGGGAATGATCTGGTTGACGGGGCCCCAGCTGACCAGGGTGCCTTCGTAATCGAGGATGAATAGGCGGCGATTGGCTTTCTGGTACTTGTTGGACAGAGACTGGATCGAGAGGCGGGGAACGGATGTCTGGTCTCGCCTGTGCTGCTCGTCGTAGACAACGTCGAGGCGGGTGAGGAATTCCGAGAACCAGTGAGATCCGGTGTGGTTCGTCACGCAGGCGTGCAGCTTTGTCCAGCGATCCTCCTTCTCCTCCTCTCCCATCTCTAGAGCTTGCTTGATGGCGTTGGCGCACTGACGATAATCCCAGGGGTTCACTGACAGCTCATTCTTGTCGAACAGGGAAGAGGTGCCGGTAAACTCGGACAGGATCAGGGAGCCGTGCTTCTTCTCGGGAAATAGGTTGCCATCCTGGCAGAAGAGGTACTCGTGCGAAGTCAAGTTCATGCCCTCACGCTGGCTTGTGATCATGAGGGCATCAGCAATCGTGAGCAGAGCCAGGTACTGAGCATAGTCAATATCCTGCTTAAGGTACACGACAGGCTGGTAGGCGAGGTTGGCCCATGACGAGTTGACGCGGGTGACAATGTCGGAAACGGTGGCCTCGAGGTCGCTCTTCTCGCTCGATGACAGGGCAACCTGGATCAAGACGGTGTTTTCACGCCACTGGGGGTTCTTGTTAAGGAACAGCTCGTACGACAAAAGCTTTTGCCGCACACCACGGACATGGTCCAGCTTGTCTCGAGCGACAATTAGCTTCTTGCCCTTGTAGCGTTCCTGCATGATCTGCAGCCACCTTGACACATCATCGTCGGCCAGGTGTTCGCGCAGGCTGATGGGGTCAATGCCGATGGGCAGGTGAATGACGTCGACAAACCGGTCCTCGAGCTGCAGACCGTCGGGGGTCGCTTCAGCGCTGAGAATGCGGCTGCAAGTCTGCAAAAAGTGGCGCGTGTACTCATGGATCTGGAAACCGACCAAATTGGCGCCCAGGATGCCCTCGAGGAGCTCTTTTCGCACGGCGAGGCAGCGGAAAACCTCGGACGAAGGGAATGCGACGTGGAGAAAGAAGCCGATCTTGGCGTCGGGAAGCTTCTTGCGCACCATGCCGGGGACCAGTAGCAGGTGATAGTCGTGGATCCAAATGACGTCGCCGCGCTTCCAGTTCTGGACGATTTTGTCGGCAAATGCCTGGTTGACGTTGACATAGTACTGCCACGAGTGGTCCTCGTATGCCTTGCTCTTGGGGTTGTCGGGGATCTGGTAGTGGAATACGGGCCACAGAATATGCTTGCAAAAGTGAGCGTAGTGGCCGTCAAAGTCCTTGTCGGAGCAGAACACGGTCAGCATATTGTGCTCCGTTGCTAGCGTATCCTCAATGTCTTGCTTCTGCTGCGTGCCCTCGAGGGCGTCGGTGGGCATTCCCAGGGTTCCCACCCAGGTGTAGTCGTCCAGCTTGCCGTCGCGGGCAGCCGCCTCGGCGGCATTGCGCAGGCCACCGTTGCCCTGGTCAGCGCTCACCACCCTCCAGTTCGCTGAGGCGAAGACGCGATCATGGCTCTCGCTCCTAGCAAGAGGCTTGGGTTGGATGATTCCCTGGCGGCCCAGCTCGCGGGCCTTCTGCAGCGTCCGGCTATGCTCTGCTATGGCTGCGGGCGGCGGCGAGTTTGCGCGTGACTTGGGCTGGTTCGCGCGGCTGCCCCAAGATCGGATCTCCTCCTCGTTGGGAAACTGTATCCGGAAGCCATCTTCGTTGGAGTAGAGGCCTGGTGAGTCGGGCTCGTCGACTGGGGTGTGTGGCGGGGTGAGGTCGTCTCGGCTTGAGAAGAGACTCGGCTGGCGCTCAGGCTGCTTGACTACCTTTGGAGGCTTAGGCACTGAGCTGGCAGTCTTGGGTCGACGTCGTCCAGGCTCGGCACCTCGAGGAGGAGTGCCGGGGAGGTTGAAGTGGACAGTCTTTGGGAGGAAGCTGGCGGCGCATTAGCACGAGGTGGGGGGGTTGAGCACCCGTGATGCGCAAGCTGGGACATGCTGCGCAGAGCGAACGGAGCGCCGGAATGGGATGAAGACGGCGAGGACAACTTACAGAGAACACACGAAGACGGTCATTTTGGGCTAGAGAGTGTTCTGAGGGAGGCGTATAGGAATTAAAGGTGACGTATGTAAGTGGCTCTGCGCACAGAGATCGGTCTTGGGAGTCGGGTGTAACTGAAGGCTCCCGTATGACGAGTTCATGTGTGATCGGGGTGGTCGACTCAAGGCTTGATCGTGGTGAAAAACTGTCGAAGCCAGAAAATGGCGTCGGACGGTGCTTAGTTTTGTGGTTTGTTTGCCCGTCGTAAAGCTGAGCGCCTCGTTGTCGCAGGTTTGATCAGCGAGCAGGGGAAGCTTGGCTAGTCTGGGGCGTGCAGGCGCAGCAACAGCGATGCAACACGCACGACACACTGACACTTGCCACTGACACTGAGACAGGGCTTATTAGCTCACAACTCTAACAAGGGAGATGCGACCCAAGGGTGGGCAGTGCGTGGCGCAAGGCGAAAAAAAAACGATGCGAGGATTGAGGTAATGCGAAGGAGGGAATAAAGACAGAGAGGGAATAAAACACGAGACGAGGGAAAAAAAGGGCCGCGACACAAGAGAAACTTCTGCTTGCTCGATGTGGTGATTTACCCTTTGCTCTCAATCTCCGAGGGTGGCCGGGCTGACGTTCGATCCACTGGAGCGGTGCCGCCAGTTTTAAGGTCAGGTGGTTCGACAAGCTGCCCGACAGCTACGAGCTTGGACAGCTCTGTGGCCCGCGGCTTGGGATTGGCGCCCGTTTTTTTCCAACACGCGGACGGCGCAATGGCAAGGCGAAAGAGAGACAGAGACAGAGAGCGACAGGCGACAGGGACGGCAGGGATCAAAATGTGGTAGGGAAGTAGGGAGTAGGGATTCCGGGGAACAAAGGAATTGCGCCCCGGGAGGGAGCACAACGGAGAGCACTGACGTAATGGGCGTCTGTTGACGAGAGGATCCCGATCAGAGAGTGAACCCTGGGGGGAAGACAAGGACGAGGTTTTACCTTGGCCCTGCGTGTAAGCCAAGGACGAAGAGGATACGATGCAGATGCAGGACAGGGTTTGGGGTCAAGGAGTAAAAAATAAAAAATAGAATAGAATTGGGGAAAAAAAGAATAATAAACGGCGACGCGGGGCGAATAAAGAGTCGTGACGTCTTTGAAACCAAGATTTCAAGCCAGTAGCTGGAGCGTTTAGTCCGCGGCTACAGAGACAGCGAGAAAGAGGGGGAGGGGCAGAAGCTTCGTGGAGGGGGAAGCGACGTCGTATAAAAGAGTCATGACGGGAAGAGAGGGAAAAATGAGACATGGGTCACGATGTCAGATACTACAGACCGACGCGGGACGGGACGGGCATCGATTGAGCGAGAGAGGGGACGAGAAAGAGGAGTACAGTGTTGCAATGTACTGTACTTTGCATTGACTCCATAGGTCGATGTAACTTTTTTTTTTTCTCACGATGGGGCCAAGCTACAATGGTCCAGGTCAGGTCGGAGAGAGGGCCGATGTGCGCACAGTCAAAAAAAGGCTTGGGCCTCTTTTTTTTTCTCCCTGGTGCTGCTGCCCTTGCCTTGGTCCCCTCCTGTACCCTACTTTTTGGTCGCCGCCTTTGGGCGTTGGGACTCGCAGCTTCGGGCCCGGAGCTCCAGGTTGGGTTGGATTTAGCGCTGAGGCTAAAGACGGGTCAGCGGGGGGGCCGTGATGCGGGAATCCCTGTACAAAGGGTAGGGCGCAAAGCAAGCAAGCAAGCCAAAGTGCAGGCGAGACAGGTTGCCGCCGCCGGGTACCTTGACAAAAACAGACGAGGCCGTGATGGATGGATGGGATGAATCCCCAAGGGGGGGTGATGGATGGATGGATAGATGGGGGGAGGGACGTCCCAGCGGGCCATGCCACCGCGCGCCAATACGCACACGCCAGAGAAAAGATACAGAGGGAAAGACACACACACACACACACACACACACACATCTCGGAGCGGGAAGGAGGGTACCCGGGTGTTTGGAGGCGAGGTACACTGCAGTGGAGATGTAGATGGATGATGAATGTATGATGCGCTTATGGTGGGCTCCAAAGCACGAGAAATGCACGAGAAATGCAACCCTGGAAACGTCAGGCGAGATTCTGATGCTGCGATATCAGACCGACGCCGATTAGATTGCTCAACAATCTGATTGCAAGGAAAAATCATGACCGTCTCATAGACACCAAACACGCCCTGGGCCACCTCATTCATCCAGTGTACCAGACAGAAGATACAGTAACATGCACAAAAAAAAAGCTTGGCTTTGGCTCCCTCCGAGTCCACCATACGGATCCAATTCACCCTCGTACCCTTGTCAGCGCAAAGGAGCGCACATCTAGGCAAATGTCGCTTTCGCATCGTCATGCACACACTCACACACACTCTCTCTCCTGCCTCCTGCCTCCTGCCTCCTGCCGCATGGCTCCTGCCTCCTGCCGCATGGCTCCTGCCGTATGGCAACCACGGCGACGGCCGGTTCACCAGATCCAAGAGATGCCGTCACGCGGTCCTCAGTTGACGGCAGATAGGACGAAGCCCACCCCGGGCGGCGGCGGTCCTGCATCCGGGCAGGCCCCCTCATCTTGCATTTTTTTTCTGTGAGAGAGATTTCGGCTTTGCGACGATCCCAAAACACACGACGCACGCAAACGCCCGCGCCCGCGCCCACACCCCTTGGCCGGCCCAGGGTGTGCCAAGGCCACAACCGGTGAGTTAAGCCCATGTGTGAGCGAGCCGTTGTCGTGGCATTTTTTTTTCTTTGTACAGACAGAGTGACCCTCTTCTTCCAAGCCTCAACTTGCCAGTGGCAACACGGAGAGAAAAAAAAAGATCACCTGCATCAAGAGGGGAAGGGCAAAAAAAAAGTGACCCGTCATCTGGACGGTGCGCGTCCAATGTCCTTGTCAAAAAGGGCTGTGTGTGATGACGGCTTGCATTGTCTTGCTGAGCATCATGATTGCCAAGAGGGCCTCAACCAGATTTTCCCTGATATCCCGAAGGATGGATGCTTGCTTATCCGAGCCGCTGGGCAACGCAGTTGGACGTTTATCTCCAGACCTTGGCTCTTATGTGACACCCATGAACGAGGTCATGCCGCATGTCTCATTCGTCAGGTCAGATTTGCGTGCAATTTGTGCGTGGCCTTGTCCGTCTCGCCACTTTTTTTTTTGCCTTGCCTCGCCTCGTCTTGGATTTCCAAGGGTCCAAAATGTGACCAAAAAAAATTGAGAGAAAGAGATGAGCACTAGGGGGGGAAATAGAACATCAATATACACACAACTACTTGGTGCTTTTCGTGTTAATTAGGCCCTACATGCTCTATGCTGCTCTGCATCTTCTTTATTGCCGACTGGGATCTGATCCGCATGGACCATGGGATTGACATGTGGGGTCCCAGGCACAGCACAGTGTTGGCGATTGTACCCCCATGCACATGTTTCCTGACCCTCTCTGCAAGTCTCGTTGACGCAAACGATGCGAAATTTCGCGCGCATTCTTTTGTTTCGTGATTTTTTGTTTACTTATCTCATGCTGCATCCTCGGCGAGGTACCTAGAAGCTATGACTCTTTGATTCCTAACCATGAGCAATGATGATGCAAGCGCACAAATTCCCGGCTTCAGTCCGACCGGCTATGTAGCTCTTCCCACCCGGTGGCTGGCTGGGCTGGGTTCTAATCTGAGACATTGGATACCATCCCGCGCAGCAAGCACCAAGCTGTGGCCCCCAACAGAGGCCAAAAAAAAAGGGTTGTTGGAAAATCTAGAAGCACTCCAACTACCCCCCATCCAATGCTTCCCCCGAGCTATCAGCCCGGCGCTTCGCGGCAAATGGGGGGTAGATCTTCAGGTCCCTATCCCTACTCAGGAAGCTGTTGCTCCTGCGCTTCGCATACCCTTGGGAGAGCAAGAGGCGTGGAGGGGGGGGGCCAACAGCTTCTCCTCATGAACATCCCAAGATGCTCTTGGCTGCACCCCGCAGCTCTCACATCCCAAGTACTTGGTCACTCGGGCCACGACCACGGGGCAAAACAGTCGAAACCCTGCAGCTCTCCTGTGGGTAAAATTATCCCGGCGGCCGGTTCGGTCCAGAGTTCAGGCCCGCCACCCCGGTCGAAATCCCCAGTTTGTCACGGCGTGCCGGCCGCTGTGAAAATGCGACGTAGTGGTGGTGGTGATGGTGGTGGTGGCGGCGGCCGTCGCGGTATGATGTACCAGACAACACATACGTTGCTGCGATATGATGTGATACAAAAAAAAAACCCAAACCGACTTGGCCCTCGCACACACTTGAACACCGACTGCGCGCGCCATGGCCGGTGGCACCGTGGCATCAGTCAAAAAGAGGCAAACCGCGGTCAGCCGCCTCAACTCTGATCTGCATCCCGACATGCCGAGACTTGCTTGAGCAGCGAGTAGGATGGCTCTCCCTCTTTGCATCAGCAAGATTTGGTTCGATTCACGCGCTTCCCCGTGAGTCTCCGTCGGCAAACATAAGCTATGCAGCTCACCTGCAAGCCATCAAATTGTCCCTGCTTCCCATGCCATGTTGCATCTCAGGACGCACAGCACCCACCAGCCAAAAAAACATGCCTCGGCCATCCCGCGCCACCCATCTGCATTTCACTCTTGATGGGTAAAACGGCAATGCTACTCGGTTCTCCAAATCCAGTCCAAATCCAGATACAAAAAAAAAAAAAAAAA
>KV875266.1:240879-258826 GCA_001879505.1 Calonectria pseudoreteaudii | reverse complement strand
CAAAACACAAGAGAAAATAAGAACACTACAAAAAAAATAAAAAAAAAAAAAAAAAAAAAAAATAAAAAAAAAAGTTTAAAAAAAAAAAAAAAAAAATAGGGAGTCAAAAGAAGACAGGGCATGGATATACGGCCGAGGCTCGCAGGATCCAGCGAGGGATAACCTGGCCTTGCTGTGCCCAGAATAAATGCCGGAGGCAAGTTTGGCAGGACTTCTATAATGGATGCTCGAACACGGGCCGAGCCCAATGGTTCGATTGCCCCTGCAATACTACCTCATAGCACCACCAACCGGCCCTCGAGCTGCTCTCGAGCTGCCTCTGCCTGGTGCCGTCTGGGCAGTGGCTCGTCTCGCACGCCTTTTGCGCCGGGATTGGGAATAGGCACGGCGAAATGGCAGAAGCCGAAGCCCCCGAAGGAAGCATCCCCAGCCGCCGCCCTCAGTCCGTCCCGCCGCCCAGGAATGGGCGCTGTAAGCGAACCTATTGGCATGCCCGCGTGGCGGCACAATTGCAGATTTGAGAGAGAGAGGGAGGCAGCGCGCATGTATACGGTACCGGGGCGATGCTGCAGTTGGCAGGCTCGAGATGGATCTGCACCAAGGTATCGGCGTTCGAGAGCATGGTCGACAGATGGGCTCGCGGGACCAGGACCGGCCATGCATGATGCCTCGATGCAACTCGACTTGACTCGAGCTTTGGCTGCGGCACCCGCCACCACCACTACAACCACTACACCACCACCACCACCACCACCGGCTCGCCGAGGGGTGCACTGCTCTGCCGCGTACGTGGCTTCCCCGTGGCACAGAGGTCACTCGAGCCTCGATGACACCTTTGACCTGCTGCCCGTGTCGACGACGTGTGCAGCTGCAGGCGACTGTGTGGTGCCACGAACCATGAGCCGTCTTTTTGGTTAGTGAGCGAGTTGCTTCCGCCTGCTAGCGAGGGCGCAAGATCCCATGCCTCGTTTACTTACCCCCCTCAGATAAGTGTACATGTGCGGTGCAGCTGGAGGAGCGGCCATTGAAACGTGGGCGGAACCGGCTTCCAAGTGGATGACGAAATAGGTAATTTCTTTCCAACGCCAGCCGCGTGAGTCGACACTGCCGTTTCGCTCGGAGTTATGCATTCGACTTGTGTTTTCTTTTTTGTTCTTATCCTCTTCTTCTTTTATTCTGTCTTTTCCCGCCGTTACCCTAGAACCGGATGCAGGTAGGTTAAAAGTGATGACAATCAAAGTTTGGCATGTGCCTGTACACGCAGCCAGGATTCGCGCCCATCATGGATTCGGATATATTGTCGTGAATTTGATAGATCGCCATAGTCTGTCAAATACGCAAGTCAAAGTTTTTACTCTTGCGGAGCTTTCCCCGGGGCTGTTTCATCAGGAGACTGATTTCCGATACGGAACCTGAATTTCTGCAAGACCAAACGGCATTGTCCGCGCAGAATTGGCTCTGTTTCCCGCCGGGGACCTTGCTGCGCTCGACCGATCGTTACTCTGAGATAAATCCACTGTTAGCTTCCGCGAAGATCAGCAAGTGCTGTCGTTGCCCGGCGCCCCAACGCTCGACATGGTTGCCATACGGACACTGTGAGAAAGGTTATCGTCGGGTGATGAAGAAACATGCTTCGTCTGCTTTTGCTCCCTCAGCAAGTGTGACCGGCTCCATTTCTTGGCACAAACCCTGGAGGTACATGGCATAGTTATCACTTTCTGAGATGAAACTCTCGTGCGAGGTTGCCTTGAAACTGCGCTTCCCCCTCCCCCAAGCCGCTCTTCTGCTTTTTCTTACCTTCTCTAGCTGCCACGCCGGATAATTGTGTTGGCTTGAAGCTAGCTTTATTATTGACGGGCTTGATAGCGAGAGCTATGCGATTGACCTAAGAGCACTCAAGACGATGTGTTGTGCTCCGTTGATCCAGTGTTGATCACTAGTTTCGGGAGGGTAGCATCCTTGTTGGTGCTTGCGATCCGATGCGTTCCGTTCCCCCACGGCTTTGCCGGTCTCCGGGTTCTCCAAGCGGAGCATCTTGTCCTCGCTTCCGGTTATCAGCCATCTCGATCCCGGGGCCAAGCCACGCAGAAGCATTCCATCCGACGCGTCCGCCGTGTGCGAATTTGGGAGTACCTATTTCGGTATTTGATATCCGGAGAAGCCTTGTCGCCAATCCCGATCGCCAAGATGCCGACTCTAGTACGGAGCCTGGATTGTGGAGCAGGCGTGGCCTGGCCATGTCCCAATCTGCTGTGTGACATGTGAATGGTGACATGGACCTTGAGAACATCTTGCGGTTCTGTGCTGAGCGTGACGGCCGTCTCAAAGAGTGTTTCCGCACGGCCATCATGAACAAGCTGGAGCAGATGCTGGTGCGGATTGGCTGAAACTCCGTCACAGGTGGAGTTGGCGACGGGGGGGATACGGGTTCGGAACCGGTACAGGAACTACTCTTGCTTACCCAGTCTAACCACTGCTCCAGCGAGAAACCCCGTGCGTTTTTCGAGGCATCTGCCTCGGGATTTTGATAGCGCGGCGGTATGCCTGAACCAACATTTATTGGACTAGGTACATATGCACACGACGTTTGTCGCTAGGCGTCTCATTTTCTGCCGTAGTCAACATGCCATTTTCCTTGAATATAAACATTCCAAGCAAACTACCTAGTTCTTTCAATGAGATTTTCCTAGCCCAGCAGATCCCGGTTCGCTTGGAGCTCGATGTGATATTGCTTTAGGTTACATGCTCGCTGGTGTCTTTCTGGCCACTTATGGCTCTTTGCGGCTTTCCCAAATCCCAGTAGCAGTAATATTGTCTATATTTGCAACAACCATGCCTTCGTCCTGTTTTCATCTCTGGTAATCGATGCCACCTACACCGCGGACTTCGAGCAAGGGCACGGATACCAACTCGACTGCATTTTCAATGAGGTGATGCAGAAATTTTCGATAGTCGTTTGGTATAGGGTCAAGGAAGTGCTACCCAAAACCTTTCTTGAGTACAGCCTCAACTGAATCCGGAGAGATGTGAAAGCGGTCACACACAAGGTTGCTGCTGTAAAGGCTGTACCGATCATTTCCTGCTAGATGCCGTGAATGACCTTGTAGGGGTTCTTGTTCCATGTGATCACCCTGCTGTTCTTCTCAACAGGAAACAGTCGTTTAAGACGTGTCAGATCCACAAGCCGAGGATCTTATACGTAGCTAGATGACAAAGTCACCGACTTAGTTATCATGCATTCATTTGTCGCGATGGCCAAGACGCAGCGTCACCTCTACGGTCGAAATGCTATTTATAAAAAAAAAAGCAATGAAGACGAACCTACAATCTACCGCCAACAAAAACAGCAAATATCTCGACAGGCCAGCCCTCACCTTTATGGTCTCAGAAGAAGAGTGGGTCATTGTAATTCTGCCGTGTCATACCGCCTATAATCATGAGGTAGTACCAGGCTGTGAGGCTGAACTCATGGCTCTTAAACAGCTCCTTTCATCATTGAGACATGCACAATCTGTATCGCAGCTTTCGGTTTTCGGGCCAAGCGTTGTCGGCTGCTGATACTAAATTCTAGGCCAGGCCGCAGCGCTAACCCACTAGTGGCTATGGACAACCCGAACCTCGCTTCTCGTCATGCTTCAAATGTTGTGAACCATGGTGATGGCCGTGAAGGAGCCGTCAATATTTCAAATGCCCTTAGAATCATGTCTCACGAGGACTACACCGTTGGATGGGTTTGCGCACTGCCAGTCGAGCTCGCGGCGGCAACAGCCATGTTGGATAGGATCCACCAAACCCTACCTCGAAGTCCGAGCGACCCCAATGTGTACAAGTTTGGCAACATTGGACGTCACAACATCGTCATTGCATGTTTACCCTCCGGACACTATGGCACGACCAACGCGGCTGTGGTGGCCAACAACATGTCCCGGAGTTTCCCCTCCATCGAAACCAGACTCATGGTGGGCATCGGAGGAGGAGTCCCTGTAAACGCTGATATTCGACTTGGCGACGTGGTTGTTGGTCATGAGGTGGTTCAATATGACTTTGGGAAGACATTGCAGGGCGGCTTCTTTCATCAAACGAGCAAGCCTGTCAAACCTCCTCAGTCGCTTACACTAGCAGCAGCCAGCCTACGTGCCCACCACGAGTCCCACCCAACAAGAATACCGTCGTTTGTTTCTGAAATGCTGCATCGGTACCCTACAATGGCACACTATAATCGCCCAAGCGAATTTCAAGATGCTTTGTTTTGCAATACCTACGACCATAATACGCTAGATAATAATTGTAATAATTGCGATCGGACCAAGCTTGTCCCTCGATCATCGCGGCCTGACAATATTCCCAGCATCCATTACGGAGTGATTGCTTCAGGAAACCAGGTAATCAAGCACGGTGAGACAAGGGATGAGTGGGCAGAGCATGACAACGCTCTATGTTTTGAGATGGAAGCGGCAGGTCTCGTAGACCACTTCCCGTGCCTGGTTATTCGAGGCATTTGTGACTATTGTGACTCTCACAAGAACAAGCAGTGGCAACCTTACGCAGCTGCTACCGCTGCGGCATTTGCCAAAGAGTTACTCTGCGTGATCGAGCCAACATTGAAGACCTCAGTTGGTATGTTATAATCTGCTAAAGATTTTGAATTGTGAGATTGGGAACTGTTTCTAACGCTGGTTCCAGAGAGGTCTACACAAAGAAGCTCAAAAAAGCTACCTGTGTGTTCAACCATCGAAGAGAAAGACAGCCTCATGGACTCTTTGGCATTCGAGCACATAGATTCTCGACGTCAGACGATTGGAAGAGCCCACTTGCAGACATGCAAATGGATTCTTAAGCGAGCCGACTTCCTCGACTGGTTGGACCCTGAAAAGATTCGCCAGCATGGTGGTTTTCTGTGGATCAAGGGGAAGCCAGGCGCAGGAAAGTCTACATTGATAAAGTATATCGTAGAATGCAGCCAAAAGGAGCAGGAGCATGAAGCTATACTAAGCTTCTTCTTCAATGCGCGAGGACATGAACTCGAGAAGTCAACCCTCGGCATGTATCGATCCTTGTTGCTGCAGCTCCTTTTTCAGCTCCCAGAATTGCAGAGCGTTCTAGACCCTATCAAGCCTCCAGAGGACGGGACGCAGAAAAAGTGGAACATTCCTTTACTTCAAGAGCTAATTGAAACAGCCATAGAGCGTTTGGGAGATTCTTCGGTTGCATGCTACATTGATGCTCTGGATGAATGCGAAGAGGGCCAAATCCGCGACATGATACGTTTTTTTGAGCGCATCGGGCAGTTGGCCATGTCTAATGGCCTCCACTTTTATATTTGTTTTTCCAGTCGTCACTACCCGCATATTTCGATGAAGGAAGGGCTTGGTCTGGAAATTATTCTTGAGCAACAAAAGGATCACACTCAAGATATCATCAACTACATCAATTCAGAGCTGAAAATTGGCCGTACTACTCTTGCTGAGAAGATTAAAACCGAGATCCATCAGAGAGCGTCTGGTGTTTTCATGTGGGCTATCTTGGTCGTGAGAATATTGAATAGAGAATTTGACCGAGGTCATATCCATCGTCTCTACCAGACTTTCTCAGATATTCCAGGAGACTTACACAACCTGATTCACAACATTCTTACACGCGATGACCAAAACAAAACAAAGCTCTTGGAATGTATTCAGTGGGTCTTGTTTGCCAGGGCACCCTTGGAGCCCAAAGAGCTCTATGTTGCTCTTCTTCCACAAGCTGCAGGCGACATCCCCCCTCTGAATAATGTTTCAAAGGCTGATATCGAAAGATTTTTATTGGATGCTTCCAAGGGTCTTGTCGAGGTCACAAATTCCGATCGCCCAACGGTTCAATTCATTCACGAGTCAATCCGTGACTTTTTACTCAAGGAAGGAGGCATCGAACGCGTTTGGCCCGATCTCACGGTAAACTTCCGGGGTAGAAGCCACGAGCACCTGAAAAACTGTTGTTTGGATCACATTCGGATCACAGGATCCACTTGCCTAACTCTCGGAGAACCCCGACACAGGTCCAAAAAACCTCAGTCTTCAATACCTGTGACCGAATATCATGTATTATTCTTGGGATATCCGATTCCGTACTGGGAATCGAAATTTCCCTTTTTGGGGTACGCAGTTCGGAATGTGCTGTACCATGCCGACAAGGCAGGTAATTTGGGCATATCGCAGGATCGATTTCTGCGAACATTCGACTCCACATGGATGAAACTAGCAAACAAGATATTTGAAGGAAACCGTAAATATTCTTCCAATACGCGGCTTCTATACATTTTGGCCGAAGCTAACACACCGCATCTCATTAGTATTCATCCGTCTGCCCTCACTTGCATTGAGGAAAAGGAAGAATATTTTAAATGCCCGCTCTTAGCGGCTATTTTCAATGGGAGCTACGAGAGCTTGCAAGCTTTCCGGAAGGTGCTGGCAAGGGGGCTACCACCAGTCAGCTCTGCACAAATTGATATGAACCAATTCTATGCCATTGTGATAGAAACCGGAGACTACTACTCACCAAGCAGAGTTTTCTCGCCAGACAAATCTCTCCTCTCTCATTTGGCGGAATTCGGCGATGCGAACCTCATGAGTCTGGTATTACAGAGCGGGGAGTTCAACCCCAATGGACGTGATAGAGAAGATGGCCGAACTCCGCTGATTTGGGCCGCAATGAAAGGCCATAAGGAGGTTGTAAAAGTCCTTACTGAGATTGGGAGGGCGGATCCGAATATGGGAGACAAACATTTTACTACTCCACTTTTCTGGGCTGCTGCAAATAACCATCGAGACATAGTCAAGTTTCTGCTAAGGATGGACGCTGTTGATCCCAACAAAACTGATCGCATGGGCCGGGGCCCACTCTCAATGGCAGCTCTGAAGGAGCACACTACCATAATTCGAGCACTTGTGATGAACCAAAAGGTGGATATCGACCAGACTGACATCTATGGAGCAACACCTCTATTAATAGCGGCGAAGGAAGGCAATGCGAAAGCCGTCAAATCTCTTCTTACTGGCAAGAGAGGTATTGGGGACATAGGAGGCAGTCGTGATAGGACACCGCTTTCTTCGGCTACTCAATATGACGATTGGCGAAGTGTGCCGCCATTGATCAACAGTCAAATCAATCCTAATTCACGAGATCCATCCGGCAACACTCCCCTTACTTGGGCTGCTAGAAAAGGCCATAAAAATATCGTCGCGGCTCTTTTGGAAGATGACAGAATTCAGCCTAATGCCATGGATAACCAGGGTCGAAGTCCCCTTTCTTGGGCTGCTGAGTTGGGCCATGAACATGTTGTGGGGGTTCTCCTTGAAGACGAAAGAGTTGATCTCAATTCCACTGACTGCCTCAACAAAACTCCACTGCACTATGCCGTTTTTAAAAAGAAGAGGGCTGTTGTCCGGCTTCTTATTGATACCGAGGGCTTAAATCCACATCTGATAGACATTTCCGGTGCAAGTCCTTTGGATTGTGCTGTTAAAGCTGGCGATAGGGGTATGGTTGAACTTTTAAATAGTGTAAATAATAACTATCGGTAAATAATTTGAGTTGGTCAAGGTAAATAAAGTTTTTGACACCTAGAGATGGTGACGGTCACAACATTGCATCTTCGGGGCCTTGAAGCGCGTGTAGCTCTGGCTGGGTAGAACCTTCGGTGACTCACTCTTTTACATGTGCCTTGGGATGCTTCTTTCCCACTCCGTCTGTCTCCTGTCGTTATTTTACCATCACGGTAATTCCATTCTCAAATTCGATGATAATGCAAGCGGCGGGCTAAGATTTTTAATAGCTAAAGCCGCGACTTGCTAATCCGGTCGCCTACTAAATCCAATGCAATCGGCGACAATCATCAATGTTGTAACGGGCCAGAGGAGGCTTTGGGCTAGGTGTTCACATGGGCTGTGATTAACAAGCAGAGAATTTGATGCTGTGATTGAGGCTGATGGTGAATTCTCATTAGTGTTCTTGGTAGTTGTGGTGCTTTGTGCTGTACCATCCTGCTCTTGACCCTTTGACACAGCATCAGCAGCTGGCAACTTATTGAGATGGTCTTCTGAATCGGCCGGCGGCGTATTGCACTTCATGTGGACTAAAGACATTTACTCCATGGTGATAAATTGCAGTCACCGTCGCGGAATTACGAAAAGAGAATAAGAAACGAAAGGAAACGAAAGAAAGCTACAAAAGTAATGCTAGAAGACAGAAGCTCGATGCTGTATTGGCTCTTTAGAAAAGTGCTGAGCAAAGAGCAGCGCTCATCCAATTTGTGTCTTTGCTCAAGCGCTTGGAGGCAAATCACTGAGCAGTGAAACACTGCGCTATACAAGGAGCGTGAAAAAGTTTATTTGCATCTTGGGAACAGGTAGCCAAACGGGAAGGCAACGCGGAGATGCGAGTTGAGTCTCGGCGATGGCAAACACGATACGGCTCATCTTGTTCAGGTAGCCCGAGAACTTGATTCGAAAACTACCCGTCACAGCAGGCAAGACATCAAAGAGCGGACGGCTGTTATTCATCTACGCTGCTGTTTCTCTCCGAATGCATAGAAGGTCGTCAAACATATCTAACACACTTACGCCGTGTTTTTTCTTTTGGAGGCTGCCATCGTGACAGTGAGGGGCATCTGGTATAAAATGGCATGGGGCTGTAACCTCTCAACGCCCAATGAGAAGTATGGTGCTGCCCGGTAACCTTAAGCAAGCACTTCCCAGTGTGAACGCATGCGTCGCATGCGATTCTATGGTGGGGCAAAAGCAGACAAATTTGGTGGTGGTGAGTGAGGCTTGCGACGGATACGCTAACATGACGAGCGGGAACCCCCACAGATTCCCGCCTAGGAAACCAAAAAGCACAGACAAGGACCCTTCCTACATTTTGCTTATCGTTATCAAAAAAAAAAAAAAAACTCAATGAGCGCCAGTTCCATTACTACGCCTGCGGCCCCTTCATCCGGCCTGCTGTGTGCCCTGCGATGGGCGCCCGCGGACGCGCTTTGGCGGGCCAGGGTAGTGCTGGAACGCGGGCATTTCCATCCCGGGAACGGGTATTGGGGTTTGCTGAGGGTTTTGCGGCAGGAAGAGCTGTGACTGCATAATGACTTGGGCCTGAGCTTGGGCCTGTGCCTGAGCCTGAGCTTGAGCTTGAGCTTGAGCTTGTACCTGGACATCTTGCTGTGGCAGCGGCTGCTGCTGCACATGCTGTTGCTGCTGCTGCTGTTGTTGTTGCTGCTGCTGCTGAGCGTGAAGCTGTTGCTGGTTTTGCTCAGCCTGTCTTCGTTGGCGGGCCCGTTGCTTGTTTGTAGTGGAGGTTCTTTTGCCCTCCTCAATTTGGCGATGGCGCTTATCTTGCGCTTCTTGTCTCTTTTGCCGCTGCATGTCCTCGTTCTGGACTGCGTAAATGGCGGCAATCCTGAGCTGGAGATGTGACAGAACATTCAGCCGATCTGGCTGGGACATTTTGCGGTACTCGCCCTTGAACTGATGAAACGTGTCGCCGGTTAGGCGGAGCACGGCGTTGGAGACGCCCGCGACCTGGATGGCGGCCGAGGTTTCAGCGTCGGTCTGCGGCGCATCATCTGGTTTCATTAGATAGGCGAAAGTGCGAAATGCCAATCTATCTCACCTTCCATTTCCTCCACTTCATTATTCTCGTCTTCGCTGGCAGGGTCGGGGGTTGGGGGCTCTGGCGTGCCAGGCTCGTGGTTGTGTTGGTCGCAGGTGATGGTTAAAACCCATCCGCCCATGGTCTTGCGATGGACGGCCTTGGCCTTCCACGGGCAGTCTGTCTTCTTCGTTGTCGTTTTGTGCTTCGTAGCCATGCACCGATACGGCCTGCCGCCTCGATCGCAGACGAGATCGCACCGGACGATGTCGTTCCCTGGGATGTCGGCACCACCCACCTTGCCGCGATGGGACCGGGCCTTGACAATCTTGTAGCCATCCTTTTCCATGCGGTCGTTCAGCTCCTTGAAGAGTTCCTCGTAAGAGGTAAAGATGCCCGAATGAGGCACCGAGACGGCCTCGAGGATGCCAAACATGGCGGGCTTGGGACGCGATCAACGCGTTCGGCGCTCAACGATGTGTGGATTTGGCAGTCAACCGGTGTCAGGCGTTGGCGGCCTTCGCGGGGAAGGGTGGTGAAGAATTTCCGCTCCGCCCGGCTAAGCTTCGGTTGCCGCAGCCTTCCTCTCCTTCCTGCAACGCCGACGACAGGCATCAGGCATCCTTGCCGTATGGTTTTCGAGGAGCAATCATCTTGGCGTGTTTTTCCGATGAGCCAATCTTTGAGTTCTGAGAACCATCTCCAGAAACCTCAGTGCTTGACGTTGGGAATTGGCTCCTCAGTTCCAGCGCCACAGCGACCCGCACCCTGCTCTACACCACTTATACGTTTCAGCACTAACACGACCAGCGACTGCAGACCCCACAGCGGCCGATCACAGAGGCCATGTCTCGCCCACCTTCATCTGCATCATATTTGTTGTCTTCGAGGGTACCGAGTCGAACTTACTCAGACTACCTCTCAGACAATGGACGCCAGTCGCGCATGAGCCATGCCTCCTTGCCAAGTGGCCATGGTAGTGGAAGCCCACAAGAAGCCGCCGATGAGAGCTCCGCTTCCACCCAGACTCCGCCCACATCTAGGCCAGCTACAGCTCGTCCTGGACCTCGACCGAATACCACTGTGGGGCGCAAGTCGCGGACCGCTGCCACATTTTCTGTCTTGGGTCCCAGTGACTCGCAAAGCGTGGTATGCGCCATTAGCGAGGCCCGGGCTGTCTCTCCAGCAGTTGGTGTTGCCTTTGTCAACGTCTCCCTTGGCGAAGCTGTTCTCAGCCAAATATGTGACAACCAGTCCTATGTAAAAACCATTCACAAGATCCAGATTGCAGCCCCTTCTTATATCTTGTTCATGTCAACCGCTTGCCCTCCCAATGCCCCGAGCACGTTATTCTCCCTTGTCCAACACCTTGTACCAGAAGCCCAGCTTGAAGCCCTTGACAGGTCAGACTGGTCTGAAGCGGAAGGGTTGGAATTGATTCAGGGCTTGGCATTCAAGGACGACATTGAGCCAATTAAGGTAGCATCCCGAGGCAAGTATTACGCCATCAGCTCCTTTGCCGCTGTAAGTACCGACATCACCCACCCCCCCATTTTCTTTTGGCAGGTAGACGTCGCTTACGACAGTTTAGGCAATGAAGTACATTCAACAAGATCTCTCGTTTAGCTTCTCCCCTCATTCGCTTCGGATACAATACAGACCTAGCGAAGACACGATGATGATTGACATATCAGCTATCCAGTCCCTTGAGATTATGCAAAACTTGCGCAACCCCAAGTCGAAAGATTCCTTGTTTGGGCTTCTGAACCACACTTCTACTCCAATGGGATCTAGAATGCTTCGTAGTAATATTCTTCAACCTCCGACGCGCTCAGAATCTGTCATCATCCGTCGTTATGATGCCTTGGAGGAACTAACAACCAACGAGGAGATGTTCCGCGAGGTTCGCAAAGGTGCGGCGGAAACTGACAAATCTTTGCATTGGTTCTAACAAAATTAGCGTTGAAACTATTTGATGATGTGGAAAGGCTCTTGACCAAGGTAACCTGATGGTGTCTTGTATTCATGGCAAATCTAACTCCTAAAGCTCATTCTCATTCCTTCATCCGCTGATGTCCAGCAAGTGGAAGAACAGATTAATCAAGTTTTAATGATAAAAAGCTTTCTCGAAGCCATTCCTAAGCTTCACACAGCCTTGCTGCCAGCCAAAAGTACTTTGCTCGTCATGGCCCGCACGGTTTGCCGCCCAGAACTCAGAGACCAAGTCCTGGAAAAAATCCACAATACCATAGAAGCGGACGTCACGTTTGTCAAGTCTCCGCTAGATTTGCGTAACCAAAGAACGTTCGCGGTCAAGGCTGGCATAAATGGCATGTTGGATGTTGCGCGCCAGACTTACAAGGAGTTGACGGAAGAAGTTCACAAGCACATTGATGAAGTTAATGGTACGAACCTTAGATGAGGTTAAGCGGAGTCTTTTCTAATTGTGGCACAGAGGAGTATGGTTTAAATGCGGTTCTCAAGTTTGACAACGGCAGAAGATACTGGATTCGACTCAATGCGGCTTACTTCCAAGGCCGCCCCCTCCCACCCATCCTCATTAATGTCGTCCGAAAAAAGGACAAGATAGAATGTCAAACATTAGGCCTGGTCAAGCTCAACCTGCGGCTTTCGGACACATCCAACGAGGTGGTGATACGGAGTGATTATGTGATTCAAAGCCTAGTGAAAGAGCTCAGGCAAGAGGCACCCAATCTGTTTCGGATCTGCGAATCGGTCGCCCTTGTTGATATGATTTCGTCCTTTGGACAATTGGCCACAACTAGAGACTATGTCCGTCCGCAGATAAGCAGTATGATGGCTTTGAAGGCGGCGAGGCACCCCGTCCTTGACAATGTATGAGTTGGTTTCGATACTAGCTGACAGGAAACTGACTATTCTTTTTCTCTTGCAATAGGTCATGGCTAGAGGTTTCGTTCCGAACGACTATTATTCGAGTGACAAGTTTTGTTTTCACATTGTGACTGGGTGCAATATGAGCGGGAAGAGTACTTACATTCGCGCTGCTGCGCTGCTTCAGATTATGGCACAAATCGGATCGTTTGTACCCGCTGAAGTTGCTGCCTTTTCCATCATGCACAACATATTTGCAAGGGTTTCTCTTGAAGACAATATTGAAAGCAACCTCTCCACATTCTCTGTTGAAATGCGCGAAATGGCATTCATACTTCGGAATATTGACAACAAAAGCCTTGCAGTAATTGATGAACTGGGTCGGGCAACCAGCACAAGGGATGGACTGGCTATTGCAATTGCAATGTCCGAGGCGCTGGTCCAAAGCAAGGCTTCGGTTTGGTTTGCAACGCATTTTGCTGATCTAAGACGAGTACTTGAGGACAGGCCGGGAGTGCTGAACCTGAATCTGGCGGCCGGTAGCTCCAGCACTGAGGACGGACTACCTCAAATTACCATGCTGTACAAAGCCACAGCTGGGACTGTGACAGGGGATGAACACTATGGCATCAACTTGGCTCGGGCTATTGGGCTGCCGCAATCATTCATCATGAAGGCGGAGGAGGTGGCGATGGACTTGAGACGCAAAAGGGAGGCGAGCAAGCAAAGCTCCGAGTCAAACAAGTTGTTGGCGCGTCGCAAATACACGCTGCATATCTATGAATCGTTGATGCAGGCAAGAGAGTACGGAACTGAGGAGACGCTTCCGGGGTTCCTCGAACGGCTCCAAGCAGAGTTTGTTGCTAAAATGGAGGAGATATATGACATGTAATACGAAAGCATGTGAGGTCAATTTTGCTGAGGGTTCAAGCATCATTCTACAATGACTGAAAAGAAAAGGATGGGGGGTTGTTGCTTTGGTAAGCAGGATTCCCAAGCAAGAAAAAAGGTCTAATTGAGTTTCTTATTATATAATAAATATCAAGATCTAAACAACACCAGGTCGCTTGTAGTCTAGGTTCCTGACTCGCTTCCATACCTCGCGGACAGTTCTCTCCTGGGATTGGCGGCCAGTCTCTGTCCCTGAATCACCGGCAGGTCTGCAGGTTGGTTGTTCAGTGATGTTGCCAATGAAAATGGGTCGATGAGAAGACTTACCGAATGGCCAAATACAATCGACCACCAAGATGAGCGCGGGTGATTTCTGCCGTCTCATAGTTCTCAGGGGGGTTTGCGGTTGTGACCAAGCCGCCAGCCTCTTCAAGAATGGCGATGCCAGCGGCGACATCCCATTCCCAGCAGCCGCCTTCCCACCAAATGTCGAAGGATCCCATGGCAGTGTATGCCAGGTCCAGAGTTGCACTAAAGGCAAGCCACGGTCAGCCACGGATCGCACAACCAGCGCAGCAACTTTCTCTCACCTTCCCAGGCTGCGGACGCCGTGGACCATGCCACCCTTTCCACCTCTTCCACTGCGCTCAGCGGCCATGTTGACAAAGGATTCAATCTTGCGTGTCATGTTTCCATCGGGGATATCTCGGCGATCCTTCCCCCACTCGCAGGAAAAGGTGCAGCCGCTGGGAGCGTTTGCGGGCATGGGAGGCACCGGGTTGCGAATGAGAGGGAGCGGCTGCGTCTCGTTGAGCCAGGCGCCCTTGCCGACGCAGGAGGAGAAAACCTGGTGGAGGAAGGGGGCGTTGATGATGCCGATGACGGGGACACCCTTGATGACGAGGGCGATGGAGACGCAGAACATGGGGAACAGGTGGGTGAAGTTGACGGTGCCATCGAGGGGGTCGACGACCCAGGTCGGGCGGGAGTCGTCGACGAGGTAGGTGCGCGAGGCACCGGCCGAGTAGGACTCTTCACCTAGGAAGCTGTACGCATGGTGTTTGTGGTCAGTCGAAAGGGTGTCATGGCAAGTGGGTGGTGTGTAGTGGGTGCCCCTCACCCATGATGGGGATACTTTTGCTCTACCGACGTTCGGATAAAGTGTTCGACGTCTGCGGGGGGGGAGCACGCGGAGGAGCGGAGTCAATACGCCAAAGAGTCTACGCGAGATGAGCAGCTGGGGCCACACGCACCGTTATCGGTCTTGGTGACGATGTCGACCGAGTTCTCCTTCTCGACGTAGGCGACGCTCGACGAGCCGGGGTTCTGGCCGCCGTCGATGCGGCGCTGGGCAGCGGTCATGAGCATGGCGCCAGCATCCTTGCCCAGTTGCAGGGCGAAGGCGTAGATTTCGGAGAGCTCCTTGTCGTCCATGGTGTGTGCGTGTGTGTGTGTGTCTGCGTGGGCGGGGAGGTAGAGCTTTCTTCCAGGAGAGCAGTTGCTTGTGTGTGTCTCGGGGCAAAAGGTTCAAGCTTCGTCTCTTGCCCGGTCCCCTTTGCGGGGGGAAAACCACCTTTGACGTTGGGGAGCGGGGTGGTCGCCCTCCGCAGAAGCTGGCGGGCGAATAGTCGCGAATAGCCGCCTCAAACCGCAGGCACGAGGGCGTCATTCCGCACGTCCCGGGACCGGCAGCGCGGTGGGGAAGCGCCCGGGGGCGGTCGATCTGAGATCTGGAGCGTGATGGCATTTTGGCCGCTTGGGATTGGGTGTCGAAGATGCTGCGAGCCGCCACGCACGGCGCCCTGGGTAAAGCTTTAGCCGGAACGGTGGGGCTCATGACCTCGGACAGCATCGATGCGAGCCAAGGGCCAAGGCTTCAAGGGCAGGGTCTGGGGCAGTTTGGATGAAGGTTTAGTGTTTTGCTGACAGGCTCTGCTCTACACGAGACGGAAAAGACGACACGGAGCAATTCGTCATTGTCAGGTAGGTATATCAATGGGATACTCGGTAAGCGGGGGGGGCCAGAGAGGGAAGTGGGTGGGATGCATGGCATTGTTGGGAACACGATAAACTCAATCTCGGTTCTTTTTGGAATTCAATTCAAACATTCAAACTGAGCGAGCCTCTTTACATCAATTGCTTGATTCAATTGCAACTCTGTCAATCTCAATCCCATCATTGAAGAGAGGCAAGCCAAAACGAAAAAAGTCAACCCCCATACACACAAACACACACACAACCAATCAACAATGTCTCGTTCAATCCTTCTCATCAACGGTCCCAACCTCAACCTTCTGGGCACCAGGGAACCTCACATCTACGGCTCTACAACGCTGGCCGACGTCGAGAGCCAGGCCAAGACACAGGCCGAGGGCCTCTCTGCCCAGCTCGAGTCTTTCCAGTCCAACTCGGAGGGCGCCATCGTGGACCGCATCCAGGCGGCCCGAGGCAACACGGACGCCATCGTCATCAACGCCGGCGCCTACACGCACACGAGCGTTGCCATTCGGGATGCTCTTTCAGGCGTTGACATTCCCTTTGTCGAGGTCCACGTCTCCAACGTGCACGCCCGCGAGCCCTTCCGCCACCACAGCTACCTGGCCGACAAGGCCGACGCCGTCATTGCCGGCCTGGGCGTCTACGGGTACACGGCTGCCGTGGAGTTTGCCGTGAAGCACTTGAAGCTTAGAAAGTCAAAGCTGTAAAAATGAAAATTAAAGTAAATTAAATAAAAAAAAAACAAAGAAAATTGAAGTGTTCAAATCATCAGGAATTGGAACGGGAATTGGGAATTAGAACTGGGAATTTGAATAGAGTAAGAGATCTCTCACAGATGTAAAACTAGGCACATAAAGAAGGTTACTCAAAATAAAGTGGTTTACTTCAAAAATGGTTTGATTTCATTCTTTCTTCATTGTCATCATTATGAAATACATGGAGAGACATAAGATAAAGGGGGTTAAAAAAAAAGGGGGAGGCAGAGAACAAACAACTGCCAAGTCCCCAGAACCAACAAATACAATAACAAAAAAAAGCTCGCTAAACAATTATCCCAAAATACATCCCAAGACAAAATTCATCCTTTTGTTTCTCCCCTCCTTCTTTCTTTTTACACGTTTACAGCATGGCCTGCAGCCTTGGCTGCATGACCTCGGCGGTGCGCAAGCCCACGTCGGTCGTCATCTTGACAAAGGACTCGGCCGCACGCCTGGCCATCTCCTCGGGGACGGCCTCGTCGGACTCTGTCAGCCTGCGGTTGAAGACCTCGAAGCTCAGCCAGCCCTCGAAGCCGAGGCCGTGGACGATGGTGCGCAGGAGGTGGGTGACGGGCAGGTAGCCGCCGTACTGGGGCTCGCCGTAGAAGAGGCGGGCGTTGCGCGACCAGCTCATGCGGGTGGGCTGCTCGGCGTTGTAGAAGGGGTGGTTCTCGTCGAGGGGCTCCGCGAGGCGCTCGCCGTCGGCGACCTGCAGGAGGAAGAGCTTGTCGACGTCGACCTCGGACAGGATCCTGGCGACGGACTCGCGCGTGGCCTCCTCGCAGTCCGGGGTTCTCCCCGTGGGGGACGCCGGGTCCGCGTAGATGCGGCCGAGGATGTTGTACGTGTCGAGGCACACGCCAAAGTTGGCCCGGCCCACGCGCTGCACAATGTCCCAGCTGACCTCCCACGTGTCGATGCGGGTGCCCCAGCAGAGCGCCTCCATGGCGAACCGGATGACGGGCGTCTGCTGGAGTCCCATCTCGGCCGCCTCAGTGAAGTCGGCCACCGTCAGGTCCATGTCGTCGCTGACCTGGTCGGGGGAGAGGAAGCTGCTGGGGAAGAGGATGAGATCCGTGCCGAGGATGTGGCAGAGCTGGAACCACAGGTCGAGCTCGGCGATCCTGCGGCGGTGCTCCTCGCGGTCGACGAGACCGGCAAAGTGCATGAAGGGCTGGAGGGCGATGATGGGGAGGCCACGGGCATCGCAGAGGTGGCGGACCTGGCGGGCGGCAGCGAGCTGGTTCTCATCCGTCTCGCCGCCGGGCATCGACTTGGCCAGGTCGACGAGGTCCTCGTAGAAGACCTCGATACCCTCAAAGCCATACTTCTGGGCCATGTCCAGCTTGTGAGCGAGGGAGTGGCCGGCAAAGCAGCGTCCCAAGGACATTGTGCATATGCTTGACTTGTGAGCCATTGTGAAGTGTGTGTGTGTGTGTGTGATGTGTGTTCAGGGGGTGGAGTTTGAGCGGGTGAGAGTGTGAGAGTGTGTGAATGGTTGAGCGAGGTAGAGATAAGGAGTTCTCGTGTGTGTGTGTATGAGAGTGTAAGAGTGTAAGAGTTTGTGAGTGTTGAGTGTTGAATGGCGTGGATGTCAAGACCCGAGTCAGGGAAATCAAAGATTGCGAGATGGAAATAAAAACCACAGAGTAATGAGGTTACAACGGAGGCACAAGGGATTAAGACGGATGAGGAAGAATGGATTCCAGGCGATAGACAATGCTTCGGGGGTCTGGGAAGAATGTTTCTACAACAGATGGAGACACGATGGGTCCTTGGGAGATGATATGGGTATGGACACAATGTGGCAACCTCTCTTTTACCAG
>KV875266.1:171472-237068 GCA_001879505.1 Calonectria pseudoreteaudii | reverse complement strand
TCCCCCTCAATGTAAAAAAAAAAACAGCCATGAAAAAACGTGGGCACTAATGTAGGCAAAAAAAAGAGGGACAAAAAATAGGGCCGAACATCACTTTTTTTTTTGGAGTAACTGTTTTGGAGAAAACGGGGACGAACAGAGGAGGGGGTGTGTGGGAAAGAATAGAAAAATGTTTGGAAATGTCTTTAGTTACTAGATTTTGAGCCTCACTCAAAAGAGGAGTGTAGACCATTGCTAAGACAACACTATGTAACATTTTAAGACTACAATTAATGTAGCTCGTTTAAAAAACCTTATTTAATAAAATCCACATTGTTACGTTTGATTTATCCGCTTTTTACTTTCTTTGTTTTTTTTTTGCCCTTTTGTCCCACACCATGATCCCTGACGCTCATCCATCTCGCTCCTCATGCGTCAAGCTTGGTCTCGAGGTGCTCATCCTGGGGCTTCTCCTCCTTGAAGTCGATGCCCTCGGTCTGCTGCCTGAACTCCTCGTCGTGGATGCGGAGCTCCTCGAGGATGGTGGAGTGGGCCTTGCGCACGGGCTTGATCTCGAACAGGCGGTCCATGGCCTCGAGGGGAATGGCCTTGGTCTCGGGCACGCAGAAGAAGACGAAGACGATGGAGATGAGCATGAGGGAGGCGAAGAACAGGTACACTCCGTAGCCCCAGGCGTCAAACATGTCCTCGGTGAAGCGGGCAATGATGAAGTTCCAGAACCAGTTGTTGGCGGCGGCGTTGGCCTGGCCCAGGGATCGGGTGTTGGGGTCGAACATCTCCGAGTTGAGGACCCAGGGGGTGCCGTTCCACGAGGGGGTGTAGAAGGCGGTCCACAGGTAGAAGAAGAAGATGGCGGCAATACCACCAGAAGTCAGCTTGGCGTCGTCGCTGGTCTTGGCTCCGGCAATCTTAATGTAGGCACCAATGAAGTACATGCAGAAAGAGCCACCGGCGGCACCAATCATCAGGAGGTTGCGGCGACCCATGTGATCAATGAGGACCAGGATCCAGATGAAGGTGAGCACCGTCTTGACCACACCAAAGATACCAGTGGTGAGGAAACCAGTGTTGGTGCCGGTGATGCCCAGAGACTTGAAGACAGTAGGGCTGTAGTAGTTGATGGCGTTGATACCGGAACCTGTTCGTTTCTTCGTTAGTCACATGCTTCAAACACTCAGGGGGGGTGGGTGTAGGTAGGATTCCAAATTCCACTTACCATTCTGGAAGACGAAGAGAAGAGAACCGAGGAGGAAGCGCCACTGAATCTTGCGCTGCTTGAGGGCAAGGAAGGGCTTCCAGAAACCAGGGCCGACCTCGTTGTTGTAGCGGTCAATGTCCTCAGTGATGTAGCTGATCTCCTCGACAATGTAGATGTGGTCGGGCTCAAGGTTTCGCATCCAGCAGAGAACCTTGGTGCCTTCCTCGTTCCTGCCCTTGGAGAAGAGCCATCGAGGGGACTCGGGGATGAAACCAACACCAATGAGCAGCAGGCCAGCAGGGATGAGCTGGACGGCAAAGGGGATGAGCCACTGCTTGTGCGAAGGGGCCATGGTCTCGGTGAGTCCGTAGTTGATCCAGAAACCGACGAGGCCACCGGCCTGCCATCCCAGCTCGTACAAACCGACCAGGCGACCACGGACGGCGGGGGGAGCAAGCTCGGAGATGTAGATGGGAGTCATGTTGGAGCAGCCACCGATACCAATACCAGCAAGGACACGACCGCCAATGATGAGACCAAGACCGCGCTCAGCGTTGGCGCCCAGCATCATGCCGGCACCGAGGATGAAGATGAGAGAGAAGATGATCAGAGAGTAGCGGCGACCCCAGTAGTAACTGGAGCCATAGGCAAAGAGAGAGCCGAAGAAGGCACCGGCCTGGTAGACGGAGACGATGTTCTGCTTGATCAGGGAGACCTCGCTGGTGCTCTTCTGGTCAAAGTCGAACTCGTCAATGAAGGACGGCAGCGCCAGCGTGGTGCCGATGAAGGCGGAATCGTAACCAATGGTGCATGCTGCCATGGACGCGGTGGCGGCACAGGCATAGACGCGCCAATTGTACACCTCCTTGGGCGTGGGCCGATCTTCCTTGAGCGTGAGGAGACCCATTGTCGCGGCTTGACAACGACACAGGCGACGGCGGCGGCGATGGTCAAGGGCGATGGGGAAGCGGCAAGCTCTCTGGGCAGACAGGGGAGTTTGCAAGAGGGGAGAGAGGAGAGAGAGGAGTCTGGTGTTGCGACAGCCAAATCAACCCATTCTGTCGTCTGGGATGGCAAACTTTTATACCACAGTGCTGGTCGCATTGGGGCTCGACCCATACCCCAAACCTTTCCCTATCCAGTCGGCGCTCCTTTGCCCGCGGGACCATCCCCAAACGGTCTGTGCTCGCCGCCTAGCTAGAAAACGGGCCCCCCCGGTCATCGGTCATCGGTCATGATCCATCCAACCGAGCATCTGGTCCTCCCCAGGCCACGGCCATCTCTGAAGCTGGAGACTAATCCGGGGTTTTGCGGGGTTGGTGTGGGGGATGAAGGCGTTTCCGTCGAAGGGGATTGATCGATATTGTCATCAGTCCATTCCCAGATTGACGAAGACCACTCTTTGGGGCGACTTTGCGCACACCTCGACCCTTCCAGACATGGGTGGGGGATAAAGACTTATCCATGAACCCACATCCTTGACTCAGGTCTCCCAACTTCACTCAATTCCCCGCATGGAAATCTGCGAGCTGCTGGGGGCCACCCTTGTCCCAATTTCACAGCCCTCGCGCGGGGGCGAGACGTCAACTCGCTGATTGGCCTGACCTGCCACTGGCTGGCCTCGTCGTCCTCTCGCCGAGGCCACATGGACTTAAGGTATACAGTAAGCTGCGCGGAGAAGTGGAGGTGAACCGACATTCCTTCTTCCCAGCAATCTCTATTCCCCCGACTCTCCCCCATATCTCCATAGTTCCACGGTTCCTCACTCTCTCCACACCGTTCTCGATGCCAATAGTTTAATCCCATCAAGGTGCGCGCTGCTGACTTCGAATGAGGTGGAGCCGCGCGTCTCGCTTTGTGTCTCTCTCGTAGTCACATGGGGCACGTTGTGGTCCGGGACGGCCTGAATGGCCACATATTGCACAGTGTCGGCCGCCGTTGCATAGTGAACATGTCTGTTTTTTTTTGGTTCTTCTCTCCTTTTTTTTTGGGAAAAATTATTTTAATTTGCATTAACTCATGTACCAAAGTCGCCTTGAAACATCTCCCCAAGGTCGCAGCCCGGTGCGAACCCCAAGTTAGTCATGAATTGGGGATCAACGTCTATACCATCTGCGCACTCTATAGATCCTAACTCCTCCAAAATTGCGTCGTAATCAACCAACTGCCCAGGCATCCCCGCACTCTGAAAAATGGGTATGGTGTGTCCTCCGCTTAAAGGGGGTGACTGGAACGTCATATTTGGAGTTGCTGTATACAGCGATGTCCCTGGACTCGCGTCCGAGTTGGTGGGATACCTGTGCCGCTCATATGACGACAGCAGAGGTGGCTGCTCCTGGTGTTGCGGCAGCCGGGTAAGTTCTTGCGCGTCTGGCTCCCCGGCGATGCTTGATGGTCTGTGTGTCGTGGTGTGGTAGGTTGCGGTTGATATCTCTTCCACAAAGCGACGACCCACGATAGGCTGGGCGATAGTCCCCACCCTCGCGCTCGGAATTTGATTTTGATGTCTTTCCGGGCCCTCCATCCTTGAAAATTCCGTGCTCCAGACATTTTGCAGAGTTTCCGTCACCGTCTCCCATCGGCTCTTGTCATGTTCGTGCATGCGTTCGCTGTGGCCGTGCCGATGCACAATGTCCATCAGCGTGATCATGAGAGGTGGAGTTCCCGCAGACCCGAATTTTTCTAGGCACGATTCAACAACCTCTAGCAGATTTGAGAACAGGGATGGCCGGTGCCCCGGTACCAGATCCAACGTAACTGTCAGAAACATTCCCTGCAGCAGAAAAGCTGAAGGAACCGCTGGGGTAGATCCCCCAAAAATGAGGGAATTACAAAACGAGAATCGGGGGTCCAGGCTCTTCACCAAATCCTCGGGAGTGATCCTCCCTTGGGTGGGACCGTCAAGTGCTCTTGCATTCATGCTGGCAGCCCAGAGCCTACAGAATGCATACAGCTGGCGGAAAGTGGGCAGCGGCTGAGCTGGAGTCCTTGCCCATGCCATGTCGGCGCCAGATGCGGGACCAAGCCCAGGAATTGGAGTCCAGACTTCATTCGAGTCTACGAGACCAGCAAAGGTGTCTGACGGCAGCCCGGAGCACCTGCCTGTTGTCACCTCCGGTTGCCCAAGAGACAGGGAGGCCAGGGCATCGAGCATGAACGCAGCGGCCAGAACCCGCGTTTCCGGGTTATTGAAGGAAACGTCGCTATTTGGTTTGACCGGGAACATGTGCGTGCCGCTGCTCGATCGGTTGCTTATTGCTAGGCGCCATGCCTTTCCGATCAGCAACCATGCCGCCATGGTTTTCTGCTGGCCTAACAGGACAAGAGACTGGACAAGGAGAGCACAGATATGAGGTATTTCGAAATTGCCGTCGTCAGGGGGGATGAGACGGCGTGATGTAGTGTATATGTGATTCGGGGAGGTGTGCTTCTCGTCGGGGGGGTGAGATGATGCCGCATCTTGAAACGATGCCACCGCCAGCACAGCCCATAGCTGGGCGTGTAAGGCCGTTGAGAGACTTGGGTCAAGCTTGAGCCCTTCCGGAGGGTATCTCATGGCGGTGCTGGTGATGGCATCTCGCTCGATAATGGGAAACCAGCAGTGTGTGTATGTGAAGTATATATTGACGAGCCGCTCCCAATTGGATGGTAGTATGAGTCGAGCAGGCTCGATAGAGGTTGGACGGTGGTCCATGGGATAAGATTTTGTTGATGTATTGTCCTGCAAAGATCCAGGGCCTTGATGTGGGAAGTCGGGAGAGTGCTTGGCGTTGAAGAGGAAGGCATTGGCAGGGCTGATGCCTTCTTCCGTCTCGGAGTCGTCTGCGGATGTGTCTGTCCGAGTCGTCTTTTCATCGGAGAGGAGCCTCCCAATGTCTTTGTGAACGCGGCTCTTGCTCCATCTCCGGTACAGCCGATGGCCGGCCTTGTCCTTCGTCGCCAAGATACGGGCCCCATCAGCGCCCTCGTTCTGGGTGAGAAGGCGATGCAGAGCTCCCTCACAGCCGGGGACCTGCTCGAAGAGCCAGGCCAGCGACAGCTCTATGGTGCGCAGGTAACCCGTCTGGACGCCTCTTTTTCGCGACGCAGGGGTGTAGGAACATGTCCTGTTTTGCGCAGTGCAGGTTCCGCAGTGAGGGCGGGCGCCATCGCACTTCTCTCTGGCGGTGCGACACGAGTCGCAGGCCAGTGAGACCCTCTGCCGCTTGGCGGGAGCCGAGGAGGCAGGAGCAGCAGCAGCAGTGAAGGACTCCGCATCGTTGGCCTCACGCTTCCTAGGCGGCATCCTTTGATGGAATGTGGCAGACCGCAGAGTCGCGACGACAAACTACCTACCTTGGCTGTGCCGCGAGGCACGCAGCGGCATGGCGGTCAAGACGAGGTGGCCGCGGATGGAACACTCGTACGACGCTGGCGCCATCTCACAGCGACAGCAGAAGGACGAGCAAAAGGGCCGAGGCCGTGGCCTTCAGCAAGTGACAGCAGATGCAAGTGCAATGGGATGGGAAAAATATTACTTGCAAGGGACAGGCAATGCGGGGGGGGAATCTGGGGTCCTGGGGATAATCGAGAGCGCTGAACGGCGGCTTGGAGATGGGGGGATTGGGGGACGTTGAAGAGAGACACGCACGGCCGCGCAGCCAATAGTGGAGGGCTTATTCCCACCGGGCGGGGCGGATAAACGCTCTCCCAGCGAATCGGCACCTGCTATCTGGGGCGGGGTCCCCGGACTTTCTCCACTCGCATGGCATTTTTTTGCCCGTAGCGGGGGATAACCTCAAACAGCCTGGCGCGACACCAGACACGATGCTTTCTGCTCTGCTTCTTTGCAACCCGCTGGACACCTCATCCTCGCCCGCTGTGCCGTCTGCCATCCCACACTGACACCAGCGCACACGCCATTTTCATTTCTATCTTTCGCTTCTCTGTGCGCGAAATTCAGTCCTTCTCGCTTCCGCCCAACCGCGAAAGCGCGTGCTTCTCGCTCAAAGTCGCACCACTCAGATCACTTGGCAGACACGGACGCCAGTCACAGACGCCATTCAACCAACGCCCGCCCGCGCCCTGACTAACGTGTCGCCATGGCTCATCAGAGTCGCACTGCTTGATGAAGCAATTCGTTCCTATTTCATCACATGGCAGGCGTCAAGCGATCCATCGGCGCCATGCTCGGCGGCCACGAGGATGTGCTCGCATGCCCTCCTCCGCGGCCGCAGCCGCACTCGCGCTCCCACTCCAACTCGCAATCGCATAGTCAGATAAGTAGCAGAAGCAGTAGCATCAGCAGCAACAGCCAGACCCAGGCCCATCCTATCTCGACGCCCCCGCGAGGTCCCTCAGGAGCATCCCAACACGAGCATCATGATGACTACACCCGAACACCATCCCCAACCTTTCCTCCGTCGAATGGAGAGGTACCTGATTTCAGTCCAGATGCTTCCATTCTGCTTGTCGGCATCCGGGGCGCCGGCAAGTCCACGCTTGCCATCATGGCGTCCTCAGCCATGAACCGAAAAGTAATTGACATGGAAAACGCTTTTCAGCGCGCCACGGGCCTTTCAAGTGCAGGATACAAGGCTAAGCATGGGTCGGCAGAGTGCTACAAGCACCAGGCCAAGGTTCTCCAGACCGCCATGGAGCGTCATGGCACTGGCTCTGTCCTGGTGTGCTCCTGGATGGAGAGCCGCATCCAAGGCCTGATGCGAGAGTTTTCCTCCACTAACCCTGTCATCCACATCGTACGTGACGCAGATGCAATCCAGCAGCATCTCAAGATTAGCGACGTTACCAAGATATGGAACCTCATCAACGTTAGCAGCGCCATTTTCCGGACCTGTACCAACTTTGAGTTTTTCAACATTACCGAAAAACCCGCCAAAACCTCGGGGCAGCTGTCAGGAATTTCTCTGCTGCAGCGATCCCCTGCGCCGTATCTTGCACTGAAACACGTTGAAAGGCATTTTCTCAAGTTCTTGTCCCTGATCTACCCAGCGGGTACTATTCCATTTATCGAATCTGCCTTTCCGCTCGCACGGGTCCCGACTGAAGAGCGTCGGTTTACCTATGCTGTATCGATCCCTTTGAGCGACGTCCTAAACGAGACAATCGATGTCGAGGAACACGTCACTGGAGGAGATGTGATTCAGATCGTCGCACACGACATAGCTGAATGTCTTGAAAAGAATCCAGGCTCAGCTTTTCCCGCTGGAGAACTCACAGTTCGCTTAATAGGTGACATCACCAGGGGTATTGCAAGGGTTCGGAGGACCACTATCTTGCCAATAATTCTCCATATTTTTCTTCCTCACGCGGCAAGCGAGGATGTGATCAGGGTCTACATTGATCTTCTCCACCATGCCGTTCGGCTCGCTCCCGAGATGATAACGGTCGACTTGCGACTAGACAGCCATCACATCTCCAGGATTTTAGTAGCCCGAAAACGAACCAAGATTATCGGCAACTGCTTCATTGTTACGGATCCTCCACCATGGGAATCGTCAGCCTGGGTCTCTTGGTATTCCAAGGCGAACCGGCTGGGCTGTCACATCGCTAGGCTGATTCGCCCAGCAACGAGCATCGAGGATAACTTTAGCATTGCACACATCAAATGTGCCGTTGCTGCTCTTGAAGGTCCTAAAATCCCCTTAATAGCATACAATTCGGGCCCATTAGGCCGCAACTCGGCTTCTTTCAATCGGATTTTAAGCGTGGTCCGGCCAGAGTCCCTTGAGCGGGTAAATCCGAAACCACCCATCACACCATGTGTTACCGCGTTAGGGGCAACTGAGGCTTTGTTTTCATCATTCATCTATGACAAGATGAACCTCTACGTACTGGGCGCCAATGTAGACTACAGTTTGTCTCCTGCCATGCACACGACTGCCCTCAAGGCCTGCGGGATTCCACATCAATACAGGCCATTTTCTTCCTCTTCACTCCGCGGGATCAAACACCTCATTGAGGATCCCAACTTTGGAGGTGCTTCAGTCGGCCTTCCTTTCAAAGTCGAGATAATAACTTTAACACACTCCCTGAGCAGTCACGCGCAGGCAATCGGGGCTGTGAATACCTTAATACCAATCCGCCAACTCAATCCGGACAGGTCAGTTCCAACAGGGGCAGGTTTCTTTCATGGAATCAACAGAGCAGGGCCCATCAAGGCCCTGTATGGAGAAAATACAGACTGGATCGGCATCAGGGCATGCATCCGCCGTGGCCTCTCGCCTGCCAATGCTGTTGTCTCCACCACCTGCGGTTTGGTCATTGGAGCTGGAGGCATGGCTCGCGCTACCGTCTATGCCATGCTTCAAGTTGGCATCAGAAACATTGTCATCCATAATCGAACGCTTGAGAATGCAGAAAAGCTGGTCAGCCACTTTTCACAGCTTCTTCAAAGAAAGGACTTCAAGCTGCTCAGCACCAGCACAGAACCGGCACGGTTTCACGTCATCAGATCACTGGATGAGCCTTGGCGTGAAGATTTCCGACTACCTACAGTGATCGTTTCGTGTATCCCGACACATCCGATCGGAGATACGCCTGCACCAGATTTCACACTTCCAGAATCGTACCTTGGCAGCCGAACTGGAGGCGTTGCGCTCGATCTAGGATACAAAACACTTAGTACACCCTTGCTGGCGCAGGTCCGGAAGGAGTCATCCCGAGGTTGGGTCAGCATGGACGGTCTCGATTTGTTGCCTGAGCAGGGCTTTGCGCAGTTTGAATTGTTTACTGGGAGACGAGCACCAAGGAGACTGATGCGAAGGGAGGTCTTCCGAGCCTACCCCACCGAGGATGGCGCATGCAATCTTGAGGAACTGCAGCCGCGTCTGCAGTCTGTTAATGATCAAGAAGCCTTATGATAAGACGAGCAAGAAACAAACTGGGCCTTGGAGGACCCAGTCTGTCAGTCTCGAGACAGGTCTGAACACACGACAAAGTATCGTGAATATTTTGCATACGTAGGCGTTAGGGGGTTTCATATGACTGAATACAAAAAAGTGGGCTCCTTTTTATAGCTCTTTTGGTCACAATGACTGACTCAAACTTGGCGTTCGTTCCGTTTCGTGTTGTTTCGTTTTGTGACGCTTCGTAGTATGCTAGAAGATGAGAAGCAGACTGGTCCCCCACCCGCCCGTTGCCAGCTTTATTAGGTATCTTGAAACAAATGATTTCAACCACTCAGACCATGCCAATAATGGTTTACGGTCGGGACGATAAGTGGAAATTAGGCTACACTTGAAAAACCAGGTTGGCTTGGGGGGAAAGCTACTTGGTACATGGTACTAACTACCCTAAACTAGACCAGAGAGTGGAACGTGACAGCATAACGAAACAGAAAGCCAACAACCGTAGGGTAAATTGAGGGTTTGGGTTTCTCGGTTGCATTAATTTATCTGTAAAAATATATTTGACGGGGCGTGGGGTGTCCTTGAGAATTTGCTATCAAAATATTTGCCACTTCGCTGGTAAACGTGACGCCCAACTTTGGACTGGCAAATACCGAATGAACAGGCACCCAAACCTTGACACCTGAGACAACAATTAGTGCATGACCATTCTAAAAAATGCCTGTAAAAGCCGCGTATGCTTGTCCGCGCGTACATGAAGATCCCATCCATCCATACCCGCAGTTATTTAAAGATTTGTCGCGATACCAGGCAGCCGAATTCTTTTCATTGGCATGCAAGATTCGCTTGGCGATGCTGGTCCGCACGCACAAGCCACACTCAACGTTTCAGCGTTGGGGTAGTGGCTGTGCAGGCTTTTTGCATGTCTAGGCCCTCGCGATTCGGTGTCGGCTTCGGCTCACATTCCGAACGCGCGAGCTTATTGGGGACGGCGTGTGGTAATTGCCACCTGTAGCATGTGAATAACAGTGTGCGTCTCTTATCATTACCAGCATCCACAGGAACAATAGTCTTGGCGCCATGTGACAGTGTAGATCGAAAAACAACAGATGAAGTGTACTGATTGGGGCGATAGGTAGCCAATGCCCTATTGAAGGGCGTAATTTGATATGAAGAGCATGGCGCCTGGGAGTAGCAGCGGCTCCATTTCCATCTGAGTTATTCTTGCTAAAGCCGGTCTGCATTCTGCAACCTTACCAAGACTCCTGAGTCACCCGTCGAATTTTTTTTTCTTTTTGATGCGCAGCTCGTTGGCATGATGGAAGCCGCATAAGGATACCAGTCAAAACTGCAGTGGTGAAAACGCATGAACAACAAGTCAACTAGGATTAACTTATTCGTGTTCTGTGTGATATACGCTGATGCACTCAAGTTGGGATGACTGAAAAACTCGCCACTTCAGGTGTAAAGAAGAATTCGGGTTTCCTACAACTTGCGCAAGAGCATTGTTAATGTATTATTGTCTTGCAGTTGAGCGGATGCAAGCACTGCAGGTGATTGCAGACTCATGGCGCTTTAATGTCCATGATCCACAGACGCTGCAGTGGCTTGGCGTGGTGGTTCATGCAGGGCACTCCCCGTCACACAGGGGGCGGTTGACGTAGAATCAGAGCCCGACCTTGAGATTGGGTCGCCATTGGCGGTGGGATGATGGAAACTGCTGGATTGGGCATGGAATTAACGGACGCAAAACCTGGCTAACAACGGGTTGAAAATTTTCAACTAATCTGCAAATACAGTCCAACCCTCTAATGATTGCTAGTATGACTGATACTTTGCTGCGCGAGGCCCTTCCTTGCCAAAAGATCAAATATCTTTGCGTCTTTAGCTGAAATAAAGAAGACATAAAACCCAAATAAACACATTAACTTCAAGACAAACTTTTCGGCAATTTATTCACTTTATTTTATGTTATTTTTACTTTATTCAAGGATTGAATTGTCTTGTCGGTCCAGAACCTTGTAGGACTTGGCCACATGTGCTGAAGCTGGTAGCACTGCCTCCACCATCCCCGCCGTGTGGCGCAGCCCATTCAAACCCGTCATGACGCTATGCGCCAAGAAAGTTGCCTCTCAGCAGCGCGCCGCCAGTCCCGCCATGGCCCCGGCTGCAACCCAAAGCCCCCCCTGCCACGCACGCAACCTTGCCAACTGACGGAGGCAACCAGATTCTTGGATCTTGGACGAATCATGACCCACGCGCAAAGACAAGAGTACCTGTAAGTATGTAAGTATATAAGCTCCACGGGCACCTGCTGCATGCTCGTTTGCCCCTCCTCCCATCCTGCATCGTCACACATAGCAGCACCTATCGCTTCTTGTAGCATGGGCTCTCTGTTCGTCGTCGATCCTCCACAAAAACCAGCTGTCGCTGACACCAGACCCAGCCGCGAAATGCCCCCTTCAATCGAGTCTTCCCTGGATACCCAGGGCCTAGCCAACGAGCAGCGCGGCCTGTTGGACCTCATCGACAAGTTGCAGTTTGCCCAGCTTGACAACATCAAGCTCCCCCAGATCGTCGTCGTCGGCGACCAGTCGGCCGGCAAGAGTTCCGTCCTCGAAGCCCTCACCGGCACCCCCTTCCCCCGAGATGCAGGCGCCTGCACGCGATTCGCGACCGAGATCCGCATGCGCAGAGCAAAGGAGACGAAGCTGAAGGTGTCTATCATCCCCGACAAGACCCGCCCCTACAATGAGCAGGCTCGGCTTTTGCAATACGGCGGTCACGTCACCGGCGACACTCCCTTCGAGACCATGATGCGAGATGCCACGGAGCTGATTGCCCCTCGAAGCGTCCCTGGTAGATTTGCTGCCCGCGACATTCTGGTTGTCGAGAAGTGCGGCCCCGATATGCCGCTGTTGACCCTCGTCGATCTCCCCGGTTTGGTTCGTGTCGCAAACCGCGACCAGTCAGAAGCTGATATCCAGACCATCGAGGCGCTATCCGACAGATACATGAAGAGTTCCAGAACAATCATCTTGGCCGTCATCGGAGGTAACAACGACTACGTCCAAGCTCCCATCCTGAAGAAAGCCCGCCAGTTCGACCCCACCGGTTCTCGAACTATTGGTGTTTTGACCAAGCCTGATATGACTGAGCGAATCGGCCTCGAAGAGAAATTCATCGAGCTTGTCACAAACAAGGACAAGGAGAACCACTTCAAGCTGGGTTGGTTTGTCCTGCTGAACCCTGGTCCCGGCGAAAACTGGCAGACCCCAGAGGAGCGGGCGCAACGAGAGGCCGAGTTCTTTACCAGAGGCAAATGGGCTCACCTGCCACCTCAGATGTGGGGTGTTGCCGCGCTTCGTCATAAGTTGAGCATGCAGCTCCAACGACACATTGGAAAGCATGTCAAGACATTGCGACGCCAGATCCAGGAGGCTCTTGAAGGCTGCGAAGCCCAGCTCAAGGCCATGGGCGCAGGCAAAGACACTGTTGAGGAGATGAGGTTTGAGATGGGCGAGCTTTTCACAGCTTCCAACAACCTCGTCACACCCGCTGTGAATGGTAACTACAAGAATCCCTTTGGCGAAAAGTTCTTCGCTAGGCAGTCAAGCCCCAAAGGCACACCCTCTCAAAAGCTACGTGCTCGTGTCCGTGAAGAGAGCGAGCGCTTTGCTCGTCGGTTCCGCCAGCATGGTCGCAAAGTCACATTCCAGAACAACGCTACGACTTCAGCCGCTGCCGCCGCCAACCTGCCTCAAGCGGGTGTTGTTGGAGACCGAACCAAGAAGGACTTTGCCGAGCATGAGGTTGAGCCACTTCTCCGACAAATTCGTGGTAACGAACTGCCTCTCGACTCCAACCCTAGAGCTCCCTACATCCTCTTCCAAGACTACTCTCGAAACTGGCCTGTTTTGGCTCAAGAGTACAAGGACAATCTTGGTGTCATCTGTAACGAGTTCCTCGCTGACGTCATTGACTACGCTTGGCCAATGCGAATGCGCGATCCTCTTCGCATGCACTTTTTGGAACTCAAGATCCGGGAGTTGATGGACAACGCTGACAAGGAGCTCGCCCGCCTGACCGATGACATGGAGCTTGAAGTCCAGCCTTTTGACCCCGAATATGAGGAGCGTCTGCGAAAGTGGCGCGCTGAAGCCACTGAGAACGGGGGCACTTACACCGAGGCCGAAGAGGTTTTGGAGAAGATGCTTATCTATTATGATCTCACCGCGCGTATTTTTACCCGCAACGTCATCACTCAAGTTGTCGAGCGCCACCTCCTATTGGGCATGCTTCGTCTCTTCAACCCTATCGAGATTCTGCGCATGCCCGACTCCACTATTGAAGGTATCGCCGCTGAGAATAAGGAGACCCGTGAGCGACGCAAGGTGCTTCAGGCGCAGAAGAAGGCGATTGAGGAGGCTAGGACCATCTGTGCCGGTCTTGCCATGCGAAGCGAGCTGAGAGTTTATGAGGACGAGCCGGAGGATGAAGTAACTACTGACGACGAGGACCCGTACGGAGCAAACATCAGCCGTCCGCAGTCACAGTCTACTTCGCGCCCAGCGCAGCCAACACAACCAGCGCAACCAGTTCAACAGGTTCAACCACCTCAACCGCCACCATCCAGGAACGATTCTGTGCGAAAGCCTGTTCGCGATCCTCGTGACGGCCGAGAGCCCCGCGAGGAGCGGAGCACCGGGTACGCCATGACACCCCCGGAGCAATACCGACGGGAGAGCACGTATCGTGTCGAGCCCAACAATCGTCATGAAACCAGAGGAGACTGGGAGCCTGTATACCACAACTCACAGGAGCCATCCGCACCGCCCCCCCCTCCCCGGCCCCAGAAGATTAACGACCCTGAAACCTACTACGATTCATACCCGCAGAGCTCCAGTCGCGACTCCCGAAGATCAAGACTTGCGAATGCAATGAGGTTGGGCTCGCAAAATTAGAATAGGACATATGACCCGTGTGTACTAAGATAAATTGTTATGACTAGATACGATTAAACCGCAGGCGCTGAAGTGATGGATTGACGGTCTTTTAAAACACTACGACTAGGGTTTGAGATTGGGATGTCTATTTTTTTTTAAAGGCTGTATTATAGATAATGAAATGGTTTCGGATTTTCGACTTGCCAGAGAATGCACTTTCTTCTATCCAGTGACTTGTTTGACTGTATTTGCGTGGGTCTCTACCATACAACACTAATGATGGCCCGGAACTTTACTGAATGGGGTCCTTACAAACGACCACAGGTTCTAGTATATCTAGCTAAATTGAAGAAGATGATAATAAAGGTACTTACCCAATGATGATCTCTTGAGATCTTCAGCCATATTTTCCCCTTCAGATACTTTAAGTATTTTTGCTAGGATTAATGTCATACAGCAAGTGCGTGATCACTCAATTGTGGAAGTTAAGCTCGCTCGTGGTACGGGCGGATCTTATTGAGGATAATAAAAACCTTCGGCTTGTTCTATAGCGTGGCCTCTTTTGCCTTGCATATGGTTGCGAATCATGTGCAGGCGCCCGCATCTTGGGGGAAGAGGGTTTGCGATTAGGTTAGTTGGTGGAGTCCGTTCTCCCGATTGGAACTATTCGGGTTGGTTATCTTTTAAAAGAAATATCCCTAATTGACGCAAAGTAAGGGCCCTGAATTGGGCCACCATTGACATAAACTGGTTGAACAACTGGAAAAAGGCCTGGCGGACTTGGTGCAATTGCTGTGAGGCCGCTGGTTCATGTTGCGGATCACACAGACTCGGTCGGGCCTTATGGCTGACACAGACATAATATTGTGAGACTGGACAATCTGTAAGGGGACAATTATGGAAAAATCCTTCAGCCGCAGCCTATCAAAAGGAGAAAACCTGAGCATAGGACCACAATAAACTCCATTGTTTTAAACTGCTACATGGAGTAAACGCGATGTAACAAGAACTGTGCCCTGTTGAGCGGCGTGATGACGTTGTGATTACGCTGCTGGATGAGACATAATCTGGCGAAAGCCAATTACGGTCGAGTTGGCAAGGAAAGAAATGAATGGGACGCAATTGACCAAGCCCAGCCGAATCCCTCATTTTTTGATGTATTATTTGACTTACGTAGTCCGCGAAGCCGTTATTTCCGGGGGCGTCCAGTTGGCGCTTGGTGCGTGTTGCACAGAAGCTTGGAAGTGGAGGGGGTAGCTGGGTTGGATATGCTCGAATACGTCATCGGTTCGCAGCTCATGGAAGCTTGGGATGAATAAGACGGAAAGAATTGCGTTTTGTCGTCGCAATATCAATTGGACTCAAACCTCGTCGTTAATTCATGTAGCAACTGTCCCTACCCCTCACAATTCCTCAAACAAAAAAAAACACTGCTGCGGAAATGGTTGGCAAGCGACTCCTCAACGGCGGTGGCGGCGCTCACGGGCATCACGCCGGGCAGAGCGTCCAGGACAAGCGACGCCAGCGGGACAACCCGCGCGACCTCGAGACGGGCGTCAGTTTTGGCGATGCGGATTTAGACGCCATCCAGCAGCGGCGGCGCAAGATGCCCCGGTCTCTGAAGTTCCGCGACGTGGCCATCACGGCTCTCGAGGACGCCCGCCGGCTCGAGCTTAAGAACGCGCTACTGCACGGCATCGACAGGGAGGGCCTGGAGCGGTACCGCATGTCTGAGGAAGAGATCAAGCGCATAAAGAACAAGAAGGTTCGCGAATTCTACAAGGCCCAGAACGAGCGCCTCAACGACTGGCTCGAGGTTGATGCCGTCGTCATGGCTATTGCCGACGACGTCCTCGAGTCCATGAATCCGGACCCCGACCATGACGGCGACCTCGAGCGGCGTGGGGGAATACAGCTCGTCCAGGGGAACATTGGAGAGTTGTTGCCAGACGAGGAGAGGGAGAGGAGGCGCAAGGCTAGTCGCCAGGCTCGTCTGGCCATCAACATCAATGTTATTGCCAATATTTTGCTGTTGGTCGGAAAGGCCTTTGCCGTGTTCACCACCGGGTCGCTGTCGCTGGTTGCGTCAGTCGTGGACTCAGCTCTTGATCTCCTGTGCACCATCATTGTCTGGTCGACCAACCGGATTGTCGTGTGGCGGTTAGAGACTCTTCGGAGAAGGTTCCCAGTGGGCAAGCGACGGCTGGAACCGCTTGGGATCCTCGTCTTCTCCATTATCATGGTTATCTCGTTTCTCCAGATTCTGCAAGAGTCTGTGGCGCGGCTTACGGGACCAGAGCACGAGGCACAGGTTCTCAGCACGGCTGCCATTGTGTCATTGGTTGCGACCATCGTTCTCAAGGGCGCGATCGGAATAGGATGCTACCCGATCAAGACATCGCAGGTGCAGGCACTGGTGCAGGATTGCAAAACCGATGTTATTTTCAACACACTTTCTTTGCTGTTTCCTTTTGTCGGCTACAAAGCCCATGTATGGTGGCTTGACTCGGTCGGTGCTGGCCTCCTCTCCCTCTTCATCATTTTTGACTGGGGCCACACTTGCTTCAGCAACGTCGTCCGGCTCTCGGGAGAAGCAGCCGACGACCGCACGCTGAGGAAGCTCACGTATCTTGGCTACCGCTTCTCGCCGATTGTGGCGGGGTTCAAGAACGTGATAGCCTACCACGCTGGTGACGGAGTCTGGGTGGAGTACGACATTCTGCTGGACGAAAAGACGCCACTGAACCGCTCGCATGACATCGCGGAGACGCTACAGTACTGCGCAGAGGGACTGATGGAGGTGGACAGGGCGTTTGTGACGACGGATTATTCTGTTTCTGGGCCTTTGGGACATGCCTTGGATGCTGAGTGGAATCACTGAGTTCAAGTCAAGCAAGGCAGCAACTCAGCTCACATCGCTCACGCACTGGCAATGTAATATCGAGGTGTCATAATCAGCGGCGAGTGGTGTTGATAAGGATGGCCCCCATTACACTACGTATTGGCAGAGGATCGCTTCACTTTTGTCGTTTCCGGCAATCTCGCGTTTGGGGTTATCTGTTTATTCTTAGAACGTCAGCTTTCTATCACAGCTATCGTATGATTTCTATGCACTCACGATTGGGGTCGCAGTCTGACTCAGTTGAATGTGCAACATTATGCATTTTGGTACACAGCCTCCAGGTTTCTCCCAATTACCTGGCAGCGATTACATTAAAATTTGGCCATGAAACAAGGCTACCCAGTGGCGTAGCTAAGCAACAGCGCTCGCAGCATCATTGGGCTCATAAGTCCCGCTATCTCTCTGGAGGAGAGAGGTGGCGACAAAACTAATACCTGCGTCATTGGCGTATCTATTGTTTGGCTATATTAATTCCTATAGAGCGACAAAATAAGTCAGTTGTGAAGTGGGACAGCAAAAAAACCCACTTTGATTGCAGATTTTTGTTTGGCTTATTTTGTCACTGCACCTACTTTACTATCCCTTTTTCTGCCCACAGCCTACAGAGAATTGTCCCGAACAGGATTCAGCCACTAAGATAATAGTACAGCGGTGGTGATGTGTGACACGGCGCAAAACTGCAGGGTGTGGCAGTCAAAGGGATAGATTGACATGGATGCGCTAGTGATGTAGAGATGAGTTTTATCACCATCTCTCCAAAGGAGAGAGGTATCGGGCCTAATGAGCCCTGCGAGGCTGCGAGCGCCGCTGCTTAGCTACGCCACTAGGTATCCATGTATTTGCTCTAGTCGCTCAATTTCTCACCCTTAAAAACACGATTGGTTCCCATCATACATGGCAAATTAAACAGACCCCGAATATCCAAAACAACTTTTCCTGCACAAGGTCAATATGGAAACGTCAGGACCTTTAGTCGGTATTATATCAGTAGAAGACTGGTACATGCTCACCTTCTAGGGTGTCCTGCCACCGGACACAGACGCGATACTGGTACAATTTTTCTTTGCCTACGGTATGGTTTCCACGGATAATATGACGACCGTTTTCCAGTACTTCCCATTAACGTGGATTATAAATGACACCAGCGAATTGATCAAATCCATGCCCGGCGAAAACTACACGAATATATGCCGCAATGCGACAGACATGTTCTTCTCAGGCATCTTTATTTGGAATTGTTTGATGCTGGCGGTTTTGTCTTTCACAAAAGAAAAATTTCCGAAGCTTGAAGAATCATACCTTGAAGAGATTGACCAGGCGGCTTCATCGTTGGGCGTTTCAAACATCTCGGCATTTAATCACACCGCAGTCTTGAAGGATGTGCGTTCCTGTGTCGCAGGAAGCTGTTCGAACACGAACCAATGTTCGTTCGCTCTTGAGGTACTCGAGGATATAGTGTCGAATAAGTCTATGGAATCGAGCCCTTGGTATTCTGATGTATGCGATGATCTTGAAGGTGCTGTTAATTTGGACATCTCTGGACCTGGAGTACGATCCCACTCTTGTCGACCAACTTTGTATGGTTTATACTAATGACTTGGTAGGTGATCATATCATATGTAATGCAATCTGCTCTTGCTCTATATGTGGCTGTGATAATATTCGTATTATCAGCTGGAAAATTCATCAATACTCATGGAGCCAATAGCAGGGGAGGTTGGTGCAGGCTGCCCTCGCTTGTCGGCCGTATCCTTGGCAAATTGGAAAACGAAAACTTGGCGGATGCGACAAAATCCATTCTTGCAGAATTTCACGAGGCACAGTGCTTCTTTAGCATGGGTACAAACATCGCCATCTTATACGCCACATTTCAAGGCGCCTTCTTCAGCAGCGTGGAGAACTGGGGGAGTTTAATGGGCACACGAAACCGCATCCTGACTCTTGCCTGCACGGGAATCGGCCCCGTTGTGCTTACGCAATTAAATTTGCGACGCTCGCGCCTTGATTCTTTTTACACTCTGCTGCTGTCCACTGTCGCTGTAATTCTTGCTAGCCTGGCCATGTATCTTGGCATGAAACCTGATAGAGCCCGGGCATATGACATGTTCATGGATTCGGATGGTTTACCCTCTTGTGGGGGTCGCCCATCTCTGCGGACATTTTGCTACTCTTATGGAGACTACGGATATGATGTGACTTATACCAAAGCACTATTCGGCTTTCAGGCCTTTGTTATTGTTTTATGGCTCAACAAGATTGCCAGCGAGTTTGATGTGCGACAATTGTTCCGAGCTCACCGGCTATTTAAGGCATCTGCTAGGTTCTCTTCCGTTCGACGAAAAAAGGTGTGGCGATGGGCTAAAAAGGGGGTCCCGATTATGATTGTTGTTGTTTTCATTTTGGGAGAAATAGGGGTCATTGTTTTCACCTGCATCAGCTTCAGAACATTTCGACTGGTTCTTGGAGAGCTGTCGGACGGCTCAGCAAGCAACTGGAACGTTGGCCAAATTATCGCAATGCTGATTTGGGCACCCGTCATCGCCAAGTACTTGTACCTGGTCATTCGTGAGTAGCAGACTTTCCCCAATGCACCACTATAGAAGTGATTCGGTGTTTTCTGATACCAAGGTTACGCATAGTTGGAGTTGAAAAGAGCTTCAGAATCCGATATCCGGAGCCATGGACTGTATTCAGACAAGGCAACTATCGGGCAGTTTCCCGGGCAGAGACAGTGAGAAGTTATGAGAACGAAACCATGGAGCTGCTGCCTCCGGAATGACACCTGCCCCAGTTATTCAGTTTTGCCGTAGTTGGCAGCCTCACAGACCCCTTCATGCCAACAGATCGAAACCCTTGAACCAGTTATACCCCCCTTTAACATTTCTCATTAATTCGTACAGTGTGGAATATAGTTGCTTATGTTGAGTTTTGATTGCCCTTCGGCAATGGGATTTTTGGCCTGAGGAGCAATCTCTGCATAGGTGGCGCCTGCGTTGGTGGCGCGTGTGTTGGTGCCTGTTGGGCACCAGTGTTGAGATACAAGCTGTTTGTTGGGTAAACTTCTTCAGATTGAACTTTTGATTACTTGGTCCTTCACTAGCAAAGGTACACAGCACCCTTGCCTTTGCCTCTAATCCTTTGTGATACAGCTGCACACTATCCATTCTCGAAGCCTCAAACAAACATGTCGAAATCAGACACAACACAAAAAGTGCACTTGCCGGCAGAAATTAGGATCCAGATTGCCTCGTATCTTTTATTATTCGAATTTGATCCTTGGTACTTTCGGCATTATGTGGGGGAGTCAGGGTACACCCGTGGTTATCCCCTTTACCGCCACAACTGGAGCTACGTGTGGCTATACCGCCTGCGACTTGTTTCGTATGATTGGTACTGTACGGTGACAAATTTGCAGCACGATAATTCGTGGTGGCGGATTACACTCGAGTCGAAGGAATCGCTTGGGCGGGCCGAAAACGCTTGTCTGCCCAGCGGTGAATCGCAGCTAAGCCACCACCGTCTTTTGCCTTTGCGTCGCGTGGTCAACAGGTTGATGGTATCTATAGAAGATGTTGATGAATGCATCCGGGAAACCAAGGCCGATGATCATAAAAGGCTGCGGAAGCTCTTCGGATCTTTTGAGAGAATAGATGCATTCGGCTTTTTCATGTCGGGAAAGGTTTTTGACGACCGATATGAGGACGCGTTTGAGGAAATGGCTGCTACATTCCGATATGGACTGGAATCTAGTGCATTTAGGTTCTTAACCGATCTTCGACTAGAAGTTATTTGCACAAGAGATGTGGAACGATTCGCGAGGGGCTTGGATAATGGAATCCTTTGTCAACTCAAACATCTATACATACGAATCATGGACTATAGTGGGAAGTGTGGTGATCATGATGATGGGCTTGGTCAAGAACCGGAGGCGATGGATGACGGAGAACCTGTGTTTGGTGAGGATGAGGAGTATAAAAGTCGCAGCATGATACAAAGGCGATATCCAAACAAAGCCTACCAAAACCATGTCTGGGAATTTGTGGCGTCCTGCCCGAACCTGGAGTCTCTATCAATTACGGGAACGCACTTCCTTGACTTGGATCAGCTTCAGTGGGAAAGACCCGCAAACTTTGGCGGTCTTAGGGCTCTCGTCCTAGACAGGGTGTATCTGAGCGTCCCGTCACTCCTCGCATTGCTCAAACCCAGCCGCGCGGCAGATGCCTCGCCGAAACTGCGCTGCATAAACCTATACGGCGCCAAGATTCGCCGCGATGGCGGAGAGTGGATGGAGGTCATTGCCTTCCTGAAAGACAGCTGCCCCGATCTCGTGTGCAGCACGCTTCAGGAGCTCACCTATCACTCAACCCACGAGAATTACGAAATGAATGCCGACGTGTTGACGGAGGGCCAGCTTTGGACCACACGCGAAGAGGAATTCGAGGCACTGGCAAGGTTGGATGACTACCTTACTGAGAAGGCAAGGGGATAAGAAATGTATCTAAATGGCTCTTTAACGGAGACATTGGACGACTACTGTGGGTAAGCACTACATATGACGGAGAGAATGGTGGATGAAATGTTGATGAGAAGTTGTGCCAACTTTCTGGGCCAAATTTGATTATGAAAAAATGCAGCTTCTAGAAAACATCATTAGATCCAATAACTGCCTCTGGTGGCTTGGCCGAATTGCTGTTCGTGTGCTTTCTTTTTTTTTTGCTAGTGTGGAGATCTGGACGTGGCAAGTGCTGGCTACTACAACATGATTCGCCTCAAAGAGGCAGGTTCATGCAACGTAGTACTGCGAGAAATGTATGTGGTTGATTAAATTATCTGCAGGGATTCTATACAACACCCTGGTTCCTTGTCTCTTTTTTTTTTTTTTTTGGTCAAAATCCCGCCGTGTATTTTTTTTTTCTTTCCTTCCGTGGTCCGATTCTGTATGGTCTTATGTAATTAGCCCTCATGTTCGGAAGACGGCGTCAAATTCCCGCACCGCATCCTCAGCCCTTCGTTGTGCAGCGGCTTGGGCTTGGGCTTCCCGCTCGATCGTGCATGTGCCACTCGCTGACGGCGGCGTCGCTAGGAGCAATCGTTCGTTGACAGGGCCGGTGCTGCTGTGGCTCGTGGCGAACATGTGCAGGGCGTAAAGGTAAAGATCGGTCGTTGGGGGCTCAGTCGGCCGGTGCAGGATCGGGGGGCTGTCCCTTTTCGTCACTGTTTAGCCACTGCTCCGCGACACAGCCGGAAGAAGCAAATCCGCACGGAAGCTTGCTGCCCGAAATACTCCCAACCTGGACCATTATACTTTCGGATATCTGTGGAGTTCGCCGTGGCGGGTTCCGTTCGGTCGCGACGGTCTGTGGCGGGGCGACCATTTTGGGAAATGGTGTTTGCGCCTGTGGCGGTGCTCTCGACTTTGGATGTGTCGTGCAAGTTCGGATGGTGGAAACGCTCAGAGCGTCCCAGAAGGTGGCAAAAAAAGGCGTAGTTGGTGATGGAACAAAGAGTAGAGGCACTCGGGGTCGATGAAAAGTCTTTCACAAAGAGAAGCAAAGGGTAAAAACCACAAAGGGTCTTGCGTTAGAAGCGGAGGCGTTACCCCCCCTGTCGGGCAAATCCACAGCGGCGCCGAGTGAACGCCTGTCACAACGGGCAGCGGCGCAAGCAGAGCGCACGCGCCACAGCTAAGTCGTGTAAATTCACAACTGTGACAAGACGCTGCTCAACCAGCCGGCGTGACGTTACCCCGTCTCCTGCTGTTGTCGCCCTATTTGTGACGAGTAAGCATGGCGCTCGCAGCAGTGGTGTGCTGCGAGTGGCTACTAAACTGCCAGCAAATCACAGTTGCTCTTTCACAGTCTTATTGGCTCATGCCGGTGCTACTCCGCCCCCCCAAACAGCACAGAGAAGCCTGATTTTCCCAACTTTGCCTTGTCCTAACATTTGAAATCGCCACCTTGAACAGCCAACGTGTCGCATGACGGCGGAATTTTGCCGCATCTCCCGCAACGCCGCCTGAGGAATCCGGCACCCGGCCGAGAACTTGTTCAAGCCGGCCATCCGTGGGTGCGCACCACGAGGCTACGGGTTCTGCTTTGTTGATTTTGCCCGCACCCATCCTTCCCCCACTCCCCATATGCTCGACAAACACCAAACCCCAGCCTGATAGCTGCCTCGGCATCTTTTTTTGGATTTGCTCTGGGACTTGTCTGCCGGCCGTCACCGCCGAGAAGACACTCCAGGGACTTTTCCCAAATACAAAGATGTGCGATCCTGGGCCAAATGGACGGGGCACCAATATCAGAGTGCATGCTCTTGGTGACTGGACAGTTGACCCTGGCAGCGATACCGAAACTATAGAGGCAGCCTCTGAAAAGAAGTATCCAGGTGAAAATCAAAATGCTACCAGGCTTCCTTGGTTCGCCACAAGTGACATGGGCCACGCCTACCAAAGTAGTCTGCTGCCTGGCGGTCCTGGACCAAATGGACGAGACACCGGTATCAGCTTCCACGGCGTTGGCGAATGGGCTGTCGACTCCAGCAGTGATTCCGAAACAATAGAACCAGCATCTGAGGAGGAGAGGCCAGACAAATCTCAAAATGATTCCATGTTCCCATGGGTCATCAACAACCAGATGAGTCAGATCAACAAAGATAGTGCTCCGCCTCTTGACGCTGTGCCATCTCTCACCCAGCAAGAGACTGCTAGCACGCACAGTGGCAACGTTGGCCTTGGTGTTTGTGTGCCATCGGAAGGGCGTCTTTCGTTTCTGGGCTCTCATTTGCAATCCACGGTGAGTCAGAGCTCAGGTGATCTGTCAACCCACGCGTTGGGCACACAATCGTTGGTGCCTGCATCAGCCTTAAGTGGCCGGAATAAAACTCCCGACTCGCCCACTAGCTCTGTTGATTCTTACAAGTGTGACATTGATGAATTTGCTGGCTTGTCTCATGCATCGTCACCAAACACCGAAGTCACAACGGTATCCCCATCCCAGACACAAAGCCCAAGTGGTTGGAGTATTGATGAATATATGAGTACTGCATCACCACATGCCGAGGAAGAAGAGTCTGGGCCTAGCAATGTTTCAACTCCTGAACTACCGACAGGACCCCAATACCCTGTTATGGAGTCATCGCCGATGCTAAACAGTCCAAATGAAAGCTCCGAGGCAGAAACTAGCACGAAAGGTACCAGGTCACAACAAAAGGAAGGGAATAATGAGAAGGTGTCTAGCAGTGGCCGCAAGAAGCGGCCTCTAGACGATAAGAATGGACCGCACGATAAAGACAACCATCATGTTCCTGGGACCCGAACCAAGAAAGCCAAGATTGATGACCAGCAAGCACCACTCTTGGCCTGCCCCTTTTACAAAAAGGACCCAATCCGACACCGAGGATGCTTTGGATATGTCATCAAACGCATAGCATATGTGAGGCAGCACCTCTTTAGGAACCACCTGCAACCATCCCACTGCGTTGTTTGCATGTCAATTTTCGATAGCGAGGAGGAGCTCAGCGAGCATCTCAGAGCGCAGTCATGCGAGAGGCGTCCTCAAAGCGAACAACCAGACGGGATAACACAAAAACAACAAAAGGAACTTCGAACGATGCGAGCCGATCACAGAAAATCCGAAAAAGAGCAGTGGTACGATATCTTCACCATGCTGTTCCCCGGCGTCGATCTGCCCAGCTCGCCATACATCAACCAGGGACTCTCTGAAGACATGAGCAGCTTCCGCGAGTTCATGGAGAGAAAAGGAGGAGCTATTGTCGAGGAGACTCTTAAGACGAAACTTCCTTCGATCAGTACAGACAGCTCGGGGTTTAGAGAAGAAGCTCAGGCAGCGGTTTTGCGGATTTTTACAGAATGGGTCAATCAGCTCGGGGATAAAAGCCAGATTGGCCTGGGCGAGTCTGCTTCCAGGGGGAAGGATTCGGGAAGTAATGAGTTCAGGTATTACGCTCCTAGAGTGCAGGTTGATTCCGACAATCTGGAGGAGCCTGAAAACGCAAAGGACTTGGAGAGTGGAGAAGGAGGAAATGAAAGAGGCGGGAATCCGAACTCTGACGTCATCAGGGACATTATCAACTCCGAGACGAAGAAGGGAGGCAAAGAAGTCGCGGGAAAGGGCAAGAACATTGAAAGTGCGGAAAAAATCAAAATCCAAGGCGAAGAAGGAAACGAAACCTCGACGGTGGGATGATTCTGCCCCAGTCAAGCTTCCCCAGACCATGTCGAGTCCGTTAGGTAAAACAGCAACATCTCATTATTCATACTTTTAGAAATGTTTGTTTTTCTTTTTAGCATTTTCATACGCTATTCATTTATTCTTTCATGACTTTTTCTTTTGTCTTTGCATATAGCGTATCATTTTTTTAACGAATTCGGTTGTCAACTTTGTTGCAAACAGAGGGCGAATCAGGAGCAAAAAAAAATCAAAATTGTCATCATGTCATCATGTCATCAGCTACATTCCATTTGTATGAATTCAAAACAAATACATTCGTTTCAAGACCAAGTTCCTAAAAAAGGTAAACTAGCAGCCATTGATTTGATGCATCACTCCTTAGTTATGCTGTCCCACATCATGGTCTATTTTCCCTTCCAATACGTTTCCAAGAGCTCCTTTACTGTGAGTGGACTGATCTGCGGAAACTTGGAGTTGAGCTCCGCAGGAATGTGAGATATCTTCTCATCTGCTGTCCATTTGGAAAAGATAGACATGAACCACTTGAACTGTGGTTTCGGAATGGCAGCGTAGCAAGGGATTTGGCTTGGAAGTTCCGTCATCTCCGATTTCTCAAGTTTCTCAAGGGGGTCGTACGTGACTTTGAAACTGACGCCTAGAAGAAAAAAATCGTTTAGAAGCTTCTCAATATTGCTAGAAAGGGCGAATGCACGAACCGATAATGTTCTCGGCGAGGCGCAAGAACTCGTTCCAAGTGATGACGTCACCCGCGATCCTGCTCACTTCGGGCCACTCGTCCAGGTCCAGGGATGCGACGACGAATTTTGCAACATCGAACGAGTACGTGACTGTGAAAGGCACGTCTCCATTCCCCGGGATGGCAGCCTCCCTGTGCTGTAGGTCGATTCCGAAGGGAGCAGGCCGCAGGTAGGATGTGATGTGCGGGTGTCCCCAGTAGTCAAGAAAGCAGCCGTTCTGAAACACGGTCCACTGGAGGCCGGAACTTTTGAGCTCCTCGATAGCACCGAAGTAGGCCGCCAAAACGGGGAGTTCCTTGATTGCGCTGTGTTGGGGAGGGGTGGGTTCAGCATGTCTACGTCTGCGAGAGCGGCGTGCAGATGAGAAAGAAAAAAAAAAAAAATCAGGGACCTACTCTGGGCTGTATGAGACACCAAAGGCGCTGGGGACAAATTGCTTCGTCGTGGATGATTTCGATGCAGCTTTGATCATGTTCATTTGAGATACCGCGAGCGCATCGCCTTCGTAGTTGACGCAGCTGATGACGGTGTAGATGTTGTTTTGCTCAAAAGCTTGCGAAAGAGAGTCAACGCTGGTGTAGTCGACTTCTATGGCCGGCACACCGGTTTCATTCTTCTGAGCCTGTTGTTCTTAACATTTTTTCGAAAGATATCAAGTATAAATGCACCGTACATTTCTTGTTAGAATGAATGGGCTGTGGCGTGTTTGTCCTTTCAAAACCTCCACAATGGTTCGGCCAAGGTTGCCGGTGCCTCCTGCAATGGCTACATTCACCATTTTGAGTGCGAGTGTTGATGAGAGAGAACAAGTTGTATTTCACTGCATCTTTAACAAGTTCCGAACGACGATACTTATGGTCGGTGGTGTTGTTGTTATCCGATATATCCGCAAATCCACCCAACACGTACCTCGCTTGCGTTTTCTGCCGACATCAGACGAGAAAGCGGTGCAAGTTGAAAAACACCACCGCAATTTGACACTTGCAAGGCATTCCTCGTCAACGTGCTGCTAGCACACGTCGAGTCAGGGATGTCATGGGAGGTCAAATCAGTGGAAAGTATAAAGTTGGCCAAGTGGAGATGGCGTCCAGTTTAGTATTAGCCAGCGTAATCCAGTTGCATAAAGGTGGAGCCGATCGGTTCGAGACCCGCCCGGTAGCGCGTAAGCCAAGTGCATATAACTAATCCGTCACGCTGCCAGACTTGTTGACTAGCCCTGTGCAAACCCAGAAGAATATCCGTTTTTTTTTCACAAATGGAATCTCATATTGATATACCTCCTATTGCCCGAGTAGCGCCTGTTGTGGTCCCGCAGCCGGACGTGAGGGCTCCTAAAGATGTATGGACCGGTATTACCGCGACGGCTGAAAGAAAGAAGCGACAGAACCGCATCAATCAGAGGGCTTGGCGTCAGTATTCTTTGTTCTTTTTTCGAGAAAATAAGCATAAAAAATAGCTAATTAGTTGTATCATACAGGGAGAAGGCAGAGGGAAGCCAAGATGGTGTGGTTACAAGCACCATTACCATTGGCTGACATGCCGTCATCAACTGTCGTGCCACAAATTACACATCAGTTAGACTACAGTCAACCGTGGATACAAAAAGTGTGCCTTGTGGCAGCGAACGGCACCCCCATACCGCAAGAGGGCACCCTCCTCCTAACGTGTCCGAATCGAATCACCTTGATTCGATACCTTTTATACAAGCTGTATACTGACTACACCCTAAACACCATACGGCCGAGCGACTTGCAAACGCTGATTCGGCTCAACGTTCTCAACTCGCTGTCTCGCAACGCCATAGCCATGGGGTTCCCGCCCGAAGGGCTTTGCAGAGATGAGGCCATTTCGCCGTACGCCCAGCACGGCCCCTGCGCCGCCGGCTCGCACGCGGTCCTGCCGACGTGCCCCCAGGGCCTGCGCCCCACGGTGCTGCAGCGGACGATGCAGCACCACCCCTGGTTCGATCTGTTCCCCGTGGCCCGCTTCCGGGACAACATGCTCGCGGCGGTGGCGGCGGGCGCGCTGGACGAGGACGAGCTGTGCGCCGATCTTCTCAACGTCGAGGACGACCGCCAGACCGACAAGTCGTCCCTGATCGTCTGGGGCGACCCCTGGGATGCTGGCGGCTGGGAGGCGACGCCTTCCTTCTTTCGCAAGTGGGGTTGGCTTGCCCGCGGGTGCCCGGAGATGGTTGAGGCGACGAATTACTGGCGCGGCACGAGGGGCGAGAAGCCGATTGTTTTTGAAGTTTCCTAAATAGTCAAGCTTTGTTGTTTCATAGTGTGGGTACTATAATACTACGGAGAGGTTATGGGCAAGGCCAGGCTAGGCACACCACCACCCCAACTCTTTCGTGGGTAAACAACAAAATATAAAAGTTAACTCAAGTAATTATACTTTGAATCCTCAATGTATTGAAGAAAGGTGAAACGTCCGAACCTAGTTAAAATATGACTCCAGCTCATTATAATAATCATCGTCATCGTTGTGCTCTTCTTCTCTTTCAAACGCTCCAGACCAGTCAAAAGTAGAGCTTGTTTCGTCGCCATAGTCACAATTCTCGCGGTTGTCGCTTTCCTCATATGATGCACCCTTCTCTCGGAGCATCTGCGCAATACTCTGGTGGCCTTCTTTTAATGATGCTCGGAGGGCATTGCGAAAGTGGATTCCTTGCGCATGAACATCCGCTCCATTTTCAAGCAGCATCTGCACAATAGCTTCATGTCCATGTAATGCTGCCGCTGTGAGGGAGTTGTCATAGAAACCACCTTGTGCGTTGACATCTGCTCCCCATTCAAGTAGTGTCTTTACGATGTGCTCGTGACCGTGTTGGGATGCTATTTGCAAAGCGTTGCCCTCTCGATTGCACTGTGAGCTGATGTTTGCGCCGTGTTCAACTAATATCTGTACAATACTCTCCCAGCCTTCTTCAGCTTCCCAATGAAGCGCCATTTTGCCATGCGTATCCTTCATGTCCACAGATGCTTGGCCGGTATGTAAGATCCGCAACAGCTCCCTACTGTGGCCATTGAAAGCTGCTAGATGAAGCGCTTTCAAGTCTAGTTGTAAATTAGATCTCTCAAAGTTATACGGCCTTGCGAATTTCCAGAATATAGGGACCCAAATTTGAAATATCTGGCTTTTCTCGTCGTAAAGTTTTCCGATGCTCTGTGACCACTCCATATCAAGTACTGTGCTGCTGCCGCGGTAGTGTGTCGGCCAGTGCATCGCAGAATACTCCAGAAGCGGGAAAGAAGCACCAGTGCAAAGGTCCATACCAGGACTAGTAGAAAATGTATGTTGAATATCCTCGAAGGACAGATATCGAACGCATATTCGAGTTAGTATTCTGTGCGATTGTTGAAGATCGAACGAATGTTTCCAAGAGGTGCCCGCAGTAACGCTGTTCCGCAAAAGAAACTCCTTTGCTGTTTGATGGATCAGATATACTTGCGAATTACGAACAAAAACGAAAAGTCCACATAGGTCTCTGATTCGCGACGTTAAATTCTCGTTGTCGAGGTCAAGGTCCTTGTGTTCTCCTGCGTCTGAGTTTGTTGCCAACTCAAAAGCCACATCCATTTCTGATAGGGTGAGTGGCCGTCTGGCGCCAAGCACGATATGAAGAAGGATCCAGGCTTCTTTTTTATTCTTCGTATGAATTCTGTTCAATATTCCTTCATATGCATCCTCCACTGTTGCTGGGAGGGAGTCCACTCGAGAAGAAATTGCCTTCATTGTATGTTTGCTGGCGAGATAGAGATCGTCAATGACGAGATGCAACCAAAGGTAGGTCCGATGAGGTGTTGTGAGCAGTTTATGTTCCAGCATATTCGTTACTTCCGATTTCAGACAGAGTTTGTGGGCGACGTTTGACACCATGTGGTGAATGGCGAGGTCTATTTCTGAGCTAATTTCAGCGTCACTCTCTTCACCAGTGATGCGAGGAATGTCTCTGAAGCCGAACTCAATATCTCTGTACGGCCGACTGGTCACAATAAACTTTAGTTGAAAAGTTCTTTTGGGGGCTTTCGAAGATGTAGAATAGAAATCTGCGAGGAAATCAATAAGCTTTCGTCGGTCAGTTTCCCGACACTCGTCGAGAGCGTCGATGATGCAAATCACGTTCTTTGCTCTTTCATCTGTTGCTGCAGCAAGTAAGAGGCGCCACAGCTCGTTCACTTCGTTTGTCGACCTGTCCCCGTTCCTCTCATAGGTATCCTTTGCATGTTGGGCAAGAACGAGATGATGAGAAAACAATTGGTGGAGCAAAGCGCACAAGGCTGTCGTAATCCCGTGTTGGTTTTCATTATCCTTGAAGAAAAAGTGACACGTCTTTTGTTCGTCTGTACTTTTCAGTTCATGCTCGACAAGAAATTTGGATAGTACGGATTTCCCGCACCCAGGGTCAGCCGATATCCAAAGTAGATCATCTCGGAGGTTTTTTTGCCATCGTTTGTATTGTGGATGCTCCAACACCCACTTACATGTATTGGGGACTGGATCACGATTGTTTTTCATGAATTCTTCATACTCTGATGTTTTGAAAACTTGACGGTAGTCTAGCTGTTCTTTAGTTTCGTGTCTATTAAGCGGCAAGTGGTTCTTTCAAAATCAGGCTACGTACTTATGAGCAGTTGTGGAACAATAGTCTCCTTCAGCACTACCTCTGGCGACATGACGACAAGTAACTCTTTGGCAAAGGCTGCCGCGGTTGCAGCCGCATACCCCTGCCATCTCTTATTTTTATGCGAATCAGCGTAATCACATATTCCTCGGATCACGAGGCATGGGAAGTTTTGCATCAACCCCGCAGCCTCCATTTCGAAGCAGAGAATGTTGAAGTTCTTCCTCAACCGCTCACGTGCGGCGCCATCTTTAATTACTTGATTTCCTGAAGCAATATTTCCATAGTGAACCACAGGTTCCGAGTCTGGCCTGTTGTCCCGCTGTATTTCCTGCGTGTGATCACACTCGTCACATGAGGTGTTTAGATTGGGATGTGCATAGTCTTCTCGGAATAGCCGATCGTTGGAGGCGCCTTGGTGAGTGAATTCCGTTGCCATTTTTGGCTTTTTCTCAATCATTGTAGACAGGTAATATGGGATCCGACTGTCTCCCATGACTCTATCGGCCTTTAAACGCGATAATGCAGTCAATAAGACCTGCGGAGGTGCGTTAAGTTGTCCCGTCGATTCGAATTCTGCCCCATGCAAAGTTTTGCCACGATCATACTGGATAACGCCTCCGCTCCTCCCATCCGGTTCACTGACAACGATGTCACCTAGTCGTATATCATTCGCTTTGGATGGCACCCCACCTCCGATGCCAACCATCAACCCAAACCGAATTGATTTGAAAGTTCGCAGCATGTCTGTTGCCACGGTAGCAGCAGGCGTAGTGCCATAGATACCCGCAGGCAGGCCGGCAATGACTACATTGTGATTCTGAATCTGCCCCAAAATATAGTTATTATGATCGGAAGAATCCTGCTGGACTAGATTCGGGTGGATTTCATCGAGCATTGCTTTTGCTGCGGCCATTTCGCATGGGAGTGCGCAAACCCAGCCCACTGTGTACTGATGCGGGTCATTCGGGAGGGGATTTAGAGTCTTCATGATGGAAAATTATGATGTGTTGTTAGAAATAGAATCGTATAAGTTGCAGCCGAGGATTAATGTTCAAAACCCGAAATTGTTTCAGTTGGCACAGATTATTGAATGGGCAGAGAGCGTGATCACCCGCGAAAAAAGTTTGCAAGCCACCTCTGCACAATCAGTCCATGATGACATGCTAAAGAGGCTGACATGTTCAGCTCGCCATTTCTTTTATTGGCACACGACTATCTTAAAGGCTGACTCCACTGCCGTAAGCTATTTGGCTGACTGGTTGGGGTCAGTCAGCCTGGGCTTCTGTGGGCTTCATCTGCAGATTGTGAATTCCGCGACTGGATGTCGGCGTCTAGAGTTCCGCGTACTTTCTGGTAGAGGGTGCCGGGAATGCATATTTGCGGCCCACGCGACCTGCAGGGAGGGATCAGGTCCAGATGAGTGGTTGGTTGGTAACGCACCGGAGACTTTCACGCAGCAGGGATTGTGGCTGGTCATTAGCTAAGTTTGCCTTGCTGACTGCGGAATCCTACAGCCTGATACATGTGCACCAAGACCATGACAGCCAAGAAATGTTATTAATGGCTCATTATGTAGGTACGTTTGTGAAATTAGGAGGGAGCATAACCCCAATTTCCAAAACCTTTTTTCCCCCTTTCCTCCGTTTCTTACTGCGTTGCCACTAAGCTTAATTGACATCGAAGGAATATCACGGAAACCATATCCAAGCTGATCTATTTGATGCCTGACTCTGTTCATGAGGCAAGTTCTGTTTATCATCTCATTTCCCATTTGGAAAGCTAATGTGACGCAGTAGCCGTCCGTTATCCAACATGTCGCTCCCCCATTCATCAACACCATTAACAAGCCAAGGCGCAAACGATCGCTCCGGAACGCAGCTCGGGTTCCTTGTCGGCTGGGTATGCATATTTGAAGAAGAGTTCTATGCAGCTCTGGAGGTTCTAGATAAAACCTATGGGGCGTATGACGATAATGGCTTTGTACGAGGCAATGGCGATACAAATCACTATGAACTCGGGCGCATTGGAGGCCATAATGTGGTCATCAATTGTCCCCAGAGTGGAACTGGTGGTCGCTTTCAAGCCCAGAAGATTGCCGCCGATATGAAGAATACTTTCCCACTGATACGCTTCGTCCTGCTGGTTGGCATTGGCAGTGGTGCACCTACCCCAAGGCAGGATGTCCGTTTGGGCGATGTGGTGATAGGCAGCGTGGTTATTCCCTACAAGGCTGGGAGATTTACCGACCGTGGTTCCAAAACCACCAAAATGCAACTCCACCCCCCAAGCGAACTTCTTATGGCTGTCACTCGACTGAAGCACCGATTCCACAATGAGTCATTTCAAGACACCATCACCAACGTAGGCTCTATTGCAAATGGTGGATCAAGAGCATACGTCCGGCCAAAAGAGGATCACCTATTTTCAAGGAACTACGAACATAGAGACAAAGGTTGCGAATGTCTCAAACCTCAATTGGGAGACAAATCGAAACTTAGTCTCCGAGAAGACCGACCAGTTATCCAATTGATTCAAATACACACCGGTGCTATTGGTTCGGCAGATCAGGTTATGAGGAATGTCAAAGAGCGAGATCGGTTAGCCGAAGAAGAAAACATCTTGTGCTTTGATACTGAATCTGCAGCTGCGATGTCGGAGATTCCAGCACTTTCCGTCCGAGGCATCGCGGACTATGCTGATGGACACAAGAGCGATACGTGGTACAACTACGCGGCACTTTCGGCAGCAGTGTGCAGCAGAGAGCTCCTTCTTGCTATTTCTGCAGATTCAGTTCCACAGTCTGGCCCAAAGCTCACTGGGGTGGACTTGGCAAATGTTGAAAGTATAGTGAAGAAGACGATTGTTCGCGTGGAGACGGACGTGAACCGGTCTTTTATGCAACGCGAAAACGAGATCGCTTCTTTGCATCTTGCCACTACCACCGTTTCAGAACAAATGGCCTTCATTTCTAATTTGATAATGTGGGAAAAGACAAAACAAGGCGAAAACAATAAGAGGTTCGATCCAACGATGACTTCTTTGCAAGCGGATCTAAAAATGTGCTTCGATCGCTTGCACGCGCTAATCATCCAAAACGCCGACAATGAAGCTTTTATCACAAGAAAAGAGTGGACAGAGCTGAAGGAAAGGGTTGACAAGACTGCTATCGAAGTGCAACGATTATCAGTATCCAACGAAGTTTTAGCCGCCACCGCCGGGCTACTCGACGATGTCAGTGTTCAAACTGGGAATAGCAATGTTCACTTTGCAAGTAAATATATCAAACACGCAACTAACTATACTGGTCCTCTGGCTATGTTATTCAAAAGTCGGTTTCGGTTTGGCAGAAAAGGAACCAAGGAGCCCGCTCAGAGTGCAACAACGACGACGACGCCGACGCCAACGCCGACGCCGACAACGTTCTCGCAGGCTACTCCCCGATCCGATACTCCGCTTAGTGGAGCCACTCTTTATACAGGTGGTCCGGATCACTTATCAACTTCTGGCGACAGTTTAGCCCCCCCTCCTCCACCGCCGCGTCCTGCAACTGCCTCGCCGAGGCTGATGAATAACAACACACGGCGGAGTTGTTCGACACCAGAGATTCACTCCCCTGAACCACAAAGACCAACAACAATCAAGCAGTTTCCAAAACCCCCAATGAAGCCTGCGCATTTGCGCGCGAATAGCGCAACTCCCAAGCAAGAAGATGACGATAGTAAAAACGCAGAAAGCCGAATTCCTGTGATGGAATTGAGACGCATGTTTGAGAAATAATAGGGACTCCGAGATTTTGCCTGGGACAATGCCGACACCGATGAATGTTGGCGCAAAGGCCTTTTTCCCTGCGTGACCCGCTTGATGCGGCATCCTCTAAACTACTTCTAATCATATTACTATTACCCACCAAGATGGACGGGTCATCATCCGAGCCGTTTCGCTCAATTCCTAATTGATATGAGGCCTCGTACTCGGAGGAAAAATGCTAATTTTTCTGCATTTTGTACTTTTCTTGTTTGCTGTATTAAAGATATAGATTAGAAGTTTTGGAATTTGGATTCCAAGTAAGGTTCATTGCAAATGATTCTCAGGATGGAGATGCGCAAAGCCGGGAAGACATGTTTACTTTTGAGGGCAGCAGGGATGCTAGACGTAATTCGAGTCTAAATACCACCACCCACAATTTAAAGTTCTGATGTGAGATTTGTGTTCTCTCGAGGAGCGTAGTGAGAGGTAGTAACCCATTGGGAGGATGTTAGAAATGGTGCTTTTTTTTTGCAACTGACCACCACCACCCTTTTATTCTGTCATCTGCGTATAGCAGACATGAAATCGGTTAGACACTTTGGCCGAGTGGTTAAGGCGATGCCCTGCTATCATGCATATCAAGGCATTGTGTTCGCACGCGCAGGTTCGAATCCTGCAGGTGTCGTTTTTTTTAACCATCCCTTTTTTTTCTTTTGTTGAAATGAGTTGGCTGCGACTTAAACTAAGCATAATAATAACAACGGACATTTGCGTCGTCAAGGAATCCATCCGACTTGGTGGTAAGGCACACCGTTTGTGTGAAGGGCGAAAAGCGCCACGATCAATTCACAAACGATGAGTTTTAATATAATAAATAGTTCACTCAAGGTGGTTGCATAATGTCACAATTCTTCTGTTGCACAATACACATCAGTATATATAAATCATCCAAACACAGCGTGTTTATTATATTGTCTAAAGTCATTATAGGTCGCTGCTGTACTCTAACTTGTCATAAACCCGGAGAAGAAAGAAAAATGCGCTATCGTAACCGGTTCCTGAACACGGGGTCCCTCCATTGCTCCCGGAAGCCTGCCGTCGAGCTTTCTTAGGAAGAGGTGTAGGTGCAGCTGTTGGGCTTGCTGGACACGAGGGTGCGAGCGCTGAAGCCCAGGCAGTTCTTGTTGCCGCCGGGGTTGGCGACGCCAGCGTTGACCCAGACGGTGTACTGGCCGTCCTTGTAGGGGCAGGCCAGGAAGCTGGCACCGCGGAGGTTCAGGTTGCCGTCCTTGTCAATGCTCCAGCCCTTGAGCTCGCCGTTCTTGGGACCGGGCTGGGCACCAGTCTTGTAGCCGAAAACACCCTGGCCTGTAGCGAGAAGTTTGGTTAGCACAAGGAAAAGACCAAAGACTAGGATTTCAATATTGAAAAGGGAAGTGACTTACCCATGCCGGAGCGGTCAGCCCAGAGCTGCTGGGGAGGGTTCTCGGTGGAGTAGAGGTAGAGCTCGCCATCCTTGGTGAGCGAGAAGGTGGCGGCGCTGTTGCTCTGCTTGTAGTCGCAGCTGGCGCCGGATTTGTTCATGTTGAGGAAGATGTAGCCCTTGGAGGCGCTGAAGTGGGAGAAGTGAATGTCGCTGGCAGATCGGAGGGACATGACCTGGAAGGGAGCCTGAGAATAAGTCTCGGAGCTGGTAGGCATGGCGGAGGCGAGGCCGGCAGCGAGGAGGAGGGACTTGAACTGCATGGTGATGGTTGTTTTTGGTGTTGTGTGGTTAGAGAATTAAGTGGTTTTTTGTTTGTTCTGAAGATTGAAGATGTGAATGCGAGATTGGAAGCGAGTGCTGTTGGTTGATGATGAGATGTGATTGTGGACGACGTGCAACTCCCTTATATACCAGATGGAGCGATTCTCAATACCCCAAGCAATGATCATCGTCTCACAAGCTTAAATCACATAGAGACCCAAATTTGACATCATTTCACGGAGCAACCCATCTTTCCCCGCTAAGGAATACGAGAAGGCCCCTCCTACAACCTAGCGCGCCCCTCCCAGCCTTGCCCAAATTGAAGCCGGCCCCTCCATCCAGATTGACTGATGATTTTCCGCAGATCGGCATTCATTGGCACCTGCGTCAACTGATCGGTATTATCCGAGAGCTGGTGTCACAAGGTCGTGTGGTTGGCCGATGAAGCCCGTCAGTGTTTTGTCCAGAGCGGTGACGGATGAACCGGGGGCAGGCCCCTTCGAGGTAGCGGCAGTGGGCAAATACGAGAGAACCCACTCTTGCTTGCTTGGGGCCGGCGTCTCAGACCAGTGAGTGAGCTAAACCTGCCGACCTGCCGAAAAGCTTCTGCTACTTTATTTAGACACACACACACTGAGCCAGCCAGCCAGCCAGCCACACTTTTAGCTACTTCTTCTCTTGCATGGGCCGGGTCCCCTTTTTCCCCTTGCGCTTTGCGCTGTCATGCGTCCCCGTGCGTCCCCAAGTCAGGCCAAAAGTCTCCGGCCGACAAAGCTTGACATGGACGGACTTGATCCCCCCCCCCCCAATTTCCGCTTGGATAACAGCAGTGCATTTTGGTGGCGTGGCTGACACACGCCGCCTGCCTGCACACGTGCCGGCCGCATCGACGCAGCCACACTCTTCTCACTCTCGGCTGCAAGCGATGTGGTTCCTCTGTGCTAGAATGGCCCAGAACGCCACTAGAAGCCCACCGCGGAATCGACAGTCCGTGACATCACCTCCCCCAACCCTGCGTCGTTCCGCTTGCCGATCGACGTTGCTCCCCTTCCCCACAAGACCGAAGAGTTACCGGTATCCGAGAGCGAGGGATTGGAGCCTGGTGCTGAGTTGCTTAAATTTCCTTTGGGGGGAGCGTGCACGCCTTCAATTTCAGTTGCGGCTTCTAGAGCTGTTTGGCAGGATTCAGCTGAACACTGGTGAGGGAGCTGGTTGCCCCGCATTCATCCATGCGTGTATAATCCAAACATGTGTGTGAAGAATACAATTGACAGTTCCCATGTTTAGTACGTGCCATGATGTAAATGATTGTTTTTTTTTGGGTTGGTTTTGAGCTAAGCTACGTTGCATGGCGCTTCTTACCGAGCTCCCCTCCCTTTTTTACCTTTTTACGATGGCGCGCTCGTGTTTGGCTGGCTTTCGGGAACCCAATCAAGCCTCTTTTTTCATCGTCCTTTCTTTTGCCACCTCGATCCACTCATGCCGGTCCCCCGAGATATTTTTGTGCCCTCAAGTCGCTAGATCGAGCATGGCACCTCAAAGTTCTCGGCTCGAGCGAGTACCGACCACACAATCTCCCCATTTCCCCGCAGAGGCCGTCTCGACTAGCATATCATGATAGGTCTGTGTCTCCAGACATTTGCCCACTCCAAAGGCCTCCGGTGTAGTTGCCGGCCTTGCGCGTTGGCAGCGCATGATTGGTACCGATGCACCGCGCTCCGTAGTTGGCATGCGGGCCTCGCGGGACAAATACGAGCAGTCTCGCCTTGCCGTCGTACGAGACGCACGTCTTTTTGCCAAGAAATAGGGCGCCCTAGTAGTTGTTCATCTTGTTGAAGGCCTCCCTCAGCTTTCAGGTCAGAACCTGATCATGCTGAAATATCCACCTACAAGCGTGTAAGCGTCATCAACGCCGTCCGGGAGAATGACCTCGCCGTAATCTCTCCGCAAGATGCTAGCCAAGCCCAGCGGTGTGACATATTCGCAAGAAGACTGCCTGGAAACTCAACGGTTCCCTGATCTTCTCACTCCGAGTTCGTTATCGGGACAGCAAGTGATTCTGGACCGTGCTCTACTTCGGAGGGGAGATGGGTTACAATCGTGAAGAGATCAGCGTGGTTTATCGGCTTCAACGAGCTGTTCTGTGGGGCCAGCGAGTAGGTCGATCCCAATCTCTCCAACCGATTGTCACTTTGCTCGGGCGACAGAAGCATGTCCTGGGCCAGCAATGAAGTCGACTTTCTTGATTGTCTCCATACCTATGGCCATGGTAGCAATCGCCTCTGCCCCTTGGCAGAAAGATCCCACTGGCGCTGGCAAATTGAGCGGCTGCGATAGTAGCGTGGGGCAACATTCCCTGGATTGGTGGAGTGCAGACAATGGCTTGTTTCGCGCCGGCGACCTGGCAGTCGCTTTGGTCATGTGCACCGATGCCAGAAGTGGATAACAACCGCCGTGGAGGTACCTAATTATGTAATTGGAAATCCATTCTAATGTGTTTGTTTTCTCACCTGGCGATGAAGTAGCGGACCTACTCGATTAATGGAGTTACCCCTGCGGCCGAGGATGGTACTGGACTGTATCTCAATCTCTGTGTTCTTTATGACTGAACTCTGTCCTTCGATAAAATTTCCTTCATTTCCTTGTGTGATTTGATATTCCTAATAGTGGGGACGGTAACTTGGGCGACACGATGCTGAATCTGGGTTTGGATATCTCGAGAGACACAGGCTCTTCGAGGCGAAACGCGAGAATGTATTGTGTTGGCGTTACACTCTTGAGATATAAGGATTGAAGATGAGGAGGGACCATCATAACATGTATCTTTTTATTGATTTACTTAACTAATTGTAAATATTTAAGAAAGTAAGCCGTGCCCGGGATTATTTTATGATGTGATTTCATTCTAGTCTAGGTTAGGACCATGGAGTGGCCCATTTTCTGCATCACCACCTCTAACCAACAGGCCACAGACCGAAAGGCCATCCATCTTCATCAATTTGATAATCTAACTACCCCTACAGCACTTAATTGGTACCTGCCATATTTTAGAATGTGCGTGACTAAAAATGGCTTCCTGAAGGAGAATGATGCGAATATCAAGATGTTGCTTCCTAATCAATCATGCTTCCGGGGCGGCAATGTCTGGGAAGATTCACAACCTCGCCTTCAGTAAAATTCTCCTCCACGAATGTCGCCCTACTTGGAGTTGTGAAAAGAATCTTCATGGTGGTTTTCAATGGCCTTCTGCAGAGAGCGCACAACTGTTTCACCAAGGCCTCCATTTCTTCTCCCCGGTCCGGCGGCTCCGCAAAAAATTGCAGCCCATCAACAACCACGAATAGCCTAAACCTTTCCTCGACGATGCACACCAAACGTTCAAACGCTTTGTATATGCTCCCTGACTCCGTTGGGATCAAGCCAGCCATGCAGGCATGCAATTGGGCGGGAGACATGGCTTGATGAGATTCAACAAGTTGTAAATAGAGACTCATCATGAACTCTGATGGGCTAGAATACACATCCTCCAGGTCCCGATGCTGGCCGCAGAAGAAGGCAAGAACAATATCATCTCGGAGCCGTGGTGTGGTGCGCATTGACTGGACTAGCTTGGCGGCGAAAAAAGACGTCTCTGATCGTGCGAGTGGAGCTGATGTTCCATTTACCAATAGAACGGGGTGGCTATCGGCTCGCAGCCATGATTGAACGGTTGGGTGATGGATCAAAGTCCGAAGCCGGTGGTGGGCAAAATTCTGGAGATTGAATTGCATCTTCAGAAGTTGCTTGCAATCCTCTGGTACCAACGCTCGATCATACTGTAGGCGCGCTAGATATTCCCCGACTAGAAGACCCAATGAAACACTGGGCGATTGCGACTGGCGGTCTACTTTGGACCTTTCCCGTCTTTGGCCTAAAAGCTCGGGGAGTAGCTGGTCTAATCTTTCAATAACCTGCGCTAGTTCCTCTGTGGCATAATGTGAGACTACTGAGGTTCTGTTGAATTTGACGCAAATGATTTGGTTTGCTTACGTGGTAAATAATTATTTGTAATCTGGCCATAGTTATTATATACTTGAGAACCATAGTTGATTCCAGAAGTGGAAGGGGAATCCGGTTCCATGTTTACTTGCTCCCATGCGCTGAGGCAGAGAAAGTTGAGGTTGTGGTTGGTTCTGCACCAAGACCGGGAATAACATAACCCGTCAAGGTTTTAGGTGCATGCCCGGTTGCTGTTGCAGAGCTGTTTGTTATACTTGTACGGGCGTGTTGTAGATCATGTCTTCTTGTTTCCGGTCCAGTTAGGATGTGGAAAACCAGCAGGGGAAAAAGGTGGGGAAGTCGAGAAGTAGAAAAACCCCGTTTTCATGCAGAGCTGACCCTTGGCACGAAACAATTACATGGTTGTCAGTTTGCCTAATTCGCGCCGCAGATGACATACGTGGATGGCAAGCAGCCTCTTCAAAATCCAGGGCGAGCAACAGGGTTGTTTCCATCTGATTAAGCTGCCTAAAGGGTGGCAATCTCGCGCCCAATGTCTATTTAGCCGGAACCCCCCTTCATCCACGCTATCATGCGGACAGTCTTAATTTTGGTCTTTATCTGTGTTGTTCACGATAGCGCCACTAAAATGCACGGAATTTTAACTTTATATGACCCTGAAGATGCTGAAATAGAGTAGGTGGATACAAATCTTGACAAGGGATGTCACGTTCTGACTTGTGGCAGCATCGTTTTTATCCATGGGCTAAACGGCAACCGAACCAAGACGTGGTCCAAAGAGGAGACATTATGGCCGGCTGAGCTTCTTCCCAAGGAAATACCATCGGCCCGCGTTTTGACATTTGGGTATGATGCAAAGGTGGTGCACTTTTGGTCGCACCCGTCAGAGAACCGGATTGACACAATCTCCAACGCCTTCTTTTCGCAGCTGGCCAACAACAGATCCGCGGCAGGAGTAGTACGTATTCGGACAACCAGATGATTGAGTAGGTCTAATTAATTTCAATCTATAGGATCGCCGACCAATAATCATTGTCGCTCACAGCCTTGGCGGTATTGTCGTTGCCAATGTATATTCTCCTCGTGCCTATGACTCTAAGAATGATACTAATGCGGCAAATTGGAATAGGCCCTTATTGACTCGGCATCAAACTCCTACGGCGAACTCTCCGCCAATGTGCGTGGGATTGCGTTCTTGGGCACGCCGCACCGTGGATCAAGCAAAGCGAAGTGGGGAGAACAAGCCCGAAAGTTTATCAACTGCTTCAAATCTACAAACCCAGAGATACTGAAGGATCTTGACGAAAGGTCCGAGAAGCTGGCGAAGATTGGAGACGTTTTTCCCTTCTTCCTGAACACGCGTGCGAAGCAGGCCTCAACTCGCATAGAAGTGGTGTGCTTTTACGAAGGACAGCCCATGGGGAAGTTGGGAAAGGTTAGAATACATGCGCCCTGCTTCAAGAATGCTCTCACGACTAACCTTGAGGACTTCTTAGATTGTGGATGAGACATCGGCTACACTTCCGGGCTACGAGAAGATCGTGCTGGATGCAGACCACTCGGGCATGTGCAAGTTCGCTGGAGAAGACGACAGCAACTACCAGCAGGTCGTTGGCCAACTCATTAGATGGTGCAGGGACTTTTCAAAGCCACCTGAAGGCCGAAATAACAACGTTGGTCACCCGCCGCTCTTTACTGATATACAGGACTGGGCTAACACTGTTTCCTAGGGAGGTGCGAATGCGTTTTTCTCTGGGACGAATTATGGCTTGCAGCAATATTCAAACACAGGCACCCAAACAAACAACTTTGGGTTTAAGGGTTGAACATAGTCTTCTGGTACTAGTTAGCGTAGTAAAGTTATTTAATCTCGTAGATTGACAATTTATCTTTCATCAAATGAAGCGAAACAAATGACACTATCATCCACCATCTAGGACTAGCTACCTAGCCATGGACGTGATCTAACCAATGTGTCCTTTCTACATGAAACATCTATCGACAAACTAGCCCGCTCAAAGTCTTGGTCTAAAAACTACTATCAGAATCATCAAGCGCAGGGCCTTTGCCCTTGACATCCGTCGCCTCTTGGCATCCATAATATGAGAGCTCAGAATTCATGCTCCACAGATTGGTAGCACCAGAGCCGGGCCCGCAGATTCCATCATTGTGACCCGACGACGGCGTCATCATCTGCCCGTCGAGAGGAATTTCAAGCGATCCGTAGCGCTTCCTGGGCCTCTCCCCGCCAGAGCCGTAGCCATCATCGCGCATGCTCTCGTTCTTGGCCGATTTGATGTCTGAACCGCGCACAGTGGTCATGTAATTCTCAAACTCGGTCGCTGTAGCTGCAATCTTGACCAGGTTCTCCTTTCTCAGCTCGACCCGCATGTACTTTTCTTTGCCGCTGCGCTCGGCATCTTCTTCCGTCAAGCCCTTGCTTCTCAGTTTGCGGAGCCGTTCGTACTGCCCAAGGGAGATGGCCGTCTGGATAACATTTCGAATCTGCCGGCCGTTCCATGTGGATTTCGTGTGGGTATGCTTGTGGTAGTGCTTCTCGGCGAAGCCCAGGATGGCATCTCTTTCGAACACAATCTTCACCGGCTCATCGTGGTTGTCGCGCTCAATTTTGTTCAAAAGCTTCTCCCAGATCAACTTGGTAGACGAAATATCCAGGCTGGGGTACCGAAGGCAAACGTGAATGCGGGACTTGAATGCTTCATCTATGACACCTATCCTGTTGGTAGTGATGAAGAGAATTCCCGAGTAATACTCTAGAATACGAAGCCACACTGCTAGTGATTAGCACTTTGCTTGGTAGGACGGGCCTAGATCCGACAGAGTATCGCTTACCTGAAACGAGAGAATTTCGATTAATATCGTGCCAATCTCGCTTCGTCAAAAACACATCGGCTTCGTCAAGCAGCAAAATGCAACCCCACTGGTTTGCCAAATCAAAGTGTCGCTGCATGTTGAACTCGATTTCCTCAGCCGTGGTCCCAATATCGCCGCAGGTAATGGGATACAGTGGCCTTTGCGTGTAGGCCGCTATGGTCTCGGCTGTCGAAGTCTTTCCTGAACCTGGCGGCCCATGCAACAGGATAATGAGCCCGTTGCCCTTGCCGCGGACGAGATCTATCTGGTTGGTGAGAGTGGGCTTCTTTCTTCTCGAGAGTGCGTTTCTTGAGCCAGATACATGGCTTTCAACCAGAGAGACGAGCATTTCGCGGTACGTCGGTGGAATAACAAGATCCTCCCAACCGCTTGACCGGGCTCTCTCACTCTTGTCGATGCTTCCGACCTGGTCAACATCCAGGTAATCTGCCAAGGGTCAGAATCCAATCTTCATCGGGTGCTGGGACTGAGTTCCACTTACACCACCTCCTCATCTGGAAAGCATATCCCAATAACACGTAGGACATGAGCAGGTAACAATCTTCTGAAAGGAAGCTGCCTTCAGGTCTAACGAACTGCCACAGGCCCTTCTTTGCATTGTCAATAAAACGGTTGGACATTAGCCCCAGCGCGATTTCATCCGTAATTACATCCTTAAATTCATCTAAGCGCCGATCTGAAGGGCTTGGGATAAGATGCCTGACGAGCCTGCCAAATTCAGGTCGCGCACCAGGCCAGCCAATTTGTTTGTAGCCTGTGGTAAAGTCGATGTAGATCTGACCCCATATCTCGTCCGGACTGTTCAAGGTCCAGCCTTCGTACGTCCGATGTCCAGTTGAACTGACAAAACGCTTCCCTCTCTCCTTCAGCCTGTGCAAAATCTTGTCTCCACCCTCGTGAAAGCGCATGGGATATGCATCAAGACTTCGGATAGGCTGCTCGCCGGGGGAGTACGGGAACTGGAAGTGAAGCTGGCAAGGCGCCACATACGTCCCGTTGAAATCCATCATGAAGCAGTCGACGATGAGAGGAGTAAACGTTTCGCCTGCAACGGCGGCGCCGTCATTGGCCGCTGTGAATCCTTGGTACGGGCTGGGCGAGCACCTAATCATGGAATTGGGGTAGTGCGGAACGCCCCGGTCTCTGATCTTTGACTCGTCCATCCTCGTCACAATGCTCTCATGGGGGCGGAGAACCTCGTCAGTCTTCATGGTGGCGGACATATCAGTACCGCGGATTCCACCAGTGACAGAAAAGACTTGACAGGCCGTCTCTCGACCTTCGTGCTTGTAAATGAGTATCTCGCCGATTTGATATAGCTGCCAGAGGTTTTCGAAGCTGATCGTCTCGATGGTTCCGTTGTCTACCTTTTGCTGCAGGTCCAGACTCGGACCAATCACTTCTCGGAAGAAATCCACCAGCGTTTGCAAATGGAGGCAATCCTGTTGAAGCATATGTATTTCGAATTCCTTCTCATTGATATGATCTATCAAGGTGTCATCTGAAGTCGTGCTCATTGCATCATTGCCGTCATCTACATGCTGGTCATTGGCTTTTGATCCAACTTTGACTTCGGCTGCTGTTTCTGACATTTCCGGAGAATCTACATCTGGAGTATGGTTAGATGTTGAATTATCAGAAGTCTCGGATGCAATAGCTCTCTCAAAATCTTCCTTAGTGGTTGATAATGTGCTCTTCAACTCCTCAAGCTTGGAGATTATCTGTTTCCAGTGCAGTACTATCATCTAGAGGGGTTGTTAGTGTCAGGAGAAAGTTAATCGTGCCAGAGGAAACGCGGGTTGTCTGCATACCTTGAATGGCGCTCTGACGAGTCTAAAATCTAAGTCAGGTACCCGAAACCATGAATCTGATTTGAAAACTTACTGCGCATCTTCCCACCTAAACTGGGTGATTTGCTCTAGCATATCAAGCATGATTGGCGAATTTATTTGGATTACGAACGGAAGCTTTTGACGGCCCTCCTTGTCTAGAGTGATGCTTTCTTTTGACGGTGTGGCATTTTCAGGCTGGCGGTTATTCGGATCTCTCGGTGGATCGTCGTAGTAAGCGATAATTGATCCGTCACTATTATGCTTTCTGATTGCATAGTTGAAATGGCTGCTTGGCAAATGAACGACCTCACAAGAGTCAAGGTCACTGTTGGCACCACCACCATTTTTTAATGGTTCGCCTCTTCGGCCCCGAAGCTTCTCGTCCTCTTCAAATCCCAGATCAGATGGGCCTGAATGGCGAAGAATGGAAGGAGGGATGATGGTGCGTTTTCTTCTTTCATCTTCGTTCGAAATTGGGGGAAATCGTCGATGGAATCGCGCTTCCTCGTCCTCCACGCTCCTTTCTTCTTCTTCATCCTCATGGTAAGAACCTTCATAAGAGCCTTCATAACTTTCAGAGTTGCTGTAATCACTATAATAATCGTGCTCGGTTTGGCCGTCGGGGCAGCTCTCACTCCTAACTTCAGCATCTGGAAGCATGACCTCATCAGGGATGAGCATTCCAACCTCCCTAAATGCCGAGTAAAGAAGCAAAGCCGCCGGAACCAGGCTTTCTCGAGGTGTTTTCGATTGGAGAGCAGCGAAAAGCAATCTGTCAGCATTGTCCATCAATTTCTGAACAATCGGCATAGCTTGCAACAAAGTCTCGTGCGACGGTTCATTCTGCAAAATACTGTCACTCCCCTCGCCCGTCTCATGACTCATTCCGTTTCGCAATGGCTTCGGTTCCTCTCCCCCATCAACAGACTTGACCTGGGAATCGAATTTTACCCTCTTTCTCTTGTTTTCAGGCGGTGTACGGTCCACACCTTTGCCTTTGACATCCTTGCGGCTGATGGAGCTTGGACGATCGGGAGTGTACTCGCTTTCATCATCATCATCCCCCAAGTCTGCATCAGCATCCTTCAAGTCTTGCATTGAGTTGTGGGTTTTCCATGTCTTAACAAGTGATATTGTTTCTGGTTCATTGGCGCCGATTTCATTGGTTGCCTCGGTTTGGACTTCTGTGCAATGGGGAGCAAAGTTTAGCAACACGCCTCCGTCTGCATTGTCACCTTCCGCCGCACTGGAGCTACTTTCGCTCGATTGATTTTTCCGTCGGCGTGACTTGGACTTGTGTTTTCGACCATCGCCCGAAGTAGGCGCCGAGCCCGACGCGATTTCCATGGGTCGGTCCTCCTTCCTATCAAACCGTGGGAGGAATCACAATCAGGGCAAGCGATTTGTGCTGGCAAAATGGGTCCTTGGGCAAGTGAAGCAATTTCACACTCACAAAAGAAAGACGCACATTTTTAGACTGCTACCGGTACTTATCCATTGCTTCCATAAGGGTGTTGGGTGTGGGTTGAATCATTCTCCCAGTGCCAGCTAGTATAGAGGCTGAAGAATGCCAAGCTGCAGTCAGCTTCAGCCTGGGGATTGTCCGCGCACCGCCGCATACAATCTAACTTGAGGGTTACATTTTATATAGCCGCTTGTTGTCTGATTGGCTTTCAACGTTGAGGCGATAGTTGTGTGGTGGGGCGCACAAGGATTGAGCTGCAACTCAGCCCAAGGCAGTGCTACCACCCCCCTTGTCCTCCTCCTGAGCTGGCTACCTCAAGCGGGGGAATTAGGTTTCCCTGTGCTGGGTTTAAGGCGGAAACAGTGTTACCGTTTCAATTGTTCATGGCAAATCAATTTGAGGTGCATTGTACGAGTAAGCAGATGCCGCGAATCAGAGGGCATCTTCAACCCTGACTCCCTTGACTGGCTGTGCTACATTTTAGGTGGCAGGCAGCATACCTGTTACATTTTGGTAAGTGGCAACAAAAGTTCCGTATCCAGGTACGGTTAGCCGTTCAGTGGTGGTGAGGCGCAACACGCAATCAAGCCTCCCGCCCTCGGCTAGCTGACGCAGGCTGAAAAGGTAATCGCAACTTCAATCTCATTTCACCCAAATAACTCTCATGCCTCAACCAAGACATTACGTGGTGATACGTAGCAGACGATACCTGATGACATCATTGTATTGCGCCTATTATTCCGGGACCCAGGATCCCAATAAGCATAGGATCGGCAAGCTAAGAAAAAAACGGCAACATCACCGTGCCATGTCAGCTGGTTGTCATCAGGCGGCAAAATTGAGTCAACCCATGTGACGATTTTGATAGAAATTTTGTAAGGCTATGCAAGAGCAATAATCAAATGCAACTAGAACTGAGACAGCCACCACATACACCCCTATTCTAAATCTCCTCTTAGAAAGCTGCGGTTTAGACGTCGTGCCTGAGCTTCGTCTATCTGGGTCTTGTCCTCTATGAGCCATCCACAAATGAAGGATCCTTGATGCTTCCGCCAGCATCGTCTAATCCGGCCACGGGTCGGTTGTAGCTGAAGCCCTCAAACTGGCCCTGCATCGTTTGAGACAAGGCGGAGTCGCCGGCGTAGGAATCCATGGGGGCTTCAGAAGTAAAGACAGGGTCGATATTGCCGGTATCAAGAGCGCTCGCCTGTGAAGTGTTTGTTAGCTGGGTATCGCTGGCAAGATGACGAAGATACGTACCACGTTGGGTTTGAAAGTTGGCTCGTACTTTCGGTGCAGCAACTTCCTCCAATCAATAGCATGGAAAAATGGGTGACCTTTAATTTCTGCGGCGCCGTTTGCTCCAAGTCGCTGGGCCGGGTCGCGGTTCAGCAGCTTGGTGAGGAGGTCCTTAGCAGCCGGAGGAACGATCTCGGGTCCAGGGAAAGTAAGAGGGTCTGACAGAATCTTGCGGTACATGTCGTTTGTGTTCTCATCATAGAAAGGAGGGAGACCCGTGAGCATTTCGTAAAGTAGCACACCGAGGGTCCACCAGTCCACAGTCTTGTTGTATCCCTTCCCTAGCAGTAGTTCAGGAGCAAGGTACTCAGGTGTTCCACAGAATGTGTTAGTGTTATCTTCATCCTTCATCTCCAGTTTGCAAAGACCAAAGTCACACAGAGCGATATGGCCTTGATAATCCAGCAAGATGTTTTCTGGCTTCAGATCTCGGTAGATGACGTTGAAGCCGTGCAAGCATTCCAGAGCACAGAGCAATTCAGCGGTATAGAAGCGAGCACGGTTGATGTCGAACCGTCGTTCGTTAGTCAGATGATGGAACAGCTCTCCTCCGTTCACAAAGGCCAAGACGAAATACAACTTCTCGGCAGACTGGAAAGCGAATTTCAGAGGGACGATGAAAGGGTTGTTGATCTGGGCCAAAACGGATCGTTCAGCGAGGGTGTGGGTGACTTCGGAGCGGGAGATGATCATGGCTTTTCGAATCGTCTTGAGGGCGTAAATACGGTGGGTGTCCTTCTTCTGGACAAGCATGACCTTTCCGAAACTTCCCTTGCCGATAACCTTCATGAGTTCGAAGTCGTTGATGGTGAGCTTTGCAGCTTGGTTCTCTGCAAAGTCGATACCGATCTGCAACTTTCCGCTGCCGTTTTGGACACTGATCCAGCCAAGGCCACTGTGCTGGGAGGATTCATCATGGTTCTTAGGTGCGCTCTTGTCGTTGGAGTTGTTTCCAATTTGGAACTTGGGGTTGAGTCTCGCAACACCAATGCAGATGTCTTGAGATCGTCCCACTCCGGGAGCAGCGTTGGGGTTTCTGATGAAGAGATGGACAGTAAGCTCGGTCACGCGTGACACATCAAACTTGTACTGGGTGTTGGATCCAGCCCACAGAGGGTTCTCGGGAGTGCCCTCGACGGAGTTGATGAAGACTTGGTTCTTGTCAAAGTCAACCAAGGCATACGGCATGTACTTGCCGGACACTCGGCCGTGGTTTGTGGGGACATTTCTGAACTGCTCAGGCAGGGACAGGCCACGAGCCTCGTGCAGAGTAATGACGAGGATGCCAGGCTTCTGAGGCTTGACGACGGGGGCCTGGGTGAGGTCCTCGGGGGAATCTGCTGGAGTGAGCCAGGGGTGACGACGGGCAGGGCTAGTTGGACATACCGAGGGAATTTGAGGTCCGGGGGCCGGCAGTGTCGGAGGCAGACGACTTGTCCCCGGAGGCAGAGCCGGAGAAGCCGGCCAAGGAGCCCAGATGGGTCTCTTTTAATTCTGGAGGTGGGGATGAGTTTAGCCATTTGTCTGCATGCCCGTCTGGGACGTGCAAGAGGAGTGCGGCACCGCGGCACGCGAGCATCACATGGCGGCCGGAGCCGCTGCGATTGCGGCGGCGATTGCGATTGCGATTGCGAGCGGGGGGCAGGACGACTTACTCTTGGTAAAATTCCACGACATGGCAGCGGCTGCGGCAAGCAAGAGTCGTCGCAGCTAGAGCCGGTGCAGTGGTTGTACGCGTATCCTTGTGTCGCGGTGAGTGCGCTCAGTTGACACCGCATTCGCCTGTTTTGAGGGAGACACGTAGGTGAGGGGTCATGGTGGCTGTCTACTGGCTCCCGCTCTAGCGGGACGACCAATGAAGCTCGGCCCGCCATTTCCACTTTCGTCCCGCCACCACCAGATAAGCCACAGCAAGGAATCCTGGTCGGAAACGCTCCCCTGAGGCCCTTCACTGCAATTTTAGTAGCTACAGAGCAAGGCTACCTACCTGAACCATCAGCTTGATTGAAAAGAGAAAAACGACTCTCTTGAATTGAGTTCTACAACCGATCGGAAATTGGCTGCTACTTGGCCAGGGTGCGGGGGGAAAAAAATGAAAATTTCAAGCATAGGAATTTTAGTGGCGAAAGAGCAATGGTAGTCCCTGTTGACCCGCGACCAACATTTGTAAGTGGAGGAAACATCCGGGAAACGTGATGCACCGGGTTCACACCTGCATGGTTTTTGAGTTGCCCCACTGCGATTTCAGTAGCTAGATAGCCCTCGTGCAATGGTACTGACGATGAATTTTGGCTACACCACTCGTCTGCAGTGCAATTCTCGTAGCATTCGGGCAATCGTGTGCTCACTATTCACAAGCTCTTGCTGCAGTGATCACACCAGACCGCTTCTCTTGCGAATCAATGTGCAATTTGAGAAGATGTAGAGCAATTGCCGATGCCTACTCAGTCACGGGAAGGCTTCGTAGCGGGCTAAACACACCAACACTGCAATTGCTTGGAGTTGAGTCAAGTAAATGCAAATTGTGCAATCTTGATATCAGGAAGCACATCTCGTGCAGCATCAATAAACGGTCTTCTTTTTCTTTTCCTAAATTTAGCTCCTTGACAGGTTTTGTTTTCATGCAGCTGCAAGATGTAATGCAGGTACGTTACATCCAAAGTGCACTGCAATTTTAGCAGTGACAGAGGGATCAAGGTCGCTTTTCTTTCTTTTAAGGACTGCTCCAACGTGCCACTGAGGGGCAGTTCGATCTGTCCTCTTCACTTTATGGAGTCTCTCAAAACAGCCAAGAAGAATCCTAATTTTAGTCTTTGCAATGTTCTAGTTGGGAGTAAAGGTGTAGTAAATGTCTGCACTATGGATGCGACGAAGGGAATTGGCTTGAAGAGGGCTGGTTGGAATTGTGCATGGTTAATCGACTTGAACCAAGACAACTCACGAACATATTGGTTAAAGAATAAAACGACAGATGAAATTGCAAAATCGCTAATACAGTACTAATTTCCCTTATCTATTTTCCCCTTTCTCATCGTCCATGAGGAAATCCGAGTTCCACTTGCCCGTTCATAGTGAAATCTTTACTGCCAACTCTTTCCCCAAGGCCACCTCCTTCTGGACCCTGTACTAAAGCGCCGGGGTGCAAAACCAGAAACGCAATCATGACCAGGAGCATCAAGACCGCATCGAATATATACAGCATAGACTCGTTCTCGCTAACGAAGCCGTGAAAGCCCTGGATAAATTCAATGACTCTCACAAAATTTCGAACCCAGATTGCCACAACGCAACCGCCCAGCATGTAAACGTAGAGCCCCCATCTGCCTGCATACTGGGCTTCTTTCTGGGCAGTCTTGTAAAACTGCACCACGAGTCCTAGGAAAATTGCCAACACGACGAGTTGAAATACCAGACCACCCAGCACGACCTTGTCGCCGATCTTCATAATCTTGACGCTGCCAGTTACCTGAACTAGGGAGCCGCCAATCTGAGTGCAAAAGGCAATAATGTCGGTGAGGATAAAGACTGATGTAGGGCTGCAGCGGCGCTTTGGTTGGCCGAGTATGGTCTGCTTAAACTTGCCCAGTGTGACGTAGAGAGTGGCGCAGACGAAGACCGGAGCAACCAGAATCAACATGAGCTGTAGCATGAACGGTTTTGGTGAATCTGGGTTGGATCCAGCCCAAGCGCGGCCGTAATAGCCGAATAATTCGCCTGGGCACAGTCAGTGGCAGCTCGGTAATCCAACCGGATCTGGACTTACATATTCCGCCCAAAATCATGGGAATGAAATACCTGGTCTTGTATCGTCGAAAGAACCATATGTGGCCAGCAGTCGCAGCGGCGAAAAGTACCATAAAAATGTAACCAGCCGCTTTGGATGGCGTGTAGGGATAGAACAGGACCTTGCCGTCCTCAAACTGAACGAGACCCATGATTCCGGTTATGACGAGACGAAGATTGAACGATTGAGGAATTCCAGGATTGAGTTGGGACCTGAACGGAGACGAGCTAGAAATGCAGTCACCCATCCATCTGCGATCCGCCTCCTTATAGCGAGAGCTCCCAAGGGGTGAAGGCCCTTGATTTTGACCCATTCGTTCTGCCCCTGTGCCACAGCGCGAGGTTACCTTTCTTCCAAGGGCAGCCAATCGTGCCTTTTTCGCATTCATGACATGGCGCTGCCCCAGTTCAATCCGGCCTTACTTGGAATTCCGCCCGTAAGTTGTCGTAATTGCCCCCCCGTCCAAGCGCCTCGGACCCGGAGATGGTCCCATTTCATAGCAGCGGGTACTTCTCAAACGCAAAGTCTGGCGAATGACAGGGCAGGAAATTTCGGACAGAGATGCGAAAAAAAAAAAAAAAAGGTTGTTACGACGGGTTTCAGGGATGGTCCACACGTCACACAGGTACAATCAAGATTAGCGTTGTTGCGTTGAGCCGAGAGTCTATTATTAGGTAGGGGCTTGGATCTGGTGGACCTGGTACAGCAGGTGCCGGGACGAGGCAAGCAGATGGATTCTAGGTTTTGAAATACGATAAATTTGCTATTCGTTTGTCATGGCCCCGATAACCGTGCCGTTGTCTTTTTGAGCCTTGCGTGACTGATCGAGTGCTCGGGACGGGCGAGGAGATTCACACCAAAAGTATTCAACCACTTTGGTTTCTTTTCTGGCTCATAAGATGCGATATTTCTTGCTAGTTTCTCTAGTTAGAGGCAGCATGCCAATGTAAAGTTCTTGCGCCCACCGTTGCTTGGACCCTGCTCTCACACTTCCATCGAATGGACCTCCTGGTCTAACTCGACGACTTTGATCGTCAGCAAGACCGATACCCGAACAGACCGCCATTTGAAAGAATTAAGCCGGTAATTGAGCTGGCAAGAGTGCATCGAATTTTTATCTAGATTTCCAATTCATCTACACGTATTTGCTTGCTGATGGAATGCAAGACGATATTAGCGAGTATCATCAACATGGGCAGCCGGGATACCTTAAACAACCAATAAAAATGCTACAGAGCATGCTTGAGAACTAAATTTAAACCAATTCCAGACAAGTTCTTTTATCTGAGGCGGAGAACGGTTATCAAAGAAGCCTACCCCACCTGTCAAAACGTGTTGTGGCACACAGGGCTGGCCAGGATGGACGAGATAGTGCCGCCGCAGTGGATCATGGATCATGCTTAACAGGGACTGCACGATCACAGTCCACTTTGTTGCCTACCTTGCTTCAACTGGCTCTTCTAGCTTTTCGCCACATCGTTTTGTTTATCAGCAGGTCACCCAATCTCATTATCATTGCCAATTGCACTTGCCAGACAAAAAAGGGAGCGTTGCAAAGCTTCATGCACACCATTGCTATTCGATTTTAACCATCAGAGAGCGACCATTCTCGTTAAACTTGTATCATTTGGGGCCACAAAGTTCACCATCGCATCTACATTGTATCAAACATCACAAAACGGGTGGGGTACTACGAGCCGTTCTGTTTTCATAGCCATCTACACAAGCAATCAGAGCTGAGCGTTTAGGTAAGAAGTGCCGTGTGTTTGAAAGCAGGGGTTCGTATGGTGCGTTCTTTTGTGGCGAATCAATTAACCCTCGCCTCCCACCAGCTCCAGAAGAGCAAACCATCTAGCAAGTATGAAAACTTTCTTGTATACGACTTGATAAAGTAATTGATTCCTGGTCTTAGTGCTATCCACCCTTCTTATGAAGCTAAACCAATGCAGAGCAGACATTATTGTACGTACAGGAGAGGGTAGTTGGGCGATAAGACAGAGCGAGGGAGACACTGAAATATGTTATAACGGGGATAGGGTTTTAATGTGTAGAAATCATATACTAAGCCCAGAAGAATCCAAATAGTCTAATGATTCTATTGTACTTGGATCAGTTTTTAGCTATACTTGGACAAATAAGCTAAAGTTATAAAATAAATTAATAATCTATACTTATTAGATTAAAATAAAAGTTATAATTATAATAAAATATTTATAATTAAATAGTCTTTTAAATAAGAAGTTTAAAAATAAAGTTAAAAAAGTATATTAAAGTAAAATTATTAAGTTAAATTAGTATTAAAGCTAATAGCTTTTATCTTACTAAATCTAATATTATAACTAATTCTTAGATTATATAATCTATTTTATATTAAACTTTTATTAAATTATTATTTTAAGTTCTATTATATTCTTTTTTTTATTAATTTTAATTTATTTTTAAGTTTTATAAAATTATAACTAAAAAGGGGTTCTAAAGAGATAAAAGAAAAATATAAAATATAGTAAAAAAAGTAACCTATATTAGTACTATTTAATCTATAAAATACTATTAATCTCTATCTTTTATTCTTTTTATAATTCTATATTTAATCTATTAATAATATTTAATAATTTAAATAATATAAATATTATCTTATTCTTACTTTTTAGACTTCTTCTCTCTTAACCTTATAATAATCTTCTTAATCTAATCTTATATTCTTTTACTATAAAGTCCTTGTAGGATGTAAATCTCTTATATACTAAAAGTCAGAAAGAAAATAGTTATTTTATCTATAATTTTTAGAAAGTAAATTATATTAAGTAATTTATAAGTAAAGTAATATTTAATTTAATTATATTAATTACTTAGAATATCCTTCTTTTACTCTATTATACTATAATTCTTTAAAAATATTATAATTTTACTAATAACTTTTTCTATACTTTTAGCTACTTAACTTTTGATAATTTTCTTACTAAGTTCTTATAATTAGGTATTATTTGAACTTATAGTAAGCTTACTACTAATTATATTACTCTTACTTTTATTAAGTCTTACCTATATATATATTGATTTATATATACCTATTAAAGGTTTAATTATTATTTTATTTATTTCTTTATTACTTAGCTTAATAGTTAGCTCTTATATTACTAAAAGATCCTTCTTAATAGTAATATCTTATTACCTCTTAGCTTTATCTAAACTAATCTTAGATTCTAAAGAAAAGTTAATATTATTATTATCTTAACTAGTTACTTTAATACCTATATTCTAATATTATTTAATTATAGAATTAGAGAGTAAGATATATTCTCTTAGACTAGTTAGTTTCAAATTACCTATTTAAATAAGTACTATATAATATTCTTCTGAAATAATAAATTAATTAAATTACTAGTCTTTCTTTAGTTTTTAATTATTCTAAATTAAAAGTTAGAAGTTTCCTAAGTCTATAAAATTATTAGAAGATATAATAGTTACTTTTTTATTATAGTAAATTTGTTTGAGGTCAATAAGGTTCTAGTCTGTTCCTGAGAAAAGAACAGGAGCTCAACAAGGTCGGAACCTTAGAGCAGGCAGCCCAGATATATACTTTTCCATACAATAGTACAACGACCACAGTAGTCGCTAGAGCCTGAAGGTAAAGTAATAAGAAAACTCTTTAAACGTTATATTCCAATACAATAAAACAATACAATGGCCTACTAAGGCTTATATATTCAAATACACACACATATACACTATAAAACTGCCAGGATTTACACACATATACACACACACACATATAGTCAAAGAAGATACTGATATAATAATATATTATATATAAGGGCGATAGCCCACTTGATAACAGATCGGCTACCCGATATAGGCAAGCTATTTTAATAGTAGTACTTATCGGTTAGGATATGGCTGATATCTTATAAGAGATTAAAGAATATAGGCTAGACTGTTTAATTATATAGTAACTAACTAATAATATTATACTGATTATCTAGAGTATTAGGTTAATATAAGGTCTAGTGACTTTAACTAGAGGTTTAAGATCAATCTAATTCTCTAGGAATATTAGTTATTAAAGAAGTAATATTATAATAATAATACTAGATTTATTATATAATAAGAAAGGCTATTGTGGTTACTTTTAATATTATATTACTAAAGAAGTCTATTTAAATAAAGATTTATAGATAAGATAATATCTCTTTAGTATAATTATTAGTTTGAAAATTTAGGCTAATATACTAGAAGGGTATTATGATAACTAAAGAGATAAAATATAGGAAAATAAAAAGGGATCTCTGTCGAATAGAAAATAAAAAGTGCTATTGTTTGTTGAATGAAAATACTATTAAAATACGATTCGGGTTTATTATAGTAAATAACTTAAGTATTTTTATATAATTAAATTACCTTACTATCTTTACTCTTATACTTATAATTATAGATCCTAATTTCTTTAAATATAATTACTTAAATAAAGTTTTTAATTAATTAGTAAACTCTATTAACTCTTTCTTTAGATATAATCTAAAGAATAAGATTCTAATTATAATAGAGTATCTCAAAGGATATAAGTATAGATAGCTTATACTTATTAAAGCTAATTTTTAGTTTAAGCTTTTAGAGTTAGATTTCTTCTTTATTAGTATTGACTAGATTTCTAAAGTTAATCTTAAGTGTAAAAGTAAAAAGATAATTGTAAGCTTAATTATTTAGTTACTTTATCAGAGATATACTAATAACTATAAAATTATATAGTAAAATAGCTTTAATAAGGGTTTTATAAAAGGTATAGGTAATAGTTTGGGTTTGTTTAATTAGATCTTTAGTTAAAATATTATAAATATATAAGTAATTTTTAACTTAGTTAAAAAGAATAGTAATATAGTAAAAGTGATTCTTAATATATACTATAGTAATAAAGAAATGTCTTTTGAATATATATAATTTTTACTACCTATTAATCATAAAACTAAAAGATATATTCTTAGTTTAGACTTTTATTTCTTTTTAACCTTAGGTAAGATTAACTTTGATATTAGATTTAGAATTATTAAGAAAAGCCTTAATATTAGTAATAATAAGGCTCTCTAGTCTAATATAGACAATATCTTATAACCTTTTTGAGATAGTAATAAGGAAATATACTATCCTAGTATTATTTGACTAAGAGGATCTTTTTATATTATTAATAAAATAAAAGAGCTCTTTATAATATAAAGAAAAGGTATATAGTAAGAAGGTATTATAGGATTACTCTTAAGACTTGTAGTCAGAGAGTAATACCTTATTATTAGCCTAGCTCTTTGAAGTATTAAGATAAATAGTCTTTTTGTTTTAGTGTAATTAGTTAGTATAAGATTAGTATTATATAGGTTGTTTTTTAAAGATTTTTCTTAGTCTTAAGTCTTTTTTGATTTAGTAAATAAAAAAGTAGACTTTTCTTTATTATTTAATATATCCTATTTAGAAAAAGATATTAGGATTTTTTCTAAAAAATCATAGAAGTATAATTAGTAATTTAATACTACTCTTACTCTCTAGCTAGGTACTTATATTAGAAATTAAGTTCTAGTATTAACTAAAATATTATAAGAGATTAATAAGTTCTAGAAAGCTAAGAAAAATATAAAATAAAATCTTATTTTAATAATAAGTTAATAGTACTATTTAGTTAATATAAAATTAATATTTTTAATATTATCTTAGGGTAATATAAAGAAGTAAGGTAATATTAAAGAAGTATAAATAATATAAAAGTAGAAAGTAGTAGATATTATAGAAAGTAAAAGTTTTTAGAAAGGATATAAAGATTATAGAGGTATAAAGCTTATATATATATTAAGAGCTCTCTTTTTTTTTTTATATTTAATTATAGATTTATAGTAAATTAGCTTAGCTCTCTTAAGCTTTATAGTAGTTACTTGTTTTTTATAATATAAATACAAAGACTTTTTCTTTCTTTTAATATTATATTAATCTTCTCTTAATTATATATAACTTCCTTAACCTTAGCTAAATAATAGTACTCTCTTAAGCTACTATTTTCCTCTTTTCCTATATACCTTTTAGTAATTCTTCTTTTACTATAATTAATAATTATAAAAAATATACTAAGAAAATAATAAGCTTTATTTAAAAAGAGTTTCTAAATATTCTTTCTTTTTATAAATTAGTCTTTAAGAATTATATTAAGTATAGTACTCTTCTTAACTAGTGTTGGAATAACAGTTAGTTAAAGGAATAACCTTATAAGAGGGTAAAAGAAGCCCACAGGTTGTAGATAATGTCGATCACAATACCCTTATCCTAATTATATAACTATTACCTACAACAATAATACTATAATCCCTCTATAAAGAGTTAGATATAGGAAGAAGCTAGACATTAATAAATTTATTGTTTAACTCCTTAATAGCTATTATTAACTCTATTATGACTTTAGTTATATTATTTAGAATACTAGGATTTACTTATATTAATTAGTCTAAATAGATAATATTTTTGTTATTTTATAGATTAATAAGGTATTAAATAAAGAAATATATTATTAAATATCTAAAAGATCTAATAAATAGATTTTATATATTAATTAAGAATAATATTATATTTATATTTAATTATAAAGATCTTAATTATTTAAGAAAGTGTAATTCTTTTCCTATATTTATTATATAGAAGAACCTTATTATTATCTTATTAAGGTAAACTAATAGATTACTTAAGTATAGGAATAAGTCCAATAAACCAAGGAAACCTAACTACTTTTATATTTAATTATAATTTTAATTTTAATTATAACCTTCCTAAGTTATAATAATACTGACTAAAGAAAAAAGTAAAATCAAAATCACTAGTAATAGTACTTTAGATACCTCCTTCTATACTAATAACTATAAGGAATACTAAGAGAAAGTAAAATAACTTATAGAACTTGTTTTAATTTTAAAAAAATACTAAGTATAAGTAGAACCTTGTATATAAAAATTATACTATACTGTATTTACACTAGAAATATATATTACTAAAGTAAATACCGAGATAATGTACTTTATAGTATTATGTAAAAAAGAGAGCATTATAAGCCTATAACTCTTTAATACCTTCTAATAAAAGTTTAAGAAATAAATAATTAAATACTAAAAGAAACTATCAAAGTTAATAGTCTTTTATAACTTTCTCTTAAGTAATAATATTAAAGTTAAAAAGAATAAAGACTTTATTATAAAGAATATATATAAAGTTCTTAACTAAAATAAACTCTAATATTAGAACTAAGAGAAGATTAATAACTATAAAGAAAAAGATAAAGAGTTCTAATTCCACTACTAATTCTCTGAATTTATAATAGAAATAACTAAAAGAGATAGTCTTATTTTAGAGGATAAAGACTAAAAAGAACCTATAAGTCAATAACTAGTATTCTTACCCCCTTAAAACTCCCCCCCCCCCTCTAAGATACTATATTTATCCTAAGTAAAATACTTTTCTAATATATTCTATCTTATTATCTAAAAGATATATCTTAATAAAGAACTATACTATCTCTTATACTAATATAAAGTATATAATAAGGTATAACTCTACAATAAGAAATCTCTTATTAATAAAAATAACTATAATACTCTAGTAATCTACTAAGTAAACTTTCTATAAGTAAGTAAGTCAATAATCTTAATAAGATATATACTAAAAGATTAAAGTTTAATAGTGCTAAATATAAAGTTTTTAATTTAAAATTTTAAGTCTTTTATAATAAGTATTATATTATAGGTATTAATAAGTTTATATATACTTATATATTCAAAAATATATTTACTAAAAATATACTAGATCTCTATTTAAGAATAATATATATAATAAGTAAACTAATACCCTTTAACTAGATAATTAAAAAAATAAAGTAAAAGTTTAAAAATAAATAGATATTTAATAAATACTATAAAGAATAGTAAAACCTAAAGCTCTCTAAATAACTATTTATATCTCCTAAAAAAGATTATTAAATAACCTTTAATAAATTCTTTAAATAACTCAAAGTCCTCTAAAAAATATTACTAGAGATTATAAAAAGTAACTTCATAATTTATACCTAACTCCTTATAGTATACCAAAATATCAAAGACCTCACAAATATCTACCTAAACCCACTAGCAATATATATAGACATCTATTCACAAATCCGCCATACAATCACTTTATCAAATAAACTAATAAAATCTATAAAAAGTATCTCTATAACTAATACTTAATAACTAATAACTAAACAAGTATACAATAGACATAAAAATAACTAACTATAAATCTCCTTCCACAATAATAGCTAAGAAAACAGAAATAACCCTCAAAAGAAATCATAAAAAAACAAACAATATTATATATATTTCAAAAATAAATACTATTTAACTAAGTATACTACCAAAAAAAGAAGAAAAATATATAAAGAATATAAAAAAAAGAAAAATAAGTCCTTCCTTAGTAAAACTATATATACTACATACATAGTAGAACTTATTAATTTAGATAGTAAAATTAAGAAGAAAAAAGAAAATACTAATAATAAAGACTATAATAAGAATCATAATAAAGTATATACTTCTAATACCTATATCTATTTTATAAGTACTATCAATACAATTAATCTACAATATATCTCTAATATACTTGCTAATTAAGTAATAACTTATTACTTTACTTAAAAAGACCCCTTTTATAAGCCTAAAGAAGAACTAAAAGAAAAAGTAATATAGTTCCTACTTAATAACTAATATAACTTAAATAAATTCTAAGAAGTTATCCCTAATACTAAAATAGTAAAAGTTTTAACTAGTAACTATAAACAATTTATTATACTATAAAGATTAGGTAATATATTTATTAAACTAAATATAATAAGAGTAAAAAAAGTAATTATTATATTCAAAAGAGAAACTCTAAATAAATCACTTAAAATAACAAATATAATTACCCTATTCAAAATCATATCATTCTATATTATACCTATTAACACTCTATTCCTTCTTTCACTATAAGATATAAACTATTTAAAGATTCACTTCCATAATCTCTATAATTATCTTAAGAAAAGAGATATATAAGTACTAGTTATATAAAAATAAAAGTACTTATAGTAGCTTTTTAGTAATAAGAAAATACTTATATAATATAACCTAATTAACAGTAAACTCTACTAACTATATTATTACTTTAATTACCTATTAGTAAACTAACTTTATAACCTATTAACAAGAGCTAGCTACCCTATAAAATAATAAGCTATTAAAAAGTTAACTAAGATCTATTATAAATGTCAATTCTATATAAAGGTACTACAAAAGTTTAAATTTACTATCTATAATAATTATAAGTTTAACTATCAAGTTATTACAAATATTATATATATTAATAACAAATTAATACTCTATATTATTAATAAAATAACTATATTTAATACTACCTAGTTTCTTATAAATATAATATTATTAACAATATAAAAGACTCTAAAAGCTTACTAAATCAATATATATATTAGACTACCTAACTAGCTAATTATTAACTTTAATAAGAATTTTATTAGTTAGAAATTTCACTAAAAAGTAAAATTAAAAAGTACAACTATCTTAATTATACTAGTAGAAGCTTATAACTTAATTAGAAAAGTTGAAAGATACTATATACCCATCTAATATACTTATAATATTCTTTATTAAGAAAACCTATTAATAAAGTAGGAAGAAATCTTATAAGTAATAATAAAAGTAATAAATAATACTACTAACTCTAATAGCTTTATACTAATACTCCTAGTATTTAGATTATACTTATAGATAATATAAGACTCTAAACTCTTACTTAATATAATAAAGAGAGTAAAAGCTATCTATAAAACAATAAGTAAAGTATATAAGCTATATATAAAGAGATAAATAAAAGATATACTTACTACTCATAATAATCCTGATATAATAACTATATTAAACCTTTTTCTTTAATTATAAGTCTACATATACCAAAAAAAAGAAGGATAGACAAAACTATATATACTTATCACTATCAAAAGAGAAACCTATATTATTAATAATCCCCAAAAAATATCAGAGTTCTACTTAACTATTATTAAGCCTTTCCTTAAAGACTCTAATAATAAATTAACTCTCCTAGAACTAGTAAATATACTATCTATAGAAAATAATTTAGAAGATAATAAAGATCTTACCTCTAAATCTAAAAGTCCTAAGCTTATTAAGAAAAAGAAAAGAAAAAAACCTTAAAAGAATCTAACTTCTAAACTCACAGAGAAAAAGAAGAAAAGAAAACTTTAAAAGAATCTAATTATTATACCTCTACCTTAACTAACTATTAAAAGAGGTAAAGGTCGACTTTATAAGAACCCTATTATAATAAATAATATTTACTTTCTTAATTAATTTAAGAATAAGACTAAATACTATAAAGTATTTATCTTAACTAAAAAGAAAGCTAACTTAAAGCTAGTACTAAAACTCTAAGAGAAAAAGATTATTATAACTCTAAGTAAACCTTTTAATATATCTATAATAAAAAAGATTAAAAGATTAATCTAATATAGTATATTTAAATTTATTTTATTTAATAAAAAGAAATATAGAAAAATTAGAATCTTTAAATTATATATTATTAATAAGATTAAAAGTAAGATAACTAATAAACTGTATAAGAAGTTATAACTAGTAATTTAAAGATATACTAATTAAAGCAAAAAAGTAATCTTTACCTAGTTACCTACAATATAATAGTATAGTCAAAGATTGATCTTTATATTAGCTCTATTACTTATTAAATATAATATCTATATTTAACTTCAAGATATTACTTAAATATATATATAATCTAAAATAAGATTAAACCAAATTATATTAATATATTTACTAAGTAGTATTTAATATAAATACCTAGAAAGCATAATCATAAAAATAGTAATACCACTCTATAAAATCCCAGAAGTAAGAAACCACTAGTAAACAATATATTATAAATATTATTTAAAAAAGTTTTAAATAATTATATTTATATTTAATTTATATTTATTAGTATTATTAAAAGATAACCTTAGTTTTATAGTTATTAGAATATAAATAGATAATATAATAAGAACTTCTAATAAGATATTCTTTTAGTTAAAAGAAGAGAAACTTAAAGAAGTTACTTTCGAAGCTAAACTATAAAAAGTTTTAACTATCAGAAAACCCCTTATATTTAATAGTATAATTATTACTCTATCTGAAAATAATAATATAATTATATAATAGAAAGGATAAGATAAGAAGATTAAATTAATTGATACTAAAGACTAAACTATAACTAAAAAGAAATATATAGAATAATAAGCTCAAAGAGTATATATCACCTCTATTTACTAACCTGAGATATATTATAATCTTTTAACTATAGTACAATTCTAAAACCTAGATAAAACCTAAATTAAGACCCTGAATAAATACCTTAAATAGTAAATAAATAATTTTAAATATAGTCTTATATTTACTTTACTTAACCTATTAACTATAAAGCTCTTTGTATTTATTAATAGTACTTTTACAAATAATACTAACTTTTTATTATAACTTAACTTTATAGTAATTATTATAAATAAGTAAATAGAAGATAGAATATTTATAATAAATAAGAATATTATCTATTATAGTTCTATTAAGTACTAAAAGATAACTTAAAATATTCTAATATCAAAGATCTATAGTATAATTACTAGTATAAATATTATTTATATAATATCTATAATTCTTAACTAAATTACTAACTAAATTAAACTTTTTTATATCCTTATAATTATCTATACTAACTTATATTCTCTTTATAAATACTTTATAAAATTAGGAATAATAAAAGAAAAATAGCTAATAATTAATATTATAGTATTATAATAATTGTACAAATAGTAAGAATTATATAAAATTAGATAGATTAATAAGGAAAATAACTTAGCTAATATATTCACAAAAAGAACACTAAATTAAATACTTAAGCAATTTATTAACAATAATAGTTCTATAGTTTATATTAAGAGCTAGATTATATAAGAATAAAAAAAAGAAAAAAGAAAAGAAAAAAAGTAATAAATAAAGTACAGTTAATATTACTAAACACACTACCATATTGTCATTCCTTCAAGAAAGAAGCTCCAGTATTAGAATAATAATTAATTAAAGGAATAACTTTACAAGAGGGTAAAAAAAACCCATAGGTTATAGATAATGTTAATTATAATACTTTTATCTTAATCACATAACTATTACCCACAATAGTAATACTATAACCCCTCTGTAAGGGGTTAGATATAGGAAGAAGCTAGATATCAATGAATTTATTGCCCAACCCCCTAGCAGCTGCTATTGACCCTGTTGTAACCTTAACTATATCATTCAGAACACCGGGATTTACCCACAACTAGAGTACCTATAGTAAGTTTTATCGAAATACTAATAATATTAATAAGACTTTATATTCTCTTATTTATTTTTTAGTAAATTATTATCTAAATTACTTTACTCTTTATTATTCTATAGTATTATTTAATTTAACCTTTCTTTACTTCTATAAATTATTAGATCTTTTAATATCTAAGTTTACTCTTACTTTGCTCTTAACTATCTTAGTAGTCTAATATATATTAAAATTATTTTTAAAGATAGCTCTTTTAATAACTCTAGATAACTTATCTCTTTCTTTTTTAAATAACTTAGTTCTAATTCTTATATTCAAGAAAATATTAATTATTTCTTAATAATTCAACTTTTTAAATAATAGTCTATTTATATTCTAACTATTTATAAGTACTTAAATAAGTATTTCTTTATATAGTTTACTAAGTATATTAAGAAACTAAAAGTATTTCTTATCTCTCTTATAAATTAAACCAATCTATTGTACTATTATAGGTGTATTTATTTTTATATAATTATTATTACTACTAACTAGGAATATATCTTATCTCTTTTCTTTAACTATTACTTAGTTTTTAATTTTATAAGTAAAAGGTACTTAAATTATATCTAGAATAATTATATAGATTATAAGTGGGTATAATTTCCTAGATATCTTTCTATACTTAGTAAGGGTAATTTAATTTTAGTTTTATTTATAGGAAAAGAGTTAACTAGATTTAATAGCTATAAGTATATTTCTAATCTAGTTATTTTAAACTGTGATATTTATCTTCGAATTTTGAGTAATCTTAGTATTTTTTATTTACTTTATAGTTAGAGTACTAAGGTGGAGGTTTATTTTATAGTTAAGGCTATTAATTAAGTGATTAAAGAGGACTTATATATTAGTTATTAAGGGGTTATATTCTCTGTAAATACTAAGTAATAAATTAGTAATAGTATTATTTGATTTTATTTATATTAATTAATAGCTATACTTATCTTATAGTATTTATCTCTATATTATTACTTTACTTTTAGTATTTAGACTATAGGTTCTAAGTAATATCTTATTTATTTTTTAATAAAACTATATCTAATATAGATATATAACTATTTACTACTAGATCTAGTATATCTTGTTATTATCTTCCTATTATTTGTTTTATTTACTATGATTTTAGGTATAATAGAGCTACTCTTTAAGTATCTAAGAAGAGAGTTTACTTACTTATTTCTTAAGGGTATATAGTTTTAATTAGTACCCTTTAAGAATTAATTTAAATATATATAAAATAATTTCTAGATTTAAATAGGTTTTTATTAGGTTTTTACTTATTTTTAGTATAGTTTATTATCTTTTTAGGTAGTAGTATAGTTTCTTTATTCTTAGTATTAATAATAACTCCTCTTTTTACTAGTAATAAGGGAAATAATAATTATTATTAATAGATATTATCTCTTTTAATTTTACTTTTTAATATATTTCTTTCTTATATTTAGTTTAAGATAAGAAAGTAATTCCTAGAGTTAAGAGTTATTGGGTTTAGTTCTATTAACTAGGGTAGTAGCTTTACTAAACTTGTTTAGTATAGTATTCTGTGGGCTGAAGTCTTATATAGGTATTTTTGTTTAATAGGTCAAATAGTATCTATCTTTAATTTAATCTTTAAGTTTATTTTTAGATTTTTATAGATATTTTCTTAGTCTTTATATAAGATTCTATATAAGAGGTTTATTATATATTCTAGCTTTATTATTAGATAATTCTTTCTATAATCTATTATAAGTATCTATACTATTATTACTTAGATTAAGTAATTTATTACTTTTATTTATTCTATTATTATTATTAAAGTTTTTAGATATTAGATTATTAGAGCTAAACTATTATCTTTTATTATCTTAGATAAAATATTTAAGATAATTACTATAAATA
>KV875266.1:128514-160883 GCA_001879505.1 Calonectria pseudoreteaudii | reverse complement strand
TATAAATAATAAATAAACTTATTATAAAATAGTTTAAGTTTATTATTATAATTATCTTTTAGACTATAATAAAAAATAAAATATTAACTTTTATTATAATAAAACTTACTTAGTAAGATAAATATAAAAGAGATAAAAGATTTTAAAAAAAAGAAGAAATTATTAACTTATTATCAAAGACTTTAATATTTTTAAAAGAATATAAATATTCAATAAACTAAAGTACTATAATTATAATCTATTCTTAAGAAACTAAAAAACTTTTATCTTAGTTTTTTCTTACTAAAGAAAGCTAATCTCTTTTATATAAGTAATCTTATATTATTAATAAAGATTTCTCTAAGAAATTATTTAATTACTTAAAAGATATTCTTTTAGATAGTTAATTAAATATAATATCTAAAATCAAAAATAATAAAAAAGATACTATACTCTCTAGTTAAAATAATTCTATTATTAAGAAATTCTTAACCTAATTTACTTAGTATTAAGTAAAAAACTATCTTATTAATTTCTTTTATTTAGAGAAATTTAAAAGTAAAGATATTTTTATATTTTTTAAGTAATATAACTACTATATAAATAACTATAAAACTAATAAAAAATATTAAATAAATTATATTAATTAACTTATCTACTCTAATATTATTAATAAAATCTTATAAAAGATCAAATAATATTAAACTTAAATTAATATTAAAATTATCCTAAAAACTTAATTTAAAGATAAAGATAAAGAATAATAATTAAACTTAGAAAATACTTTTACTAAACTAAATAAAAAGAGACTTCCTCTTAACTTTACTATTACTAAGAAATAGATAAGAAAATATAAGTATTAGATTTATAAAACTAACTCTAATAGATAGAAAGACTCTAAGACCTAAGTTAAAGCTTTATATAAAGCCTTCTATAGAGATTTATAAGTAATAGTCTTTAATAAAAATAATCTTTTTTTAAAGGAAATCTTAAAAAACAATTATAAGAGTATTTTTGAGAAAATTAAAAAATATATTAACTATTACCTTAATAAGAGTTAATAATAAAATTAAATTAACTAAAAGTTTAAGATTATATAATTCAATAAACCAATTACTTAAACTATTATCAAAGAGAAACCTAAGAAGATTTTATAAAGATAAAAAGATAAAAAGCTATAATTAAACCTTTATAATAAATAAATTAATACTTTTACTTTAATATTAAAAGATCTTTAAATTAATATAATTTAAATAAAAGATATTTAATTATCTATATAAGCTATACTTTTATAATTTCTTGATAGAATAAATAAATTATTTAACTTAGTACTATTTAATCTCTATAAAAAGAAGAATCCTTCTTTTATAAGAGCTATTATAAAGAGCTAAAAAGAATATAATTATTAGTATTATAGAAAGAGTAACTATATAGTACTTAACTATAAAGACTATAAATATAACTTTAATAATAAGCTTACTTATTATAAGTTTAGTTTATTAATTATTTAGGTTACTTTAAAATTCCTACTCTTACTTTATCTTATTACCTTCTTTAAAAAGGAAAATAAAGTTAGGAAGCTTATTATTCTTTAGGGTCTTAACTTTCTCAGAATACTTATCTATAAAACTATATAATAAATAGTAAATAATAGTAAGTAAAAAGATACTTAGAATATAACTTCTAATAAATAAAAAATAATTAATAACTATATTAAATATAATTATAACTTATTATTTATTTCTAAAATACTAGAATAATTTAAAGATATAAAGGATATAAAAGTTAATACTAAGCTTATTATAAATATTATTATAATTAAAGAACCTAAGATATTATTTAAATAATAGATATAAATGTAACAGCAGCAGTGCCAATCACACACTAATACAATAGACCAATCACTACTACAATAAAAGATCTAGCAGTAAACACAGTCACCGTATTTACCCTATAGCATATACTTATATATAATACTTAGACAAAACTCTAAGCCCTATATAACCCACTTATATTATAACTATCCCTTCCTCTAAAGTAGTTTATCCCAAATTACTATTATACTATAGAGCTATAGTTTCTACTAGAGATCACTACCCTTTCTAAAAAGACTCTACCCCCTAGTACTATACTTATATACTTATATACTAACTACCTCAAAAGCTAGTTTTTTCTAAGCTTAAGAGATATATAATAAATAAAGACCCCTAAAATTACAGTTACTCTGACAGCCTAGCTAACTAAGCTTACCCCTACAGATATTACCCCTTGTAAGCCCTAGCTAGAAGTGGGAATCGAACCTAGACCCCTTATAATACTAAGACTTATAGTTTGTGTTTATTATTATAATAATAGTGGTACTAATCATATACTGATACAATAAACCAGTCACTACTACAGCAAAAGATCTAGCAGTAAACGCAATCATTGCATTTACCCTATGGTATACACCTATATATAACACTTGGACAGGGCCCCAAGCCCTGTGTAACCCACCTATGTTACAGAAACTTATAATTTAAGATAAATAATAAAGTCTTATAGTCTAAACAATAAAAACTATAAAAAGCTACTTCTATAAGCTAGGTAATAAGATTATATTATTTTAATTATTAGGTTTATATTATAGAGTAGATTAAGTATATTAGGTTTAAATAATATAAAAAGTAATAGATAAAAGAATATTATATCTAATAATAAATTAATTAATTAAATAAATAATTAAAAATAACTAAATTATATTAAAAGCTAAGTTAGATCCTAATAATTATAACTCTTATAACTTATATAGAAGAAGAGTTCCTTAAAACTCTTATAGAGCTTAGATTAATTTACCCTAAAAACCAATACTTTTCTAAGAGTATATTACTCTTTATAGAATATTACTCTAAATAGGGCAGTAGTCTAATTATTCTATTAGTACAGAATATAGTACAATTATTACCGACTCTTAGGCTATCTGGGCTTCTACCAGTAATCGCCGGGCGAGCTGGACCCAGGTCGTAACATAGACTATTTGGATTCTTCTGGGCTTAGTGTGTAGTTTCTATACATTAAAACCCTATCCCTGTTATAACACTCTCAGATAGTTGCCGTGAATCTAGGAATTTTTCTGTTTGTGATGGGAATATGATTTTTTCTATTAATTTATTTTCCTCAAGTTCAAACACGGCCTTAGAACAGTCCCTATCTGAAGCAGTCGCCCACGTTCCGTAACGTCATCCCCTGCCTTGCGAAACCAATAACGCAACCAATTGCGCCGACCGCTTGGAGACTTCCAAAGATGAGCCGCAGCGTGGACCAAGTTGGCCCTTCGCCCCAGCCCATTACCACTGACACGGTTATGCACCCATATATGGTGTTCACGATGGCCCATAAAAACATGAGCACGCGTGGCATTGGTTCGTGAAATTCAATAGGGCGTTTCATGCCATCTTGCTGGGCTGACATCGAGTAATTAGCGCTAAGTCCCCTCCTCCAACTTAGAAAGTGGGAAAGTGCGTACCGATTACACCTCCATCGCTTCGCGAGATGTGGGATTTTTCGCCGTTGGACATTTTGGTGTTTGGTGGAAATTGGCTTAGGGAAAGTAAATGGAACTGGCGGATCTTTTCTTGATTGTCCAAATGTGCAGTTATCTGGATTGGAGTGTATGCTGATGCTGGGCTCATGGAAGCCTATATACATGTTTCGCTTGGACTGCACAGCCTACAGGTCCCCTGTTCGGGGAGGGTTGGCTGATTGGTGGCTGAGATTGCTGTTGATCCTTCGCGCTCAGCCGCATAATTTCTTCAGTTCCGGGGTCCACACCCTCGCACAAGGCATTTTACCAGCAAAGACTTGGGTATCTGAAACCAATGTGACGTGATGCATACCTTTTTTTTTTTTTATCCGCACTTGAGTGATGATTTGGGAACCTCTTACAGGCTAGCGCTGTCAGAGGATACCTTCAAAATTAATTGGTTCGCTCCAGCCATGACATGAGCCACAAAACACATAATACCGCGATAGCGCAGCCACGCCATGTCCACAGTAAACTCATTGGCTAATCGCAAGAGTGATATACTTGAGGAATTATGAAAAGCATCCCCGCATCTAATCGTGAGCACTTGGGATCCTAAATGAGTAATTTCCTGATAATCTCCTGCTATCACTTGAGCTACATTTTGCTGGGAAATAGCGACATAGTTTATTGCTCATATATCAGAGGTCGACTTTCTCTCGAAGAGTGATTCGAGTACACTAACATACGGATATTACGTTTTAAACCTGGCCATTTGTCTCTATCTGTTCTCAAAGACGACATGGGAATCGATTCTAGGACAACTAAGACGACCACACTCGCATGTCGTCACAGGAAGAATCAGAACAGGAGAAGGTATTCCAGGACGTGAAGGAATATCTTGTAGGCACTGAAAACGACGCTCAGGCCAAAGACCTGATAGAATCCCTCATGCGCATCATCGAGGGCGCAAAGGGACACAAAAGGCCCAAATTAAATGAACGCTCGAGTCTGGATTCGGCCGCCAAGACATCGTTGGCGTCATCGGCTGCTCCGACGGGGGGGAAGGTCGGCCCTGGGGACTACACCACCGGATGGGTCTGCGCCTCCCCCATGGAGTGCGAGGCAGCGTGCCTTTTTCTTGATGAACCCTCCATTCGGTACTATGATGACGACAAGTTCACGCTGGGGAGAATCGGCCAGCACAATGTTGCCATCGCCTGCACCCACTCCATGGGCAAGTACTCTGATTTCCAAATTGCGATTCGCATGAAGAACACTTTTCCCAATATCAGGACCTGTCTGATTTTCGGCATCGCAGGGGGTGCGCCGAGTCCAAAGCACGACATCCGCCTCGGGGACATCGTGGTCGGCGCCCCCCACAATGGGAAAGCCGCCTTGGTACAATTTGATCTGGGAAGCCGCAGCAGCAGCAGCAGCAGCACAGCAGTAGTTCGTGGCTTCTTGAACCAGCCTCCGCGGTTCTTGCGAACAGCCATAAACTATCTTCAGGCCCAATATGAGCTGGATGGTCATCGGCTTGACGAGTCCATCTCGATGGCTCTGGAACACAGGAGCTCAAGGCTCCGGAAGAAATTCAGCCAGCCAGATGAACAAACCGACAAGCTGTATCGAAGCAAGGCTACAACCCAAGTGGATATGCCAGGGGTTCTTGCCGCTGAGTCCGGTGATGAAATTCCTGACCCGGTATCACGCGGCAAAAGGACTGAATACGAAGACAATCCAAAGATTCACTACGGCTCACTTGCCTCCTCCTCCAACATGTTCATAAAAGCTAGCGAAGTGCGTGATCGAGTGGCAGCCGAACTGGACGTGCTTAGCTTTGGGATTAATAGCCCAGGAATCACAGACATCGTTCCGTGCCTGATGATCCGTGGAATAAGCGACTACTCAGATTCTCACAAGACCAAGGACTGGCAGCCATATGCAGCAATAACAGCAGCAGCATATGTAAATGACCTCCTCAGCGTTATTCCTCTCAACGAATCCGAGTTCAAGAGGAGCAGACAAAAAGGTGCTCACGGTCAGCAGTACGATGTAAATGTGGATTTTGCAGAGAGCTGATATAGTTTTATTTATAATAGTAACTGATCCGGATGATTTAGCCCAGCCCCGTCGTGTTCGCAAGAGTCCTGAAGACTACACCGTTGGGTGGCTCTGCGCCATCAAGCCCGAGTTCGTCTCCGCATTGTGCTTTCTTGATGAGATACATGAAAGACCGGGATACGTGGCTCGCCATGACAACAACATCTACACCCTCGGCCGGATAGGGACCCTCAACGTCGTGATTGCCGCTCTGCCCTACGGGGAATACGGTACTGTTTCTGCGGCAAACCTCGCGGGGGACATGCTGCACAGCTTCCCCAACATCGAGTTCGGCCTCATGGTTGGCGTCGGCGGAGGCGCTCCGAGCTCCGACAACGACATCCGCCTCGGCGACATCGTCGTCAGCTGCGCCGCAGACTTCCACGGCGGAGTGTTCCAGTACGACTTTGGCAAAACCATCCAGGGCCAGGCTTTCTACCCGACGGGACTCCTCGACAAGCCGCCCGAGGACCTGCGGTTCGCGGTCGACCAACTAAAGTACTTGCACGAGCGGGAGGCTCCTCCTCAAATCCACCCGGCCATTGAGGAGGTCCTCCAGAAAAGACCGCGGCTCAAACAAAAGTATGGGAGGCCCCCTGCTGAAAGCGACAGGTTGTTCAAGTCCACCTTTGCACATCCCAAGGATTCAGAAGAGGACTGCAGCGTCGTGTGCTGCGGGGGATCGCCGCCACATCCCCTAGCCGAGCGCAGCAATCGGGGCGAACAAGGAACCAACCCGGTAATTCACTACGGGCTGATCGCCTCTGCGAACCAGGTCATGAAGGGTGCTGAAGTTCGAGACAAGCTGGCTGCTGAGAAGAATGTGCTCTGTTTTGAGATGGAGGCGGCAGGGCTGATGAACCACTTTCCGTGCTTGGTGATCCGCGGCATATGCGATTACTCGGATTCGCACAAGAACAAGGCTTGGCAAGGGTATGCAGCAATGGCGGCTGCAGCGTATGCCAAGGAACTTATCGGAGTCCTTGGCGAGATCGTGTCGAGGAGAGGTGTTAGTTCCCCACCATGGTTTTTTTGATTGTATCGGCTTCATCGTCAACTGAAATGGGATGAGTACATTGTTTGTGTCAACTCAATGAAGTCTTGGGTGTTTGCCACGGGTGCCTATTTTTTCATTTCGTAATTGCCTATTAATCATGACGTTTCATATCTTTACGCCTGAAAAGGTCGCTTAATTCGTTTTGTAGATGTATCAAATCTTAGTCTTATACCCAGTTCATGATGAGAAGCCGTAAAGCGTGTCTATGCGTCGTGTCCTCCCACAATGATGCAATCATCCAACAACCTCTGATCATTCCGTAAATAGTATTTCGTTTTCGTCATCTTGATAACGTATTAGCACTTCGATGTTCGAACCAGAAGCTCTTTCACAACGCTTGCCTCGTCGTCTCAGTTTGGTACTGTCGTTTCAATGGTTCCACCATTGTCAGATCTTATCGGCCGAGTCAACGAATCGATGTGATATATGTGTTCTGGAACATTGTATTCCAGGATCGCATTGGTTCTTCTCCTTCATTTCTTTTCCATTTTACTGATTCTTGTTGTTCTTTTGATTCATAGCCTGAAAGGTCAATCTTTTTGGTAATGTAATCCACTCATGCCTCCTGGTGGTCGTGCCATCGGCGGCCACCATCAGGAAGAAGACACCCCGGCGGTACGTCGCCTTGCCATCATCCGGGGGGTTTTCTGGTTCATCTTCTAGTCTGTAAACGCGAACCCGCTCCTCTTCCGGGGGCACCCTCTCCTTTATGGTGCCGTTGTCTATTAACTCCAGCGTATCGGGTCCAATCTCGACGCCATGCTCGACTTCGGCCACTCTTTTTGCAACGGAATATACAAGAACTGAATCCCAAAGCGATTCCCGGGGACACGCCAGCGTTTTCAAAGCAGCCAGAGCTGCTACGCGAAGGCGCAAGAAGCGGCACTTGATCGCAATGAAGTGCAACAGGGGACTTGATCCCGTATCAAACATGAACCTGGACTGCTGCGTACCAAGGGCACCAAGGCGTGTCGCCATGTCCACGATGCGCTCAAACTCGGGTTTCAGCACATCGTACACAATTTCCTCTCGTGTGAGGCAATTCACTGTCCAGATCTTGAGCGTGAGAGCTCTTATTTTGAGGCCCAGAGACGCCGGGTCCGTATTGGTGTCAATGGATCGCCGGGCCTGGAACTTGGCAAAGGTCAGCTCCCACTGCTCAAAGGCCTTCACGATCCTGCCCCGCTCGCTCATCATGGCGGGGGTGGGCGTGTCGTGGGGGGTCCTGCCCGTCTTCCAGCCTTCGGAGAGCATGACGAGGTGCAGGGCGCGAGCAATGTAAATGTCCAAGCAGTGCTGGGCCTCAACCATGCTCTGGAACGGCCCCGTGGGCTTGGGCGCCTGGCGGGTGAGGACGGAAAAGTCCTCGGGCTTAGTGCCGAAGAACAGGGGGAAGAGGTTCACGTGGGAGAAGACGGCAGTGAGCTTGGAGTTTCCCGGGGAGGCGCTGAGGATGCGCAGGCCATGCTTGGTGTGGTTGATGGCGGACTTGCCGTCGCCGCGGAGGAACTCGATGCAGATGAAGAGGATGCAGACAGTGAGGACGGTGTCGACCTCGTAGGTGGGGAACTTGACGAGCTGCCGGATGGCCTTGTTGTAGTGCTGAATGGCGAGCGGGTTGTCGGGCGTGCGGGTCGACGACATGGGAGCAAAGTTCTCAAACAAGGTGCTGATGGCCAGCACGGCGTGGCGGGCGGCATCGTCGTGGTGCGTCGTCTGCGCGACCAGGTGCGTCCAGAAGCTCGCATCGAACGGGCCCGACAGGACGGGCGCCACGGCCTGGTGGAAGAAGGCGAGGCCCCTTAGCTCCGAGTTGTTGGCCGCCGGCGACACTGACGGCTGCGCACGCAGTAAGACGCCCCAGGGCAGCGAACCGGCCGGAGGCGCTGTGTACCCGTCGCAGGGCCGGCCGGCCTTCTTGCACTTGAGACACTGCGGCCACGTCTCGTCGCATTTGACCTTTCTGATTCTTCAATCATTGCAAGCGAACCGTTAGCGAAACTAGGCACCGCGCCCGTTTTTTGCTTGCTGTCCGGGAGAGCTGGTCACCTACTTGCACGTCTTGCAGCCCGTCCTCACCTTCTGAGAGCCCAGCCGAGCCATTGCGCGCAGCCCGAGTCGTTTCGCTCCGCTCACTGGTACGCTCACATTACATAAGGGCGCGTGGGTAGCGTCGTCTGTGGTGCAATTCCCCTTTCTCTCTGGCGTCTCTGCGCAGGCAGGCGAGCGAGGGCGACGGGAGAGAAGGAGTCGGTGGGTGATGGTCGGGTCTCGGCGCATACGTCAGCTCTAGTGTTTTAAAGGTGATAGGGCTGCCCAGGGAGATCTCTCCTCAGGCCAGCCCGCACACGTAGGCTGGATGGCGGGGTCGATACGAGGAATACGCCGCCCTCATTTGCCCGACAGTGCCGGATTACCCACTGTTCAGCAGCCAGCACAGCCGTGTGCTGCCCGCTGCGGGAATTGACGTCAGGGATGGCAGCGCACTGCTCGCAAAGGGGACAGTGGCGGACGGGAGCGATAAAATAAGCTTATGCCTAGCTTTTTATATTGCACCTCCTTAGCTCTCTGTCTATCTCTCTCTTTAAGTAGTTGCTCCTCTCCCCCCTCCTTCAGGTCTGAGTCCTGATGCCCGGTGACTTTCCATCTGCCGGCCTCATCAAGGATAGGCGGCACAAGTTCCGTTCCGGCAGGTATTGACAGGCCACGTTTGCCCAGAAACAATGGAACGTTACAGGTAGTCACAAGGGTTTCACTGGAACGTGGGGCGCACATTCACCATTTTCTCCTCATTTATCATGAATCAGTCTTGTTTTTGCTTTGCCGCACCATGTGCCGCTCTGCTACTCAACGGCGAGTGAGCTGTACATGTTGCTGTGTCCTGACAAGTAACTGGCCAGCCCATTGCTCCTTTCGTCCTCGTCGTCGTCAGCCAGCGCTCCCGGACGGGGAATTAAATCTTCAATGGCCCATGCGACTCTCTCTGCTCCAATCTTTGCGCCTCCAATGTTGGGTGCTGCAGGGCCCAGCTGCAGGGCCGCTAACCGTCCCGTCATGAACAAGGGCACCTCCCTGGTCCACATTAGATCCTCGGTAATACAGGGGAAGCCTCCGCGTCCCTGAATAGGATGTTTCTCTATAATTGTTTGCAGGTACGGCAGCGTCGAGAAGTCTGTCTGGATGCCTGTCGCAAAGTAGATGTAGTCCATTGCCGGCAAGTTTTCGATTGGCGGCTCCGTCTTGACCATCCACATGCCATTTCCATCCTCCCCCTCGAATTTGGCATCCACCAAGGTCGTCATGGTGTGCAATTCAAGTTTCTTTGTAGTGAGGTGCTTCTTCAGCCGCTTGTGGAAGGGGGGCGTGATGCTACCACCGCCCCGCGCTTCCTTGATAATCTGCAGCCGCTCATCATCCGAATCAGCCGTCCAGAACCGAGCCTGCTCGGCATTCTTGTATTTGCCCATCCATTCCAGGTCAACGTCAAAATGCTTAATGCGCAAAGGGCCTCGCATGATGTGCCAAACCTTCGTGACACCCTTCCGGATAGCCAGGTCTGTAAGCTGCGCTGAGGTGAGACCGCCACCAACAACGAGAACGTTTGTCGGCCGCCGGGCCTGGATGCGTTCTCTCAGCATGGGGTGGGGGAACTCTTTAATGTGCATGCTATGACACGTCTGCGGTAGCATTTCTGTGGAAGGCATCGATGGGACCCGGGGAATTTTGGCCGTGTTAGCCGGACCAACAGCCAACACGACTGAACGCGCGTATCGCCGCACATTGTTGGTCGTTACAGTGAAGAGCTTTTCATCATCAATAGAGATGCCTTTGACCATCCCATAGTCGAGATGCTCCACTGACTCCTTGCGAATCAGGCCGCTGTCAAGCTTGTATCGAGATGCAACCTTTTCGCAGTGGTCGCAGAAGAGGGATGTGGAAGGTGTGTAGTAGTCGTTTCTTTCTCTCAGATTGATGGCAACACGTGCAGATTGCCTTTGCAAAAAGTAAGTTAACCTCCGTCAAACAACAGCACAACTCAATTGAACAACTCACTTGCCACCACAGGCTTTGTGTCCTGCGGTCTTCTTCTTCCCATGCTTGCTAACTTCCTTTCCCACGCAATTCCGAATCTCAATGAGCTCGCTCTCTCGTTCGTTGGCATACGCATGCGCGAGGAGAGCATCCCGGTCTTGGGGATCGACGTGCCACAGCATGGGGCTACGCAAATGCGAAATGTCGTACATCTTGAAGAGAGTGTTCCATCGCCCCATCCAGTTGCCGGCTGTGGAGTCCAGCACCAGCATCTTGTACTCGGGGCGGGCCGTTTGCCCATTGGAAATCTTGCCGCTCTTGACGTGCTTCAGCGTCACCCTCTTTCCGTATTTTCCGATCCAGTGATATCTGCGGTGCTCCTCATCGGTGAATAGTGCAGCAGGTGTGTGCTCTCTGAGGCGAGCGGCGACGGAGAGGCCGCAAGGGCCTGCTCCGACGATGAGGATGTCATAAATGTCATCTTCCTGACGAATTCCCTGTTGTTCCATCATTTCTTTGTGTTTGGACGCGGGGTTGGATATTAGGAGTCAATTATTTCACATTCAAAGATATCCACGAGGTCAATACGACCCCTCAAACGGGGACCAGTTGCTTATAAGGACTCATCCCTCATCACCGCCCCCCTGAACCAACAACCCCTCCCCCATTCGGCGCCCTGTTCTCTAAGCTGTATCCGGTAAATGGAGATGAGAACCTCTACGGCCACCATAGCTCGCTTCTTGGAGAGATGTGATTGACCACTTCGTTGAGCTCCATCCAAACGACACCTTGATGGACAGTGTCATGATGGGCCATCAAGGTGCTACGCCCGTGCTTCGGGCCCACTTGCGGCTCATGACAACGACAACGAGACAACAACATCTAATTATCCCTGTGGCTTAGGGTTCGGTCTCGATTAAAGTTGGCCAGGATTGATGGGGTTGGCCGTTAGCCAATTGATGCCTTCCTGCCTGGTCACTTCGGCGAGGCGAAGCGACATCCACAGTTTAACTTGTCCCATTGCATCTCGGATGTCGCTGTGAAAAATCACGAACTGATTCTCTCTTTAAGCCTCAATTGAATTGATTGTGTTGTGATGCAATAAAGGATCGGCTTCCGAATTGTCCATTTCCACGTCGACATTGGGCTTGACCGCTGGGCTATCCTGATTATAAGTGAGTTCTCGGTCGCAGGCTTTACGCGCCCGCAGATAGGACCAATTGCTCTTTAAAAAATGAACGCATTTAATTCCTTTGCGCATTGTAGAATCGTATTCCTCTCTGTTATATGTATGTCACCGTGTACCTGTTTAATAGAAATCTCACATCCATGTGCTTAGGTTGCATGACGGGCAAAGATCCCACATACGTACCGATCAGCTCGCCGACCCAAGTAAGCCGTGTTCCTGCGTCCGAATGCTGTGTAACCGATATAAAGAAGGACTAGCTATGACATGGAGCTCCAGGTCATCTTCGAAATTTGAGCTTGTCGTCTAGCTCGTCGTGTTGGGGCGTTGGAAAGGAGTCACACAAGCGATCGACAAGAGAGTGACAACGGCACTGAAGCGAAACATTTTGGTATATAATGTCCTCTTTTTCCCTTTGGTATAAGATGGGAAAAGGACGATAATGTGGGCGATAATCGGATGATAAGAACTCACGCACGTCACGTCGGAAAGGGCTGAGAGAACCTGTGGGATTCAAGTTCGGTTAAATATCGTTGTCGCTGTTGCACATGGCAGTGGGCAGTGCGTCGGACTTTGGTGGCGTTAAAACTGGGCTGCGGCCACCGAGACAGCGCGTTCTCCAGCAGCATCGGTGGCGTGCATTGTTACCCCGAACCATCTGTACGTGTTACTTTTCGAGGGTGCCAATCTAAAGTTGGGGTTGCCGCTTATCAATGATTCCTGAGTGATGCCTATTTTTAATTCTGCTACTTCCTGCAGTTTCTAGATATATGTAAGAACACCCAATCATTTATAGGGTTTCCAGCATGTATTGATGTAACGCCCCTACGTCTGATAGGCTCGGGGTGAGGGCTGTTGGACAAGAACCGGGGCTCCAAGGGACCCTTGGCCTTCTTGATATGAACCTACAGGCCCGCAGGGCAGCTATAGATGGCGCGCGGGGTGGGCGTGGACACACCATGGGTCTCGCGCCATACAAGCGCACGCCGATGATGCTCTCAACCTCCGTCACATTACCCTTTCCTGTCTTCGCACATCCAGGGCTTGAAGAAGGAGTCCGAGGTCCTTGCGGCTTGCATCATTGATGGCGACAATCAGGTGGCCAGAGGTTGGCGTTACACCCTTCTATTTGCGTTCAACCAGAACGCCGTCATTCGTTGCATGCGCGGCGACACGCTCGTCGCGGCGTAACCAAGACCATCACGTGGGTATTTGGGATAATTATTCGGGTTAATGAGATCCGATTTCGTCATTGACATGATGGAGGGGGGACCGCCCAGATTTTATTGAGATTCAACGTGCACTTCTTCTGTCATGTTATCGATATGAGTCATGATTGCGAAACCGAAGAGACTGACTCATGTTTACATGGGCAATTCGTTCAAACAATTCATGCAGCACTAATGCACTGCAAAAAAGAGCGGTACTCGCCCTTTTTTTTACTAGGTGATGGGCTCATTGTGTGTGTGGCCGCCCTTTTCTTAAGGCTGGGTCACTGAAATAGCAGCCTGTCACTGCGCGGTGAGCCATGTCATATGCACGATTTCCCATCACCACCACACTGTCACTTCACCAAGCTGTCAAAAGGGGGAGCGCTTCCGAGCTCCAGCAATTCCCACGTTCACAGTTACGTACTTTTGCCATCATGTCCCTTTGAACCCAAGTCATGGGTATCAGAGGTGGGTGCCCCGCCACCTGCCCCAGTAGGCAAACAGCTCCCCCCCAAGCTCCCGGAATCCCGGTCATGTCATCACGCCTGACGTCACGGATGGGAGAATCCTTTGAGCCGAGCCCAGTGATACAACCAGTCAAGTTGTTTGCGAATGTCGTGCTCCCTCAGATAAGATTTTATCCGAATATAAGAAGCGCCTTTGAAAAGGGCGGGATGAGGGGGGGAGAGGTCTCCTCCAAAAAATCGCAAAACTGAACCCATCCACATCACTCAAGGCAGAAAAACAAAAGTACAGGCAAGACAGAAAATATGCCCGCCCTACGATATATCGCCACTACCGCGGCGTCGCCCATCATGTTGCGCGGCGTCGGGTCCCGCGTGGCCCTACCCTCCGCCCTACGTCTCCTCCACCAAGACCGAAGCGCCCGAGGGGTTGACGCGTTGGCCAACGGTGCCGTCAAGGGCCGCACGGGCGGTGGCGAGCGCCTGGGCAGCTCCTCCAAGAACGCGCCCCCGCAGCCCAAGATCACCAACCAGAGCGTGCCGGGCTTTCAGTCCACCGACGCACTGACCGAGGAACAGCGTCGCGAGGTTGACAAGCATAACAGGGAGTTTGAGGCAAAGTACGACCGCAGCCACCAGGTCCCCGACGTTAAGGTGGACGACAGGTTCTGGAGGGGTAGTGGTGGTGGTGACAAGCAAAAGTCCGTTTGAAAAAAGAAAAGAAAACAGGTGGGTGGGGGTGGGGGAGGGGGAGGGGGGAGCATGCAGAGTACTTTCGGCATGTCCTTTTCTTTTGGGGCCCCGCGCAAAAGCACAAGGCCGTGAACTAGTGAGTGAGTGTACGATCAAGGAAGGGCGGCGATTGCCTGAACAGAGCCAGTGGCTCATGCCAGATGTACGGAATATTCTATTTTGAGAAGACCCTTGCGCCAAATTAGGGCGGTATCGCTGCAGGCAGATGCGAAAATGAATGCAATGTTTTTTTGCTTGTCCCGACCAAGTCGTGTGCCTTTCTTGGCAGCGTGGACTTTTGCTCAGAGCAGAGAGCTTTGTGTGGGGCACTGCCGCAGCTGGAGGGCCAATGTGCGCCAACAAAAGGACACTGCACCTAACCACCCACCCCTGCTCCTACACAGAAGGACGGCCAGCAAAAGTACAACCTCACGAAAAGGGCGGCGGATACACCAACGCAACCCCTTACGCCGTGACCAAAACGTGGCAATCATAGCGCAGCCGCAGCCGCACAATTGTGTATTGCTCCCTATGCAGTGGCCCTGTGTCCTTTTGATCTCATTCCTTCAACTGTAAACCCGGGTCGCCATGGGCCATTTGCTGATAGCCAACCAGTGCTGCTTCTGATAACTGGTGTTGGAAACAGCCTTGGCGGCACTGGCACATCATGAAGGTAAAAGGACAAAGACGCCTTACAGGGTCTTCGCCCTTTTATTTAATACCAGGTACTTTCATCACACTGGCTCACATGCCAACCTGCATAAAGGAGCTGCAATCCCTCAAGAGTCAATCCTCAAATCAACTTGATCAATACTGTGTCTAGTATACCCAGTCACTTTCCATCACAACAGCCCGAGAGACTTCTTGTCAAACAGTTCTTCAATCTTTCAACATGGAACCTTCTCTGACACCAATCCCTCGTCGCAACGTCAACGGCGGTCTGTCGTATCGATCACCGAAGGGCTCCTACGCACTCAACCAATTCCTTGGAGAGAACGTCGAGGAGATGCCGTGGAACAATCTCGCCCGAGCAGGCCTGCTGCAGCCAGAGACCCAAAAGGCTTCGTCAGGATCATCAAGATCCAATGCCAGTGCGCACCAAGGGAGCACAAGATAAAACGGCCACGCTTCCAGGAAAACCAAAGCCCCAGGGCCCATGTGGTAGGCAATACACTCTTCTCAGTCAGGTTTCATCTACTGACCCCATGATTGCTCAGGGATCAATATCCCATATCAGATTGCAACATACATCCCAGATAGACCAGTGAAGGACCATAGGAGAATACAACAGAGCGGACCAGGCGCGAGGGATCTGTGACTTTATGTTAGTCATTGCGAGGCGTCAAGGTTTTTTCGGGACAGCCAGTTAGAGGGGGTAATATCAGAGTAACTATGAATAAGGGATCATACAAAGCGATGCTTCGTCAAATACAATCTAGCGTAGTGTTTGATCATCATCTAGAAGGGGGTGGGGTGGGCGTGTTTGTGAAAGAAATTTTAGCACAACTTACCTTGAATGATGAGTTTAAATATGTGAATGCTTCGCCAAATGTTTTGAGCCCGCGCGCAAAATTGCTCCAGACCTTTTTCAGGTCGCTCGCTAACAAAATCCCCAGATCGAAACATGCAACTGGATCAAGGCCTCTCCATTCCGGAAGAGCCGGCGATCTGACCGATGGCGCCGCGGACTTGGTCCACGATGGCCTTGATCATGCCCTGAGGCTTATTCTTGCCGTCAAGCCCACGCGACGGCTCAGTACCCATGGTGGGAAGAACGTTATCGCCCGCAGATAAACTAACGAACAATGCGAAAGGCACAAGCCAAACGCAAAGGCCAAAGTAGGAAGCAATCATAGTAAAGCTTGGCACATCGACCCGATCATAGTACGACGTTCGTTGGTATGCACGAGTCTGCATGTTGGAAAAGTGTCGAAACCAAACGTAGTGGTTGACAAGAACCAGAACTAAGATAACAAGTTAGCGCGGCAGACGCGGGAGAGGCGGGGCATCCACGTACCGCATGACAGGATAAAGAGGGGATCTGACAGCTTCACAAAAGGGAAGCGTCGCATGTTGCCAAGGTAGACAACGTGAGAAAACACTCCAAGGAGCGTAGCCAAGAAAGGGAACCTATCAACGATCCATAGTGCGATATGAATGCCGACGATGACGAAGATTAGACGCGTCAGCAAGCGCTTAGCGATGACGCTGTGTTCTTCGACAAGTTCCGACATGTAGTAAAGGCCAGAGGCGATAGCCAACGTCAAGAAGCAGAAGCCAATGACGGCGCCGGCATAGCCGACGAGAGGGAGAATCCACATGATTGCAATTGCAAGGCGTCGCAAGTGCTCACAATGGGTGATGAGCTTCACATTGCGAAAGGGTTTCAGATGCAGGGAGGTGGGAAAACCCTGCCTGATATTTGAATGCGCGCAAAGGACACGTTCGGAGATTGGTTGAGGAAGCAGGGTTCGCGTTGTGCCAATGGCGGGTCGCATAATTTCAAGCAACCGGGACATTATTCTTCCCCTCCGTCAAGCATCAAGGACAGGCCGAGGACGAAATGCTTGTGCGCGAAAGATCAGAATGTGCAGTGCCTTTATCGATAAGAGCCCACTTGGCTTCACAAAAAAAGTCGGTATCTTGCGAAAGTAACTAGTCGACGGGCAACAGGCGCCGAAGGCACCAAACCAGCCATATATTTCTGTACAGCCTCTTATTGCCGCATTGGCAGAACTTACATTTTTCCCAGCACCTTCATCCCCCCAATTTGCACCATGTCTCGCCCCGAGGACACTCTGTATGGGCCAAACACCCCCACCTAGATGCCCCTCCAGCTCATAATTTCGCAGCGCGGCCGACGTCCATTATGACGATATCGAAGCCCGAAAATACACGACCAGCTCTCGAATCCAGAATATTCAGGCCTCTATGACCAGGCGCGCCCTCGAATTGCTTGACCTCAAGTCCCCGTCTCTTATCCTTGATGTTGGATGCGGCAGCGGTCTGTCTGGCGAAATCCTATCCTCGCTCGAGCCCGAGGAGGGCGGTCCTCACACCTGGATTGGCATGGACGTTTCGCCCTCAATGCTCGACATTGCGCTACAGAGGGACGTTGAAGGAGATCTCATGCTGGCAGATATTGGCCAGGGCGTGCCGTTCCGAGCCGGTACCTTTGACGCCGCCATCAGCATCTCCGCTATTCAGTGGCTCTGCAGCGCCGAGACCAGCGAGACCTCTCCTGCCGGGCGACTGACCCGGTTTTTCAACGGTCTCTACGCATCCCTAAGGCGAGGTGGACGAGCTGTTTGCCAATTCTACCCCAAGAATGATCAGCAGCGCAACATGATTACCCAGGCCGCAGTGAAGGCCGGCTTTGGCGCCGGTCTTCTGGAGGACGACCCCGGCACCAAGAATGTCAAGCTCTACCTGGTTTTGACTGTTGGAGGTGGCTCTATCGAGAAGAACGGAGGCGACATCACGGGCGTTGTCGACGGCATGGAAGACATCGATGTCATGGATGCCAGAAGGCAGATCAAGAGCAACAACACAACAATCAAGAAGGGCAGCAAGGCATGGATCATCAAGAAGAAGGATCAGATGGAGAGAAAAGGAAAGATTGTCAAGGCTACTTCCAAGTACACCGGACGACAGCGACGACCGGCTTTCTAAAGCAATCATGGCATCACGATTCATTACATTGCACGGCGTTGGTGGCTTGGTAGTTTGAACTTCAAAAGTTTCCCGGATCCGCTCAAAATATCCCGGACCGGAACGATCTATCTTAGATTTCAATGTACATACCTTTTTCTTCTTCGTCTCAGTATTACTCACCAGAATAAAAGTGACTTCTCGCAGTGTTTCCTCAGATCCAGGAGCAATGAGGTGCACTTTTATATACCACCAATAGTACTTTGGGGTCTATCGGCTTTTTTTTTTTTAAGATCGAGGCGCAAGGCTACTATTTTCGCCGCGCATCAACGTAGAGTTTGACGCAGGCACTGTATCTCAATTCAATGTAGGGTAGTGGGCTAGCAACCTGAATTGAGCTCCAATTGTCTTGTCACAACTCCAAGGTATAGCCCAGGATAAAAAGCTCAGTTCGTAGTGAGTTAAATGAAACGAAGTAAAAAATATACAAGAAAATCCGAGAGCGTAGTTTTACCATACAAACAAACCCATTTTCATGATAAACAACAACAAGTTCAAAACCAAAGGTTTAGGGTACACTGTTCATTTCTCCAACGGCCCCCGGTAGGTTCAGTGTCTTTTGGGTTGAATACCGACGAAAATTAGCCTCGGGACGTATATCGTCTTAATCTATCTTTGTTGGTGAAAAGTGGCTGTGTTGCAGCAAGGAACCGCTCCGAGCTGCAGGTTCCATTCCCCTCTCCGTCTTCCAAGCCTGTCTAAATCTGGGCAATACTTGACAGCTGAGGGGTCGCGGGGTACTGATAATGCAGGGAGCGCAGCAGAGTTGTGCTCCACCTTGAAACAGGCTCCACCTGTCTCAATACTGGACGAAGGATTGAAGCAGCGCGTGGTATTAAAGCGCTCTCAAGTCCTGATCTTTTCCATTTATTTTAATTTCTTTGCATTTATACCATCAACTGAAGCTAAGAACCGACCCAATAATCTACTGTGACGGCCTAGAAAAGAAAAATGACCGGAGGACCGTCAAGCTGTCTTTTCGTCAATGGCCGTATCTTGACAAAGGCCGGTGTTGGCCTTGAGGCGCAACCAACCTTCGTCGACGGCATGCTAGTGAAGGATGGCAAAATTGCAGAACTGGGAGACAAAAGCGACCTTGAAGCAAGATGCAAAGACCAAGATGGTGTATCGGTCCAAGATTTGAAGGGCCAGACCATTCTCCCAGGCTTTATTGACGGCCACATGCACATCTTGCCTCTCGGCCAAGCGCTTACAAGGCTCCGACTGGACAAATGCAAATCGCTCGACGAGATCCGCGATACCATCCGGTCATACGCCCGCGAAAACCCAGACCTCAAGAGAATCCTCGTCGCGGGCTGGATGTTCGACTTGACTCCTGATGGCGTCAATACATCCATGCTGGATGATCTGGATCCGCGGCCCATCTTTATTGACAGCATGGACTTGCATGCTGTCTGGTGCAACACCCCCGCAATAGAAGAGCTTGGGGTTGCTGACATGGAGGATCCCGTGGGCGGGAAGATTGATAGGGACGAGAACGGCAAGCCGACCGGTCTGCTGAGCGAAGCCGCTGCCGTGGGCATCGCGTGGCCGTTCCTTGGACGCGCTTTGACGAAGCAGCAGCGTTTCGATACAATAATGGCGGCGTTCAATTCTTATACGGCCTCCGGATACACTGGGCTGATCGAGATGGCCATGGACGAGGTGGTTTGGGAGGCGCTGCTTGCTCTTCGCTCGGAGCGGGGCAGCCTCCCCTTGCGCATCACCGCATACTGGCTTATCATGCCTGCCTCAGTGGAGGAGTGTCTCAAGCAGGTGGACAAGGCAATTGAGCTCAAGCAACAGTACAACAGCGAGACATCTCCCGATATGCGCATCGCGGGCATCAAGCTGATTTGCGACGGTACGATTGACGCCTGCACCGCCTATGTATCAAAGCCTTACAACACTTCGGGGAAAACGGGAGATCCGCTGTGGACTAGGACGCTTCTAGAGCCGGTGGTGAAGCGCGCTGTGGAGGGTGACCTGCAGATTGCTTTCCATGCCATCGGAGACGAGGCCATCCGCATGGCCGTCGACGCCGTCGAGGCGCACGCCCGTCCCAACAGCAGACACCGCATCGAGCACCTCGAACTGTCTGCCCCTGAGGAGGCCAAGAGGCTCGGTGGCCTTGGAATCACGGCTTCGGTTCAGCCGGTCCACTGCGACCCGGCGATACTCCGCGACTGGCCTAGACTGATCGGCCCGAAGCGATGCGAGCGAGCATTTGCGTACCGCGAGTTCGCGGACCACGGAGCTCTCCTCACCCTAGGCAGCGACAGCCCCACGGCACCGTACAACCCCCTGCACAATCTCTACGTTGGAACGACGCGGCGATCCGCGAGGGATCCGGAATCCGAGGACACTGTGAACCCGCACTTCCGCTTGGGTCTCTGTGAATCCATCTCGGCCTACACCCTGGGGGCGGCGAAGAGCGTATTCGCAGAAGATCGTATGGGGAGCTTGGAAGTGGGTAAGGTGGCGGATTTTGTGGTGGTTGACATGGAATGGGATGCGCAAAGCTTGCTCAAGGCCGAAGTGAAGGAGACTTGGTTCAATGGAAACAAGGCTTGGGCAAAATAGACAGGCATTGTGTGTTGGTTGGGAGTAAACGAACTTTGTGAACGTGGCGTTGAGGAGCGAGCAAGCTAGAACAGGAGTGCTCATCATTAATTTTGGGGAATGAGAACCTATATGGAATGTTGCTGATAAAGAGAGAGCAATTCGATCGAAATTGGAGATCAATAAATGCAGTAACTGATTGTCATTGTTTGTCAAAGCGCAGGTCAGGATATTCACGAGTAGAGATGTGCTGACATATGCGATCAATTAATTGCCATGTTTTGACCCGTTTGGTTCACATTCGCACTTTGGTCGGAGACAAAACGACGTATAATTGCCCTAAGAAGATACCAAACCGGGGAAAGCAGCTGCCGAGGCGAGTTGAGCGACGTTGAGGTGGCCCGCCGTCACATCCCATCGTGCCAGCGGATTCAACATCGAAGTGTGAAGCGGAGCGCAATACTTGTGTGCGTAATTAAATGAGCTCGATTCATGTTACAACTCTTGGTCTCCTAAGCTAACATACCTCAAAAGAGGAAGCGGTGGTTGGGTTCAAAAGCCTGGGGATATTTTTGCGGTCTAACGGTTTTCCCTCGAAACCAGCCTGGCCGAACCACCACGACCACGGCATGTGTTTCGCTCTGCCCAATAAACGACTCGTAGCGATAGCAAATTTCCAACTGTGTGTGCACATTATTCGTTCAGCTGAGTAGCACAAGAATGACACTGTCGCCACGGAGGAACCTGGAGAATTTGTCAGTGAATAAGTTGTCAGCAGCAAGGGCTTGCACATACATCTTGCTCACGAAACGGTCCTTGTTCACAGGTCGGCCTGGCTTGCCGTTCTGATTTCGGGGAGTCTCGGTCCACATTTCTTTCTGTAATTGGGCGTCAGTGGTCTGTACGTGGAGCGCCTCATAGGGCAGCAACAGAGCTGTTGCGGTAGTCCAGAAGCTTGGTGAAGCTTCCTCAGAGCGAGAAAAATTGTACAGGAATACGTACCACGTTCTCCAAAACCCTAGAAACAGTTAGTATCGTGTATAGAGAAGATAAGTGTAACACCGGGGTAGCTGAGATAGCCTAGGCAGCTGGGGAATTCAGGAATACTTACATGTTGCAGTGGCGGTCAAAAGCCTTGACACGGGCAAGCCTGGAGCAAACAGTTAATAACTGGTCACCTAATTAAAAAAGTCCGGATGGCATACAGTTTGCGGTTGGAACGGATGCTGATGAGGACTTGTGAGTGAGTCCGGACGGCGGTCTGGAGGATGGACAGAGGTCCGTTGCTGAACTCCCATTGCTCCTGGATTCCGGGTTAGGAAAGGCAGCTTCTGAGAAAACAAAACAGAATCTTCTTACTAGCTGAGCAATCTCATACTCCCTGTTGGTTAAGCAGTTAGTCTCAGTCGCGTACTCTCACTCATCAAGAGGATTGGGTGGGGAGGTGACGTACGTGCACTCATTGCGAGGCTTCTGGAGGAGGTCCCTGTATTGTTGTGAGCAAACGAGCTTGCGGCAAAGAGCAGTTTTGGGGGGGAGCTCACTGAATGTTTACGTCACTCATCTTGTCGGTTGGATATAGCAACGACTCTGTGTGTTCGAATATGCGGACGCGATCTGCCTGGATTCTTCTGAAAATGATGTGGGGCGCGTGCTGAACAGCTTTGGCGCGCACGTGACACTAAGATTTCTCGATGTCCGGAGTCGGCAGAGTTGATTTTCCGCCGACGAGACCGTGCACCCAATTGACCCACCCGTAGAGAGAGTCTAGAGCTCCAAATCAAGACCTCAAGTGATTGAGTCCGAGTCAACGACATGAACCTTGGACGGCAAAACTTGGGGTTTTTTTCTTTCTTTTTTTGCAAATTGACGCCATCTTTTGTAACCTCACATGAAATGAACCATTTTTGGATTGATAAAAAAAGTAATGGTTCTCACAGCAACTAATTTCTTCAAGTTGGCCTGTGTGCTGAGGATCCATGCATCCTGTTACATCAATCGACGGTTGAGCCAAAAGATAAGTCAATAATCGCAATGCTTGCAATTATAGGCACGGATAACAGCTGCTAAGAGGCTTACGATGAACCAAGCCGTAACAGGTATTTACTACTCATTTTTATAAATAAAATAAAAATAAGAAACTAATTCTTGATATGAAGACTCCTCAAGTTGGCCTTCCATTCATCCATCGTCATCCATCCCACCACCTCCACCACACCATCGCCCGCAACCCCAGTCTCTATCAGAGGAACATGCCCCTTCAATAACTCAACGCCCGGCTTCCAAGGAGGAACATGGATGAAATTATGCTCCTTGGTGCAGTCAACCTGTTTGTCAAGAGTTCCGGCCATAAGTTTCTGGTAGCAATCTGTGTCAAACCCGTTGATCGCGAAACACTCGGTGCATACGTAGGCTTCCCTGTCCTCTTGGGTGGTTCCACCAGGGCAGACCTCGCATAGGAGCGGCCAGGTTCCTTCCTGCGGGTCTTCATCGTCCCCAGCCTCATGATCCGGTACCGCCTCCGTGCTTTCAGGTGCTGCTTCTTCAGTAGCGTTATCTGGCGGATCGCTTCTCGCCCCATCGCTTTCTTCCTTGGCATCCTCATCTGCCAGAACTGCTTCAGGTATTGATGGTGAGGAGCCCTCTGCAGCAGGGCAAGCGTCGGATTCCACAGTATCCTCGCTGCCTGGCCTGTGCGTCAAGTGTTTGTTACTCGACACATACTCCCTTGCTGCCTCGTCCAACTGTTGGATGAGTTTATTTCGGACTTCCCACTTCATCATCATTATGGCAATGCGGACATTATCCAGATCCTGCAGAGAAAAGAGCAGCTGTGTAAGGTACACGTAAGCCTCAACGTCGTTGGAATCGTCTTCGTCGGACAACAGCTCTATCACTTCCAGCATAATCTTGTGGGTCCATTTGGTCACAATGTCCGAGAACTGACCGGATTTGCGGTTGAAACTGATCAGCGAGCAGGCAGGCGCAACAGCCTGCGAAATATCCCCTTCAGCCTCCGCCATGCTGAGAAGCGAAGCCAGTTTGTTGAGATATAGATCCATTTCCTCCGACTCTGGCTCTGAGACGAGCGCTTTGTCCAGGTACGATGTTGCCAAGCTATGGATTGCCAAAAACACTTTGATGTTGTGGAGATTTTCCTTGGCTGCCGAGTTCTCTTTGAAATCGGCCAGAACTGCCTCATAAATGGCGATTTGCCGGTCACGGATTGCGACCTGTGAAGAATTGGCAAAGAACGAAGCCTGCAGGCTTAGACATTCGATCAACAAGGAGAATTGCTCGTCCCCTCTTAGCGTATCCGCCATCGAGTTGAAAAATTTGTCCAGAGCGTCCCATTCTTGCCTACTTTCAACACCTTTGGCGACCATATTCGCGTACTGCCAAAAATTGTCGTCGAGGATGGGAAAAAGATGGTCGACGTTCGGTTTCCACATCTCTTCTGACTCGCCGAGGGCTTTGAAAATGCCAACAACGCTCTCATAATCATCCGCCTTTTTGTACCGGCTGAATATAGATGGATATTCCCAACCAACGTATGCAACTTTGATGCTCTCAGTGTGGTAGCGCGTTGCCAATTCGCGGTCTTCACCTGCGTCCCAAACTCGATTGCCCAGTCGTAGAAGCGCGGAGGCTAGGAGCTCCGAGTTCGTCGCATCAGCGTTTTCTTCTAAATCCCTCTTCACGGCAGTCAAAGCCTCAATGGCTTCTTGGTCGCTGAGTGATTTCATCGAGGCCAACACGAGGCGAGCACGAAGGTTTGCAGGATCAAGCTCCAGAGCATTTTTAACCCGAGGCACAGTTTCATCTGGTTTTGTTGAGGAGGACATGTGGTCGAGGATTCTAAAAGCTTGATATTCCCACAGAGAGTTTTGGGCTGAGCTATTGTTCGATTTATCAAGAGCGTCTGCAGCCCAGTTTTCGATCTGCTCAAGAATCGCTGCGTCGAAATTCTGCAAACCTTCGATTTCTTTTGCGAATTCGGCCTCGCCAGCTTTGTAAAAGTCGGAATCAGTTGCCATTTGACTCGCTGTTTCAGTATCACACTAACAAGGAATTAGAGGCAAAATAGCGAGATACAGTTTTGGTGAACTTACTCTCATGAGATAGCCTCTTAAAAACACAGCTGGAGCTAGGAGCCATCGGGTTTTGAACCTCGTATCGTAAAATAATCGAGATGCTAGGTGCTTCGCAGCGTAATAAAATACCACTTCGTGCAAGTTTTGACCTAGAGTGTTGACTTCTCGCACATAAGACTCGGCCACCTCGCCCGAGATGAGTTTGGTGACTGTTGGGTCACTCAGCCATCGAAAAACCTCTCTTGTCCCTTCGAGAGAATATAGCCATTCAGCACGAACATCCTTGAGGTCAGGACTCTCAATTTCACTCCAAACCCCGAACCTTGAGTTGCTTCCCGGCTCAAACAATGACGTGACTCCGCATTCCTCTGTCAACAATTGAACTAGAAGCGGGCCGACCTGCGTCTTCAGGGATGGATCGGCGGTAGAAAGGTCCACATTGTTGAGGTGGAAGAGGAGATCCCTGCGGGCATGAAGCAGCAAATCTTCGGTCTCCTTGAGCGTTTCGCTTGTCATGATGGTAAGGTAAACTATAACTATGCGAATATGAGAGTTCTCTTCGTCCAGGCAGATGTATTGCTTCGTTTGAGCTCGGAGCTTTGATTCAAAAAACGTCTCAAAGTCAAAGCTGTCGTACAAATTCGGCGGGCACACATTGTGGAGAAAATGTCTCACAATGGCGATTTCGCTCTCTCCAACCCGCTGGCGCCCTCCCGAAGAATCACTCGAGCTAAGCTGCAGGGATGCTTTGTTGGGGATCTGACTTCTGGTCTCCGGGTCGCGCCACCGGACTTCTTTTTCATTGCTCAGGGTGAAAATGCAGTACTTTTGTAAAACTCTCTCCGAAAAGGAAAGGAGAGAAACGGTCAAAGTTCCATTCGAACTTACCAAGGCCGCCGTGAGAGATCCAGTTGCTGCCCTCTGCAAGGGCGCCGACATATCTCCTGTCGCGGCGTTTGTTTGATGCTTTACTGAAAGCAACGCTTCCATCGTATCTACAGTGAACCATCTGCGTCCATTCTCGACCCAGTTAATGATTTCGTTTATTTCCTGAATCTCCTTGGGCGTGCGTGACTTGTTAAGATGGGTGATTTCAGCTTGGATCTGATCCGAACGGGTCTCGTCAGCCCGTGTAAGAACCTCTTCAATATCCTCGACGAGATCCATGTGTGCAAGGGCGTGGAGGCTGGAGTTGAGCTTGAAGTAGTCTCCAGCACACTTTTCGCTCAGCTTGGTAATGATTCTTTTCCGCCATTCGGATATACCTGGCCTGGTTGGGTCTCGCAGGATGGGCATGTTATCCATCCGATGGGTTATGTACCTTTCAATGTCGGTCTTGTTTCGGCTTGGAAGGTCAACGAGATCGACTGGGAGATGATTGAACTGCCCGACATAATCTGCCATGGTCTTGGGCTCTGCGGTCAAGAAGATGCGAGTCTTGCCCTCCTCTGTAGCCGCCACAAGCCTTTGAAGCAGGGGCACAAGAGAGTTCCAGTCAGAATCGTTTGCGCCAGTGCCATCGATGAAAAGAAAGAAAGTGGTGTCGGGGTTTAGACGTTCGGGATTGTCAACGTAGAGTTGTTCCCAAAGGTCAAGCCAACCCGTGAAGCCATTGGATGTCTGGACCTTTTGTGCAATGGACTTGGTCAGTGCCTCGAATGAAACAGCAATTTGCCAAAGCAATGCTTTCGATACATTCTCCAAAATTGGTTTCGTTTCCGACTTGTCAGGCTGCTTCATTTCCTCATCTGGAAAGAAATATGCCGTCACGATTCGAGACGTGGGCACACTGTCCTCTTGTTTCCTGAGAAACCGCAACACGCTAGCCATCATGGATGTCTTGCCCGTGTAGTTGGTACCTTGCAGAATCATAATGGGTTTAGATGGAACAGGTGCTTGAGCCCAGTCCAGGAAATTCGGGTCGTTGAACAACCAATCGCCTGTATCGGCAACGATGTTGCTCATGCAAGACTCAAGAGTTCTGCGCCACGTGGCCGTCGGTTCTCCAGCGCTGGTGAGCTCACTGCCTCTGAAATTCAAGGCATCGATGATCTGGCTCCGCCGTTGCTTAGAATCCTGCTTTGTTTTCTGTTCCATCTGCCCCTCGATTACAATCTTCAAATCGCCAGCGCTATCGTTGACAATCTGAAATGTCTGAGCTGCCACAAGCAGTGATTCCTTCTTGTTGAGCTTGTCCATCAGGTCAAGCAAGCCCTGCACACCATCATCGTTTAGGAAGAGCTTCTTTGTGAATGCTAAGAATCTAGTGTGCCTCTTTCTCAACCTGACTATTCGATCACAGATTTCAACAAAAAGACGCAGGTTTTGACAGGCAAGACGGGTCAAAGTGGCATCCATCTTTCGATCATAGTAGCCAAGACGATCCAAGAACTCAAGGCACTTCTCGAGAAGTTCCGCCAGGTTCTCAAAGATTCCCTCGTAGCCTCTCCATGCTTGGATGACGAAGGTCAGAGCGCTATAGCAGGTGCTAGCAGGCGCAATAACTGTTGAAACGCCTTGGGTGACGATATTTCCCACCGTTTCGATGCACTGGAGCGTTCTGTTTATAACCTGTTTGAATCTGGCATAGCTCTCAGGCTTCTTTTTGCTGTTGTACGAATCGAGCTGTTGAATAACATCGCTAATTCCCAACCGTTGGGCCTCCCCAGTGGCGTCACCACCACCACCACCTAGTTCCGCAACTTTGGCCTGCACTTGCTGCCATATGTCGTCTAGCTCCTTCTGCTCTGAAGAGCTTAGCTAAAGGGAAGACGGGCCCGTAGCCATTTTTGGGGGTTTGGAGGCCGTTAAAAAGAAGACCCTCGACCAAAATCAAGGTTGTTGCCTAAATCCTCGAAATGAAGGAAGAAAAGGCGCGTCAGTGAGTCGACTTTCAGCTGGACTAGCCCCATTTTATGGATTGCGATCCTTAGTATAGCTCACCCCTGTCACCAACAGTGGTGATGACTAGACCATAAAGACACTAGCTGAGGAACTAGCCCACAAACGTCCAGCTCGACTGTCCTAATTTGCGCGACGAGGCCTGACTTTGGGCGGCCATTACCGGTAGTCTGACTGTGTGGAAACCTAATTATGAAAGAAAAATAAAATGAAATAAAATAAAATAATTATTGAATATAATTATAATAAATATATAATTACTTATTTTTTATCTTTAGAATAATGCTTTCTTAGTTAAATTATATAAATAAATTAGTCTTAGGATACTTTCGTTTTAGTGCACTTTACTCAGGTCTCAAGGTCCTTATATACACAGGCTGGATAAGGAATCAGCACAATCAGACTAACAGTTCCCAGACCTTGCTCCGCTTTTTCTAGGCAGGGCTGAGAGCGGGCCGTATTCGCTAACCTCGATTCTGAGTGGGCATCCGCCTCCAACGGGCACTCTCATCAAAATCACAGTTGAAGGTCTTGATTGTTAGGTTCACAGCAGCAATGACGCATGGGTTGGTATGGAAGCAATTTGGAATCAGGAATTATGGAACTTTCAGAAAGACAAAATATCAATCACGCATCTGCTCGGTTCTTCTTTCTTCCTCGTTTGAACCAGTTACCAAATATTGTAGATTCATAGAGACCATCCTGGTTGGACTCAGCGGGCCGGCAAATTTTAGCGAGTAGTTTTATAGAGAAAGGAAAATTATTCTTCCTCGTCGGGGCAGTATATTGGATGACTCCCATTCGTTATTTCGCCATGACTATGGCGAGTGGTTCTATCAAATATCCTTTGCACCAAACAAAAGGGAATGAACACTCATCTAATGCGCAGTGTAGATGCTGGCTATAACCTGAATGTGACAGGCCCGATGCCCCCATCCTCACTCATCGATGCGGTTAGCTACTGAAGCACCGAAGAGCAGTCGCTAACTGCCCTAGCACACAGATATCAACTTCCAAAGTTCGGACTAAAGCTATATATGTTGGCGATGCGTATCAACCAGCACATACGGCCATAGCCCTCAGAATATACTGGATCCCGTTTGCTCTCCGAGCGTCAAGCTGAGGAGCGCTTGAGTAGTAGTTGGGTCGGTGACGACCAGCGAATGCCGAGTGCTGTATGTTTTTTTGGAGTCTTGATTTTTTTTGATCTCCGTAACGCTCAGATTGGTGGCGTGCCTCACGTACACTGGGAAGATTTGGTAAAGTCTAGCATTGGGCTGGATGGAATGAAAATCAACATTCCTCCTGCAACCTCTCGATAAGGCCCCTGCCGCTCTGACCCTGCCATATCACTCACAATGGTCCAATTCGAACAGGAAGCCAAGCTTGGACTGCAGAGCATTCCATGACCACTATTTGACTAGTAACTACCTTAAGGTTCATGGCATTCCCACTTCCCAGAGCAAATTCCATCTGTGAAGGTCCTCATGCCGCTGCCTGTCACGATTCCGAGCGAAAGATTTGTCACACACGGCGCACGCAAATGGACGCCGCCCGGTATGGCGCTTCATGTGCGAACGCAGCTGAGAAGCGCGAGCAAACTTTTTTGGGCACAAATGGCACTTCAAGGTGCTGGAGTGTTTCCGGACATGATTTGTTGGTCCAAGTTCCCGGGCGGTCGGGTACTCGATGGCTGTGAAAGCTGGAGTGCTCGTGCTATCTGGAAGGGGTTTCTTCTCCCTTGTTGATTGGTTCGCAAATTCATTGTATCGCAGCTTGACAATCTTCTTCCGCTCCTGCTTTGGTCTCGGTGGATGGGAGACACCGCTGTCAATGCTGCCGAATGATGCGGATGATGCGATGCTGCTGAAGGAGGATGACCTTGAAAGTGATGGTCTGGTCAAGGAATACGGTGGCTCGGTGGGGGTTGAGGAAGAAGAGAGCGAATCTTTGGCGTAGGAGTAAAGCCCCAAGTCTGCACTTTGGAAGAAGTTGCGGCTGACAAGGTGTGCTTCGTGGTGCATGGGGCTTCCCTGAGAGGGCGGGAGCCGGCCCGCACCTGAAGAATGTTTTTTGTCGGCGAGGAGGTTTCGGTGGCGACCGGGCGCAGAAAAATCTGCATTTCTATGGTTCGACATTATTATCGGATTGGGCGAACAGGATATAGTTCCCTGGTGCTGGAAGAGGACTTTTTTTTTTTGTCGTCGGTGGGCGAGGGGAGGCTGAGGTCGAGCTGCATCGGTCAGTCCCAAAACCTTCATCCTGTGAGACAAGGAAATGATGAAACCAACCGGTCGCGTGCGCAAGATGGTCGTCCCGAGTATCTCAGAAATGACACGGTTTTGCTTCATGAACAGAGAATAAAGCTTCAATCAGCCCGTCAGCTTATCTTTTCAGCCTACGCTCCCCTCACATAGCTGCTGTCGAGCTCAGCCCCCAGACCCCCTGTCTGATTGTCGGCTTGTGGTTGGGTGCCACCCTCAATCGAAGGCATCTGGCAAACCGCCTTGAGCTATAGTGGAGCTGCCCTGCCGCATTCTAAGAAGCAACTGTCCTGCACCATCTGCTGGTTGCCTCTTTTCATCGCTTTGCGACGGCACTAACTAGGGCAACAACCCAATTACTCTTGTGCGTATAAGTTTGGCTTCCGTTTCAATTTTAGCAGCACAGACTACCTAGAGCACCTCACTTTTGGAAAATAGCAGAGAGATATCCTTGCCTGAGCAGGTGGTATTTTACGTTATGTGGGGTTTACAGTAGCAGATGCTCGAGCAGCAATCAAACCCTTTGATTCGAATCATGGGCTTGTAGGAAAAGAACAAAAAAATGAAACGCTAAAATTTGATCTTTGATGTCGAAAATTTGCGCCAGAAAATGCAAGAGGTATTACTAGGCCCTTGCGATGTGAATTTTGAAGCGCAATTTACCATTACCAATGCAACTGGAGATCAGGTGGCCTCAATACACACCAAAATTAGGCCTACAGCTAGACGCTACGCCGGTACCAAGTCCGTGACAGAGCGGTACACTAACCTAGCCGCACCGCAAACTGTCAAAGCTAATGATCTTCTGAACGGCAAGCTCTCGGATTACATGCTAGGCCAAAATGCTTCCTCAGCAGCAATAATCTCGGTCCATTTGCTCTGCACCCGACTCAGTATGTCATTCTTCGCACCATCACCCTCTCGCGCAACCTGCTCTGCCACAGCTCCATCAATGATGCTTCCCAGCTTATCTACAAAGTCGGAGAATTCTTTGCTGGTCCAATTGTTGATGAACTCGTTTCTTAATGCCCCACCATCGGCGTCCTTGCTGGCATCTTCCTCGACTGTGAGCTGCCCCTTTGCCCACGACCAGGCATCCAGGTAAACCTTCTCGGTTCCCCAATACACCACTGCGGCCTCCAGCCATGGTAGCACGTCGCTGTTCCCCGGAGCAACGGAGCCAAAGAGGGCTTCCCAGCGCCGCAGCCCCTCCAGCTTGGCATCCTGGGAGACGCGGCCGTCATGCTCAGCGGGGAGGTTGATCTGTATGCCGTACTTGGCGGCCGTCTCGACGAAGAACTTCTCCTCGCGTCGGATATTGACCAAGGCGCCCACAAACCAGTCGAGCAGCTTCGTGGTCGATCCCGGGTCCTGCTCAGGCCTTGGAGCCAGATCTGGAAATTGGAGAAAGCTTATCAGGCGGCCGATGCCTCGGACGTAGCTGTGGATGTAGAGCCTGTCATTCGCAAGCCACCGGCCAAGGATGTCCTTGGAGGCCTGGCCATTGGCAGCCAGGCGAAGAAACTCTGACCGGGTGGCCCGCTGGTAGCCATCCCTGTCAGATGCGAGTAATGTCCTTGTCAGTGAGAAGGGCGACATTGTGGTGCGCTTTGATGCGAAAGGGGATGGATACGCGGAATAAAGACAAGACCAACCCCACTTTGAAGTGTAGATGAAGCGGCCAGGATTACGTACGTGATGTCATATTGGATTGGTGCAAGGGAGCTGCGACTTGGACCCCGGTTCAAAGTTGTTCCATCTTTATTGTTTATACGAAATTTGAGTGCGAGTCTAGGTAGCCAGGGCTGTGGATTATTGGTGAAGGGCATGTAAACATTTGTACACTACTCAGCAAGAACTTGGTTGTCCAGATCGGGAAAGTGAGACTACGGGACGGTCCATTTGGGCGCGTGCTCTTCCACCAGCGAGCATGGCTGAGTGGTGGTGGAACGCCAAGGCCATCATCTGTCACGCAGTAATATTCCGATCCAATTGACGATAATGCCGCAATGGCCCAAGCAATAGAAAATGCCATTGACCACGGTCACGGGAATAGAACACAGGAAATTATGCCCTGGCGTTGCGGGATGCGCGCGGCCAGGGATGACGGCGCTTTGCAAGAGGGCCTAATAGACTGCCAGAGCCAGTGCCAGCGCCTCATTGATGGACCCAGTGCGGGGGCGGGGACAGTGTTGCGACCGTAAAAAAAGAAGAAATCCCCTAATCCTCCATGTGGCAGGGTCTTGGTTGGACAGGTGCGATCGACGGCACCCTGGCTCATGCGCGTTTCAGGCGCCCTTAATCTGGGGGATCAGGACGCCAGCGGCAGGGAGGGCCAGGCTGGAAGAAAAAGGTGAGACGTTGGGACCGCTGCCCTATTCCTTGAAACGGGGCCCGGGAGCGGCCTCTGCCCACTTGGTTTAATGAGCGAGGTGGCTGCTGCCCCCATCCCGGGACGGGCAAATAGAGGAGGAGGAGGGGGGGGGGGGGGGAACCGAACCCGCGCCTTGGGGGCGGGGGCGCGGAGGTGGTGCTGCTGCTGGTGCTGGGGGGGGGGGGCACGAGCGG
>KV875266.1:111443-128412 GCA_001879505.1 Calonectria pseudoreteaudii | reverse complement strand
GGGGGTAACCGAACCTGCGCCTTGCGGACGAGGGCCATGATGTGCTGCTGCTGCTGCTTCTGGCGGGAGGTGACAACAGCTGGGAATGGAACCACTCGTTTCGCATTGATGGCGGCCAAATCCACGCGCGCCTCCTTTTACCAGGGTCATCCTTTTTACTCGAGGCTTGTCCGTGCTGAAACATTGGACCTGGGAACATGAATATTTGTTCCCGTGGTATGTTTCTCGAACTACTGACCAGAATGGAAAGGGAGCTCCGGTTCAAGGGCATCGTGCTAATTTCCCTGCTGGGTGTGTGTGTGTGTGTGCGGCCTTGACCACCCCATTCTATGTACAACTCTGTGAATGTGTGCAGCCCATCGACAAACTTAATTCATTCATTCATTCACTCACGCACTCCTTTGCTAATTTTTATTTTCCTTTTACTATCCGAAAAATAACACAGCACGTTCTTTCAACCTATGCTATACAGCTACCAACAACCAACATGCATCTTCAACGCAGTATCGAAGGCGAGGTTCCGACCAGCGCCGGCGGGTTTAGCATCACGCGACTGCTCGCCCGCGCTGCGTCGGACTCGTGCCACCCAAGCGCCAGTATGAACCTTTGCGAAAAACCCACGATATCGTCCAGCTCATTGTTTATTGCGCTCATGGTCGTGAGGTGAGTATCTTGGAGAGCCATCCATCCCCATAAATAGAAAGGGACGTGGTGAAAATTAACATGAGGTATGCAGCGCTGTTTGTCTTGTTGCCTTCTTCATCTTCCTGTGGTTCCTGCACCGACGACGCACCAGGCTTGACAAGCTGGAGGACATCAAAGACCCTCAAGAAATGGATGACTACGGCCTTGGACCCGGCCCTGTGCGACCTATCTCAGGATTACCGAAAGTACCTCCACAGGTGATGCAGACGAGAGAGAAGAATTCTTCGGGCGGTAAAATGCAGCCCTTCACAAAGAGGATGACACAGGAGTCCCTCTCACCTTCGCTACGACAAGGCGCCCCAGTGGTCCCTCGAGATACGTTTTCGACCAAATTCTAAGCAACAAAAAAACAAAGGCCAGGCGCCTGCACTCTTTTCCAACAACAGATTAAAACAGCACTATTCCCTCTGTTTATTGTTTTGTTTTACCAAACGGTGTTTTACGACGGCAATCAAGCTCAATCCGGTCGGGAGTTTTGAGGGGGTTTTCACTTTTATTACAGCTTGATGGCAGGCGCCACCATCATTGGAGGAACCTTGGTTTTTCTTTCCGCGCGTGATGCGACAGCCCGGAAAACGAAACAGCCCGCCAGTCAAAGCTTGGGCCAGGTTCTTTTTCGCTCTCAGGTCGCTCGCGGCTTACATCGCTTCTGTCGCTTCCCAATTAAGCATCCGCCAAGAAAGAAAAAAAATGATAGGCAGGGTTCCTCGTCGCTGTGGCGTGATGCTGGTTTCAAGATCCGCCCACGCTATCAGAAAGAGGCGCCCGCGGCCAGTCGGGGACCATGTGGAAGAGAAGGGGGGAAAGAAAGGCCAAGGACACAAACATTTGTTCGTGTGCCGGAGCGCGACTGGATCGCCGCGTTTCATTCATTAGTGTTTACACGCCGCTGGAACTGGCATGATTATATGGGAAAGACCAGGATTGAGGTGGAAATGGAGTCGAGTGGTGTTTGGATTGTTTGGTGATGATCGGGCGATAATTGGCCATGTGGCGCAACCACCATCGGACCGAAGGAGAGGCTTTTTTTCTTTCTTACAAAGATATCACGTACATGAATTGCTAAAGAATAATGGCCCAGAGTTCAAAACTTGCATGCGCCTATCTAAAATGGCCTATCAGTTTGCTCCGAGGCCCAATTAGTCAGGCCTCTCTCTCTCTCTCTCTTCCTTATAGCCGACTCAGGTCGTCGCACATGTCGAGAAGCCGATTCCACGGCTCCACAAGGCGGACTCCGCCGGGCAACACCTGAGGTCATGAGCAGAGCCGTACATACAAATATACTACCTATTCTGCGCATCCATTCAATTGAAAGCTTAGCCGAATCATCATTTAGCCATTGCGGGTGAAAAAGAGGAAGAGAAAAAAATATACCCAGTGAAACATGTCGTACTTAGCCACATCGCGGGTAGGCACCAGCCTCAGAGCCTCGACGAGATCACTCAAAACATCGCCAGTCGCCACCCTTACAACAAGATATAGCGCAGCCAGGCAGTGCGCATTCTCCAGTCGATCGAGCAGGTGCCAGCATATTTCACAGTCCAGAATTCCCGCTCGACCACCGCTTCAGCAGTGCCGCTTCTCAACCGTCACCCACCCGTGCGACGAAAATGCGCTGCCGCTCGAGGGAATCACGGTCGTGAGTTTAGAGCATGCCATTGCAGCGCCCTTTTGCACCCGGCAGCTCGCCGACCTAGGCGCCCGTGTGGTCAAGATTGAGCGCCCCGACGTCGGCGACTTCGCGCGCGGCTACGACGACCGCGTCCGCGGCCTGTCGTCGCACTTTGTGTGGACGAACCGTTCCAAGGAGAGCCTGGCTCTAGACCTCAAGGACCCCAAGGACTTCGAGGTGCTCAAGGCCCTCATCGCCAAGGCCGATGTGCTGGTGCAGAACCTCGCCCCGGGAGCCAGCGAGCGGCTCGGCCTGTCGTTTGACGCCCTGAAGGACCAGAACACGCGGCTCATCGTGTGCGACATTTCGGGGTACGGCTCGGACGGTCCCTACCGAGACAAGAAGGCCTACGACCTGCTGGTCCAGAGCGAGGCGGGGCTCCTCTCCACGACGGGATCGCCCGAGGAGCCCGCAAAGGTAGGCATCTCGATTGCCGACATCTCAGCGGCGACTTTTGCGTTCCAGAACATTCTCGCGGCGCTGCTGAAGCGCGAGAAGACGGGCAGGGGAGCGCACATTGACATATCCATGCTCGAGTCCATGACGGAGTGGATGTCGTTCCCGCTGTACTACTCGTTCGAGGGGGCGCCCAACGTGAAGCGCGCGGGCGCCGCCCACGCCGCAATCTATCCCTACGGGCCGTTCGCGACCGCCGGTGGAGGCTCCGTCATGCTGGGCATCCAGAACGAGCGCGAGTGGGTGAACTTGTGCGCCGAGGTTCTGGGAAACCCCGAGATAGCAACGGACGAGCGCTTCGTCAGCAACTCGCTGCGGGTGGAGAACCGTGATGCCCTCAGGGACATCATGCTCGACGTCTTTGCCGGCTTGCAGGCGGAAGAGGTCGTGGCCCGGCTGGACAAGGCCGGCATCGCCAACGCAAACGTCAACGACATGCAGGGCGTCTGGAACCACCCGCAGCTGAAGGCCCGAGGGCGCTGGACCGAAATTGATACGCCCGCCGGCAAGGTTCCCGCTCTCCTCCCGCCAGGTGCCAAGGATAGGAGCGCGGCCAAGATGGACCCCGTCCCTGCACTTGGAGAGCACAATGCGTCCATTTTTGCAGAGCTTGGCTTCTTGGAGAGCGACGGCCGTCCCAGAAACCAATAGAGACGAATAGATGATATGAATAATTATAACTACGAGCAACATGAGTCGAAGAATGGCTACTCAACATCGCCAGTATTCAGATGAGAAGAAATCTTGTTTTCACCAGCAATTTATTGAGCACAAAAAATATAGTTTGGCGTTTTCTTATATACTTTATTGGCTATGATAAAATACATATACATTAAATGCAGTCAAGAGGCCCAGTGCGTTCGGAGTCCACAGCATGTGTAGGGTATGTCGATTCGCCTATCACCTAACGTTTACATGCCAACTCTAGAACTTCGACGCTCTTCATAATAAAACGATACTCATCTGATCTTCTAAGAAGTGAATTTATCTTCAGACTGAAGACTCTTTATCAGATAAAAACCGACACCATCATGAACACAAAACAAAAGGACCATTACAAGATCAATGTACTACTTCCAACTCCGAATCACAGCAATATTAACTATCACAAGACCTAAACTAAGTATTTAATACATCCTTCGATTTCATTTGGGTTGGTCTCACCTGATCTTTAGGGGGTTTTCACTAGCGTTTCTGGATATCTCACTGCCTTGTAGATATTCCAGGCAGAACAGTTCCTCTCACAAATCGTCTCCACCAATATGTTTTTTCGGTGCATTTAATACTGACGCCTGAAAATTGCGTAATTCTTGTGAGGCATCAATTTAGTTGCCTTGATAGGAAATTTGTATTAATTGTTCAGGATTCATTGTGAAGTCGAACCGACACCACCGAAACATTCATCTCAATCAAACAAAGCCAACATCTCATTGCCCCAACACAATGTCGACCTCCTCTATTGTTCCCATCGAAACTCCCGACTTGCCAGTCGTGTCGGAGCTGCTTCTCGCCTCAAAGCTTTGCCTCACCGTCAATCGCCTTCTTTGGAAAAACTGGCCCAACGAGACAGCCCAGAAGCGGAACTATACTGATGCCGTCGAATCAGGCTTCAGGTCCCCGCAGACTGAGCACTTCAAGGCGGTCGACGCTTCTGGAGAGATCCTGGGATTCATCTTCTTTTCGAAGAAACAGGCTTCAAATGCGGAGCCGTCTCCAAAGCAGCAAAGCCAAGATGAACACAAGCCTCTAGTAGAGGAAATGAACCAAGATGTCCTCGAAACGGTTATGAAGGCCGTCCGGGAAGTTGACAAGGAGACTGAGGAAAAAGACCACTTGGGCAAGTTGATTTTCGATATCCTCGAAACGCTGCTAACATTCTGGGGCAGAGCTTACCTACATCTACGTCCGACCTTCGTATCGTAACCAGGGAATTGGATCGAGGCTGGTGCAGCTTCTATTTGACAAGTCCAAGGCTGAGGGGCTGCCTATTCTTCTGGGGTCCGAGCCTGAAGCGCACGAATTCTTTATTAAGCTGGGGTTCAAGAATACCAAATTCGCTGACATGGATTTGAGCCAGCTGGCACCGCCACACAGCGGATTTGGGATGTTCAGATTGTGGGGAATGGCCTGGGAGGATGGAAAGCAGTGATGTAGAATCGGTTCATTTTTCTGATCTTTTGACATCAAGAGTGAATGTGGTATAGATAGATGCGCAGTTGGATGCGTGGAGCGGTTGAACGGGGCTGTGATGATGGTCTGACCGTCGCATAGACATGCCAATCAATATTTTAAGGGACCTTTCTCCCTCATCATTAAACACATCTATTCTATGATTTTGTATATTTTCAAAAAAACTGTTATACTGTGCAGTGTAAATTGTGGGATACTTTTTCAATCTAGTTGCCGGGGCTCGTTGTCTGCTCTCGTCATCACACCAACCTTCCAGGATCCCTATTGCTCACGGGATGGGTGACCACCTGCCTAGAGGCCAGGTGCTGGGCAGTGCATTGTATTCCTACCTAGAAAACATCAAGGGAATCCTATTGTATTGAGAAAATTCATTGTGAGTGTCGATGTGGAAGACCGCTCAGAACTGCGTCTTTTTCTGGTGTTGTTCAGGTCAAACCTTTTGGTCTGCCTCCCAAGTCTAAGATAATGCCTCGAAGTAAGAGCGATATTTTAAACTTGCCGAAATACTCAGATTTTAGCTAAAACTTAAAGTTTGCCTGCCCTACGGCGAAAGGGGCGGCGGCAGGATGCATGGCCACCCGAGACGGGACCTGTACCCAAGCCCTATAACCACTCGCACCCAGCATTAATAGCAGCTTCCTGCTGGTACCAGAACTCACATGTCCAGGGGTCAGGAGCCTAAAAAGCGCCTGAATAGCCGAAATTGCAGAGTCATTCTTCAACACTGAGCCCGCGGTATGGTTGCATCCGGACATCGATCCTGCAACGGCACTAACCCGAAAGAGGAGCTCACAAGTGATCCTTCCCGTCGATCGGCACACTTCCACTGCCACTGGTTCATGACCTGCATACAATGTGAGGATTCGCCCTGGTTTGGAAGTCATTTCCGAAGGCGGCAAGAGAGCAGGTAGAGAGAAAAGGAAACCACTTGATTGGATCCATGTGATGGCGGCCAGAACCATTAACATTTGAATATTTGCGACACGTTGTGGCTGGAGATGGAGAGGATTATTGAATCCTGCTCGGGAGATGCCCGTTTCTAGTTGGAGATCAGGTGGGCCGTGTCATGATTCTGCATCATCTGGCCCTTTGACTGCGGCCGAGTTGTATTTATTAGTAAATTGGACAACCGGATCTAATCTGCGGACCAGCCAATATCCCCGAGCAACTCACCTCCTAGGCACGGCACGCGCCAAGGACTGCTCTCGATGCGTAGCAAAACCCGTTGCAGAGGATTTAATGGTTCGGCCCTTTCTCATTGCATGAGGGCCGGTCCGTCTTTCCTAGGGGCCTGCTTGTTCCTGCATGGAATCCTTCCCTTGGCTCGATATTGGGCAAATGACACAGATCAGATTCCAATCAATAGTCATGCTACCTTCCTCTTGGCGACGATTAATATACAGCCCTGTCCAATATTGTAGCATGACTTTCAAAGTGAGGCCGAGAACCCAAGTGACCTCTCTTAAGTCCGATCATCTGGCAAATTTTCGTGACAGCGTCTTTCCAAAGGCCGGGCATGGCTTTCTTTTGTATTTATTACAGTCTTGATTCTCTGTTTCAACAATGGATACCTGAATAGCATTGGTACATGATTCTTTGATAACTTGTCTTATCTGCTCTTCTCTATACTACTTGGCCTTTTTTTCTTGGACTTCATATTGACTCAAGTTACGTATTTAATCGTTTTTTTTTTATATTTTCGAAATGAAGACTACCGGATTGCTCCTTGCCTATATTGGGCTCATCTCTTCGGCACTTGCATGGGAATCACCAACCTATTCTGGCTTTACCAGAGTATGGCAAGATACATTTGCCGGATCTGCTGGCCAGCTCCCAGACACCACCAAATGGAACATTATTACGGGCTACCTGAACGTCAACTCGGAGCTGGAGGTTTACACGGGCTCAAACGCCAACCTTCAGCGGAGCGGAGGCGAGACGCTTCAGATCGTCCCCTGGCGCGACAGTTCCGCCTTATACGGCTGGACCTCGGGCCGTGTTGAAAGCACATACGTCTTGACCCCAGGAGCGGGCAAGAAGACCAGAGTTGAATCGCAAATCAGATTTGGCACGAATGCCATCGCCAACAAGCAGGGTCTGTGGCCCGCGTTTTGGATGCTCGGAAACGTTCTCCGAAACGGAGGCAGCTGGCCCTCCTGCGGAGAGATCGACGCCATGGAAACGGTGAATGGTATTCTGACTGGCCACGGAACCGTTCACTGCAACGTCTATCCGGGCGGGATCTGCAATGAAGGCACCGGCATTGGAGGAACCATCGCCATTCCCGACCAGGAATGGCACACGTGGCGTGTCGACATTGACCGAACTGCTAGTAGTTGGCAATCAGAAACAATTACCTGGTACATGGACGGTGTTCAGTTCCACCAGGTATCAGGATCTAGAATCGGCGACCAGAATGTCTGGGCCACTCTTGCGCACAGCGGTCTTTACATTATCCTCAACATGGCTGTTGGTGGAAGCTGGGTACGTTATAAATGAACTCATGTTGCGCTATAAAATTTTAACTAACGTCTTTTTCAGCCTGGAAATCCCAATGATTTAACGCTTGGTGGATACGGAAGCATGATGGAGGTCGCATATGTCGCTCATTATTCCACTTAGACGAGCCGGATGATAGAAGATGTGCATATCGGGAATATCCTCGTAGGTTTGGATGGAATTTTCTGACTCTTCCATGTATTATTTCTTTATTTGCATTGTACATTCTTTAACTTCCAATGGCTGGTTCATGTGTGGTGGACGAGGTTGCATCAGGGAGGTATTCCAAGGGTGGCAGCGTGCTGGATCTAATCTCTTGATAGCGTTATAGTGGCAATAATGGACCGCAATTAATCATCCATACTCATTATTCGGATTAAACTCCCGCGACAGGGTTGTAATGCGCAGGTGTTGGAGTTGATGGTGGTCGCGTGTAATGTGCCAACGGTCTTGTTAAACTACGTGCGTCAGCAGGCCTTGGCTGGTGCGCGTTCCTGTGGCGTCATGCAGGTAACCCAGATCTTTGAAGGAAGTGCCGGTTTCAAGATGTCATGGCTGCTGTCGATGTTGAATTGGGTAAGGCGCATGGATGCAACATGGGTGCCGCGGGTCACGAGAGCGGAAATGCATCACGAGCCCGCATGTCTCAGAATGACGTTGCGGGAAATTATCTGCAATGGATGCTTGCCATTCTTCCAACCTCTTGAGGCGGCCCGGCCCGGCATTAATAATTCTCCTGAGTTGGCGCTTGTTTCTAACTTCATTTTGTACATGATAACACCGGCGCATGTTGTATCTTGAGGATAATATTGCGATAGTTGAATACGCCATCATTGCCTTTGGTGTGTGGAAGTTGATGAGACTTAGCTGATGGACTGAGCTTACTATCCATGTGGATGACATGGTCATTAAAGTAACTTGAGAATAATAATTTCGACGCTAATACGGGAAATATATTGACTTCGACAAGGTTGTATAGATAGGCCGTGTTGATAATGAAGAACAGGACTGCGTTGGGACAGGCTTAGATCAAATGGTTACACCCAGAAGCCATAGTTACACGGTTGCATTCACCAATTTACGCAGTCATCCAAAGCCCATTCATTCCCTTATATTCTTATTTTAAGAAGCCTGTGTCTAGTTACAACCCCTTTTTTTATTTTCGTGATTTGCTCACAGCCCCTTTTCGGGCTATCCAAGGGAATTTCCGTGCAGCTCTGGCAGCGTTTTGGTATTAAAGAAGATGCGACAGGTTGCGGTCGCAATTCTCGTAGCAACTCTTGGAACAATTGAGACCGTGCTTTTCGATCATTATTTTAATTCATCTATGCAATGACCTTCTCCTTGAACTCGATCCTAATAAAAGTGTCAGGAATTATTTTGCGAGCAGGCGACCTGGTCAACTTACTTGTACTTCTTAAGCCCCTCAATAAGTGGGTCGTTGATCTTAGCGTTCATGGGAGCAAGAATGCCCTTGTCAGAAATCTTGCCCTCAAGCACCAGCTGGACAGCTACATCACAAAATTAGCAACTCTGTTTTCAACAACTCGCTGTGAATATCATCAACTTACCAACGGCACACGGAATTCCCACAGTCTCACTCATGGCCGAATAACCGCCGCTGCCGGTGGGTGCACCGTATCGAGCCAGGGTGGAAGTTCGGGTCTCTCGGGAGCCGTCCTTGTTCTCGATCTCGAACTTGTGCTGGAGCATCTTTACAAGTCGTGAGTATTTTCTCGTGTATTAATCGAGGAATTAATTTCTTACCACAAAGTCACGCTCGCCCTCCTCGTACTGCATCTTCTTCTCGAGAGTAGCGCAGAGAGTGTCGAGAGGGTTTCCGCGGGGGATGATCTTCTCGTCGGAGAAGATACCAACTATCAAGCCGTGTCAGCATCCATATTGAGTTAAACAAAACGCTCTGCCCTTCTTGTGAGGCATAAACCTGAGGCTTCTTGGGGTCTCTTACTCCACTTAAGACCATCAATGATACGCCTCTTGTCATCCTCGTCCTTGAAGGTGGCCTTGGAAGAAATAGCGGCGAGAAGGTCGGCCTCGCTGGATGATGAGGCGCCAATAATCTTCTGGGCAGCTTCCTTCCAGGCAATGGGCTCCTTGAGTGCGCTGTCCTCGGCGTCGGTGAGGAAGTTGATGTCGACGAGAACCTTGATGAACTCGGGGAAACCTCCGTATCGCAGGGTCTAACACATTGTCAACGCTAGTACTGAATATTTTGATTGGGGGGCGTCCTACACCGCGAACGATGGTCTGGGCCTCGGGGATGTTGTATCGCTCCTTGTAGATAGTAGAGTCACGGTTGGGGTAGGCGACAAAGTTGTAGCCTAAACCGAGTTAGATTCTCCTTGGAAACATCATAAACGGTGTGTATGCTGCTTACCAGGGTAGATGTGGTAGGGCTTAGCAGTAGCCATCAGCTCTTGAGCATGTTCTGTCAGTCCTGTTGTTTGGGTTGTATGTTGAACTCAGTTTGGCTTACCAGGGCCCTCGACGGTAACGATCTTTCCGTCCTTCCAGAAGCTGGCAGAGTTTCGGAGAGCGAGAAGGACACCTCGAGAACTTCAGGGGATTGTTAGCTTGGTTTCTGTAAGATGTCTTTCGAACACCGATCTGCTTTCAAGATGGAGGGTTGGGTCTACGTACGACCAGGAGAACCTAAAAGATGCAGTTGTTAACAATGTTTTCTAGGTTTTCGGATAAAGGATTCACTAACTTGTAACCAAGCGGGTTGTCGGAGTCCTCGGGGGCGGCTATTTGAATCAGCTGCATGTTGCTGTAGGGGGGGTGGATAAAGCATACGAAGGCCACCGCAGTAGGACAGGAAGGACAGGATCTTTCCACCCTCGGCGTGGACGCTGTCGAACACTCGGACAGCGGCAAGGTGATCCAGACCAGGGTCAAGCTATTGCAACGTTAGCCTCCGGCAGAATTATCGCATTGGAATGGCGTGACCGACTCCAATCTCGTTCATGACGGTAATACCGGCCTCCTTGGCGGCGGCGTCGAGCTCCATCATGGCGGGGGAAACATAGCTGGTGGTGACGACGTTCTTCTTGTTTCGGATGGCAGACTTGATGACGGTGGCGTGGAAGGTGTAGGGGATCAGGCTGATGACGAGGTCGTGCTGGGCAACGGCGGCGTCGAGGGCCGCTTCGTTGGTGACATCGAGGGACTGGGGGCTGGCGAGCTTGATGCCCTCGGACAATTTCTTGGCGCTCTCGAGGGTTCGGCAGGCTGCATGGCGTTAGCAAAGAAAAGTCGAATTGGCCACTGCCATGGCAAATAACTCACCAACGGTAACCTCGATACCAGCCTCACTGAGAACATCGACGGTGGGCTTGGTGACGAAGCCGGAGCCGCTGAGGGACAATGTCAGCAACAAGACGCGTTTGGTGAGGGACCAATTCGCACTTACAGCATAAGAACGCGTGAAGGAGCCATTGTTGCGGTTGTTGTTTACGTTTGCAGGTCTTGCTGGAGCGAGTCTGTACAGCGCAAGCGCAGAGTTGTATGACTTACACCTTTAGAGGGGTTGAAGCCCTTATCCGAATTCGGCTCGCAAAAAATTTGACCCCGCCATGAGACGCTGCAGCAGCCCCGCGGAGGGGTCGAGCACCCTGGTTCTGGTGGCGTTGACCCGGTGTCGGCCACGCAGCGTCGGCTGAGATCGGCTCTTGGGCACCAACTAAGCTGCTTCCAGTAGCGATGCGTACCCGCCAGCAGGGGCCATCCTGGGCCCATGGGCGTGTGCAGCCTTCAAGCTACGGTTCAGAACCCGAGTCAAACGCGTTGGAGCTCCAACAAGCTTCGCCAATTAGCCTGGTGCTTTAGCAAACTCATGCCCCTGATATGTCTTGGTTGGGTGGGCCACAAGGCTGAGCTCCAACGCAACAGCGGATAGAAACGGAAGGCTAGCGCTGGAACAAGAAGGGGAACGCGAGCCGACATAACGTTGGATCGTATCCACCTCCCAAACGCAATCGATTCTTCCATCTGAAGCCGTTCAAAGCCGCCTCAAGTTCGCATGCTACATACATACATTTTACATTGGCGCAAAAGGCTATTGATAAGCAGATATAGTTTATCACTGCTCCTTCTTCATGCCGACCTTGCCTGCGTTGCGCAATCCCACGGTGCTGACCACGGCACTAACAATGGCCACGCCAAAGCACGTCCAAAAGGCGCTCCGGTACCCCTGCAGCGTCGCCGCCTCCTCCGTCGCCTTCTTATCCATCTCGGAGTGAGTCACCGCCGATGCGATCATGGCCGTTACCGCCGGCCCCACACTGTTTCCCAGCTGCGTTACCGTGTTGAAGATGCTTCCCGCCAGCGCCTGGTCCTTCGTGGGAAAGCTGGACGTGATGACGAGATTGCTCACGTTGAATAGTAGATCGGTGCTCAGCACGCTGAGCACCATGGCCGGGAATCCTGCCGCCCAGTAAGTCCACTCGGGCTTCTGGACTGCAAAGAGCAGCGGCGAGGCGGCACTGAACAGGCCGCTAACCAGAGCCAACATCCCTGCTGGGACTTTATCCATAACGAGCCCGGCGACCACGTTTGTAAGAAACCCAGCGACCACCATGGGGAGAAATCTGACAGCCGCATCAAGAGCTGTAAGACCCTGTGTGGTTTGGAAGAAGAGCGTCGTCCAGTATCCGTAGGCATTGAACCAGGCCCATACCAAGAATACTGTGAGGCAGACTGCGCTAAACTCCCGTTTACGCCAGATCTTATTAGAGATGACAGCTGGTCGACCGAGCCGCTCTTGGCGTCCAACCCAGAATATGAAGAAGGGAATCAGCAAAACTGCCACAGCCAGCATGGCAATGTTCTGTGGCTTCTTCATCACACTCCCGCTGTACGTGATCTGGGCAAAAATGTACGACATCAGAGCGAGGCAGATGTTTGCCGAGATGACACCAACCCAATCAAACCCGTGCAAAAACCTTTCCTTCACATTCTCCACGTGGGTTGTCTTGGGCAATGCGAACCACGCAAGCACGGCGACGATAACGCTAGCGCCAGTTGATACGTAGTAAGAGGTCCGCCAGCCGGACACTTGAACAAACACACCGCCCAAGACCAAGCCGCAGGCAAATCCAAGTGGACTCCCGCCGCCGAACACGGCAAAGGCAACATTGCGCAATTTGCCGCTTGGAAACGTCTTGGTGATGATGCTCACGGAGGTGGGCATGCAGAACGACATGGCAACGCCCTGGAGGGCGCGAAAGACGATCAACTGGTTGCCAGTCTGAGCCAGCGACACCGCAAGCGTGAAACCCGTAAACAAAACGGTTCCAATCATGAAGATCGGTTTGTTTCCAACAATGTCTGCGACGGCGCCAAGCAACAGAAGCGTGCAAGACAGGCCCAATGCATAGACGGAGGCGGGCCAGAGGAGTAAATTCTCTGCGAGGCCGAGTTCCTTTGCAATAGATGGCAGAGCGACAGTGAGCGTGCCGGAATTGAAAGTATTGAGGAACGAGACCAAAGCAAGGGTGGACATCAACACGACGGAAGACATCTTAGTTGGAGCGATTGGCTCTGCTGACGTCTCGGATGCGATCTGGGAGGGCACGGCAACGGCATCAATCGCCATTGGGGATGAGATTCGCCCTTCAGTCGTTTGGACTTGTTCAAGATCACACTGAGTAGAAGACATTTTTTTCTCACTCTGCTATGTTTTTTTGTGCGGTAGGGGAGCGCAACTTAAGATTTATCCAGGAAACTTGTGTCTTTAAATCCAACTTACACTACCCCAGATACGTCATAGCTGAATCCTACTAAAAGCTTCGGTTTGTCAGCATGTTGGCTCTCAATGGGTGTAGACAAGTGTTATCAACAGATACCTGGCAATATCCTAAACTGGAAGGTGTCAGCATTTAGACTGGCAAAGATTTCAAGAAGATGACTTGGAAATCGCAATTTGAGGCTTCCTTGGCCTAAAAGACCAGCGGGTATGATCGAATTGAACCTGCAGTGAAAGAATAGTCGTGGGTACTCATTGAGGCCCGAATCACTATTAGGATCCTCCAACCGCCAGTTTAGCTACTTAGCGTTGCATTAATTGCAATCCATTTTAGCGGCGGGCGCAAGCATCAGTATTCAAAGTCTCCTCTAGTCTAATCCGGCTGATTGACAACATCTTGATACAAGTATACCGAGCCAGGTCGCTGCAATTCTGGCCTCTCCGAGCAACTCCAGCTGAGCACACCCCCCACACTTAGGCTATTTCATGAACACAATCGACATAACTACGTCATTGGCATAAGACTCTTGCAAACCAGCTCAGCTCCTACATGCGCAGCTGAATCCCAATGTTCTCATATCTTGAGAAGCAACTGACTTCGTCTCGAAACTGACGGACGAACAGAACTCACGAGAAACCGTATGATGTGCCTCACCGCGAAGAACAAGCCTGCTATTAAGGTCAAGACGAAGCACAACATCATCAGAACACGGGACAAGTATCGGTTTTAATCAGGACACTCCTGGTGCTCCTGCATGCATTCAAATCCATCATAAAGTAAAATACTAATACATTCGCCTTTGGTATCAATACCGGCCCCTTCTGGGCCAATCTGCTCACAGCCATGAGCTGATCCCAGCCCTCTCTCTCACTCTCTCGATATTCCGCGACGCCAATCTCCTATCCGCGTACCCGAATGGGGTGCGCCTCCGTGTTGAACACAAACTTGTTCTTCCCGGAGGGCTTCAGCTGAACATCAGAGTCTTCGGAGAATATGAGGTACAAATACTTGAGCGTCTCGGCGAGCCAGAAGCTCTCCATGAAGTCGTTGCGGCCGCCGCCGTTGGCCTGCCTCACGTCCCTGAGGCCCGAGTAGCCGCTGCCGCCGCGGCACAGCTTCTGCATCTGGCCAAACGCCTCCCACGCGAGCTCCTGGTACCCAGTGTCGCCCGTGGCGCGGTACGCGTACCAGAGGCTCTCCATGGTCTCGGGCCGCAGGATGTAGTTGGGCGACGTCACCCAGAAGCCGGCCTTGTTGTAGAAGTCGATTTGGTTGGCCACGTCCAGGTCGTACCGCGTCATGCCTCGCTTGCTGTCGATCCATCGGAAGCCCTCGGGCCCGATACCACTGCCCGTCTGCTCGTACGTCCAGTAGTACGACGCGGCGAGCTTCAGTCCAAAGTCCACGTACTTGGGCTCTCCCAGCAGCAATCCTCCGAGGATGAAGTTGCCTCCCGCGAAACTTGCCACTACAAGCCGCTCGTGTTAGTCTTTTTTTTTCTTTTTTTTTGGTTCCATAGTCAAGATGAGAGAGAGGGTTGCGTTGCTTACAGTGGCCTGATCTCGGGACCGTTATTGTGCCCACGAAGTCGGAGAGGAAAGTGAGCCTCTCGTTGTTCTTAGGATGCGATGCGAGATACTTCATTGTAGAGTCGGCGGCAAGCACCCATCGGTCCTTGTACTCGCTAAACGCCTGCGGGTCGTACAAGTACATCTTGATGAGGTACTCGTAGAAGCTGTCGGTGCCGCCTCCCCAGCCGCCCTGGTTGTCCAGAAACTCACCCGTCTGGGTGCTGACGTGCCATCCCACCAGGCCCGGGAAGGGCTCCTGGACGCCCTTGGGGCGGATGAGATGCTGCTCGGCCCGCTGGGCGAGTTTGGCGTAGGTCTGGTTGCCCGTGAGGTCGCTTAGGCGAGTCCACTCCAGGACCAGGGTGCCCATCCCCGCGATGGAGTTGTCGCGCGAGCCACTTTTGCGGGGCGCGGGATTGAGGTATATTGTGCCGTCCGGCACGCCGCTGGGCGTGTCGAATGCGATGGCCAGGCTGTCGGCGAGGCTCTGCGCCTGCTTGAGGAGGACTGCCACTTTAGCGTCATCCGAAGCCAGGCCCTTGTAGGGGCCCGTCAAGAGGTCGTAACCTGGAATTAATGGTCAGCGGCTGTTTGATGGGGAGTTCCCAAGGGTGAAGAGATGTAGCTGTACCGGAGACCAAGCCACCCAGATACCGAATGGTACTCTCAAAGACAGAGATGGCATCGTTGACCTTTTTTGTTGTAGTGAAGTCAATTTTAGGGATGTAGTCCAAGATCTGGTCCACCGTCTTCTGCTCTCCCATGATGATGGCCGTTGTCAGGGCGTCAATGGCCGTAGCACCCCACGAGTTCCTGATCGCCCACGTCAATAAGATGGTTTACCGTCATTGCACACTGAGCAGCACTAACCTATCGTCCGAATACCCATTGCTCTCGGGGCGCAGGGTATCATGCGGGAACGCATTCTGGTAGTACCCTGCCCATGAGGTCTGAAAGGCCTTCTTGACCTCGCCGGCACGATCGGTCTGTCGAGACTTGACAGTCTGCTTGTCCGTGGGGTGGCCCAAAACGGGGAGGGCCAGCCCGAGGGCGAGACCGCTGGATAGTCTCATGGCGGGACGATTAAATCAGCAAGTGAAGCTGTATTTTTGGTCGGATCAAATTTGGCTATTATTATATGGCAATAGATGATGGCATGGGTATTTATTTGGGCAAACAGATTAACCAAAAAAAAATGAAGGCTGGTCAAGCAAGGAAAAGCATAACCCGGGACTGAGCTGGGGGGAGGGGGAGCATCATACTATTTCTACGATACAGGGCCAGATGATCAGCAGGAGACGACGGCGCTATGGCACATTAATAATCTCACCTGCTAGAACATGGCGCCGTCGCATTGGCGCGCTGTCTCTGCGCCCGCGGTCTTAGCATTCCCAAATCCCAAACCAAAAACGGTCCGATCAAGAATGAAACAGTAGTTCTATCCAGCATCAACGGGGAAACCATGTTTTTTTTTCTCAAGAACCCATTTTATAAGAATGAAGAGTCCGGGTAGATCCGGGAGGCTCAGTGCTTACTTCCATGGAGCTGTTGGCTGCAAAAGGACGCGCATCAACCTTTCGGGATACCGGAAAGTGGGCATGTCTTACAACGGTCAATAACAACGGTGTTATATGACAACAGGACATAAGAAAAAAGCAAGGCACATCTCGAGTCGACGCAATTGAGCCAAGCCATTTGGCTGACAAAAAGAATGAACAACAAAATAAAACATAAAATAAAGTAAAATAAGAACTCGCAATCTGATAGGGTTTCGCTAACTAGAAGCAAAGACGTTTCTAAATGCGACCGAACTCAGGGAATGGTTTATGCGTGCACGTGCGGGGTCCAGCTCCAGGCCATCATGAACCATGAGCGCGATGATGTCAGTAGAGAAGCACGGGCATTACTAGAAACAAAAGCATCAATCTAGGCGCAAAGCAGTACCCGGTGGCGTGAGTAAGCAGCAGCGCTCGCAAGCTCACTGGGCTTATTAGGCCTGCCCCTCTCTTTTGGAGAGGTAGTGATATAACCTATATCTATATTACTAGTATATCTAAGTTTTCTAATTTGCTAATATTATAATAATATATATAATAATATAATTTATG
>KV875266.1:79084-108541 GCA_001879505.1 Calonectria pseudoreteaudii | reverse complement strand
CGACGCGACGAAATACCTGTGGAATGAAGAATTCGACACTCGCAGATGAAGCCAAACAGCGCTGGGACCGAGTATTGAGGAATCGCATGTTTGGCACTGAAATCCCCCCGCCCATAAAAAAAAAAAAAAAAGTCTCAAGCCACCATGACAGCTTGACTTCATCTTAGCTGCGACTTCTGCGTCAAACGTCATAGTACCATCTGCAATAAATCCATTGGCGGATCAACCATGCATACACATCTGGCAGCTCAATCCAGAACAGCCAAACTACCCATCTGCTCTGGGTACATATCCTATACCATAATGCTAGAAAAATGCCAAGAGGTAGACCTTCGATGGAGAAAAGAGTTCCTTTTCGTATTCCATAAAGTCAACTTCAAGGCGATTGAAGTTGAGAATTGAGCCGTTTTTTTGGTTGTTGGTTTTTTTCCTCCAAACTTTCACAAGACCAAATACCGATTCCCTAGGGCTTTGCCTGGTTGGACTGGGGAAGCAAGTAAATGTTTGTCTGTGCGTCTTGGACAAGCTCGCGCCGGCAATCTTGGGCATGTATAGATTCCAGTCATTCTTGGCTATAAATACGCAGCAGCGGAATGCTATTCCGTCACATGCCAGGGAACATATGCCCTCATCGAGTAGCTAAGTAGCGATTATTAATTATATTGTTGAAAGAAGATCGGAAATATTTTCATCCTTTCAATGTGTGGTAGGTAGATTTCTTGCATTGCGCTGGATCTTGAATCTCCTGGCCGACATCCCCATGCCAACAGTGCAACCACAATGTAAGACCACACTGATCAGTTGGGAACATACCGGGCATGCGGGGTTCTTGTTTCCCATCAACGCCTTGCAAACCTCAATTGCATTGACAGGGAGTCGCTCGCAGTTACTAAACATATATGTATTTTGCAAATATGAACTGCTTTCTTCATGCAAGCGCATCGGAATCGCATTAATCTAAATCGATAAAGGTACACTAGACAATTTCTTTTGTGGTTCATCGGTTTAGTATTCCCCTCGTGTCTCCCTCTCTCTTTATCATTCATTACTGTTCAATCCATAAATGCATCAACTTCAACTAACAGAAGAAACCTAAACCCTCCATGGCAAACTAAAAACAAGACAAAACAAAACACCAAGATAAAAAAGAAAGGTTATCATGACAAGGGTTTGACATTGCAACCCTGCAACTTCGACTGTGGGGTTCTCCAATTCTCCACATCAGCAAGAAAAACAAAAAATCCAAGCTCTGTAAAGCCCCCGGTCAATTCACGAGCGTTTTTTTTCTCTTTCATTATTGGTGCGTGTGCGTACATATTTCTGCCCAAGCAAGCAAACACTGTCGGTATTTCTTTCATCGTGTGTGTGGTTGATTCCCTTTATTATGTCCTCCCGCGGGGCTGCCATGTCTTCTCAGCACCTGGCCAGTGGCACTATCTTGTTTGGATGCCGCCGTACTTCGAGACCATGATGTACTCCATGCAAGTGAACGCTCAAACCCAACCTCGCTCATGGAAAGGTTTTTGGGCTTGAACTCCACACTTGCATCTTCATCATCTCGAAACAACAACAACCCCAGATAGCTTTGCTGGTTAGCGTCGAGTTGAGAAATGATAAGCGCCATTTTATAACAAGATGACATGATGCAAATCATGAACAAGTATAAAAAAGAAACGGGGTTCCCTTTGGTCCATCGCTCCCGGGCCTTCCACCCAGCCATCTCTGTCCCATCATGCGATCCTGTGTCCATCCCAAATGCTCGTACATAAAATTCCCCAATGCCCATTCCCTGACTATTGCACACAGTAATTCATCCCATGCTATTCCCATAAAACTCCCAAAGAACCGCCCTCGTTTGCTCGTGCAGACAGTTGGCTGAATCTCATCGTGCGCCGGTCTTGTAGACACCTAAAACACTCTACTTTACACCTCCTCGTCCTCGTCTAGCGGCTCTACCCTCACGAGAATCTCCTCGAGGAGTCCTTCCAGGAAGCTTCCCACCTCCCGTCCCATTCCAACAGGCTCAGCCTTGTCGTAGTGGTCAATCTCCTTGCACACGTGCGCTAGCTTGTACACCAGCTTCCGGAGCTTCTCGTGTGCTGCTTCAGCCCGCTGCTGGTTTGGTGTCACCATTGCCGGGTTCTGGCCGGGCTTGAACAGTTGTTGAAGGCGAATCTGTCGCCTCTTAAGCGCCTCCTCCAGTGCTGGGAAGATGACATCGTTGAGCGCATCTAGCTCTCCGTTGGGGTTGGCCGGTGCCGGTGACGGGAATGATGAGGGAGCGATGCTAAACTCAGACGGAACCGGGGACTCGGCCTTTGTAGGCATAGGTCGAGGTCCCTGTGTTTGCAATGGCGCAGGAATAGTAGGTGGCGAGGGAGGAACCCGCTGCACTGACGGTACTCTCTGACCCTGCTGAGGGTATTGGCTTGCCTTATAGGGAGGAATCTCCGGCAGACTCATTGGCGTTGGCTTGGAAGTAGAAGGCCTGGAGGGAGTCTGGTGCAAAGGGGGTGCTGGTGGCGCAGACCAATCGTTCGCGTATGATGAATTTGCGCTTCCCTCGGGGGACATCAAGCTCAGGTTGAGTTTTCCCATATCACGCTGCAATTGACTCTGTAGCTCGCGGTCGTAATCGGGAGACTGTCCAATGGCCAATGGGGGCGCCGGCCTTGCGCGTGGTGTCTCGATAACCTCCCGTGTGACCACTGGCTTCATAGGGCTCTGGGGAAGGGGAACTTTTGTGGGAGATCCAAATCCTGGCGGTGGGTATTGTATTTGGCGATGCGGCTCTGGCTCTTGCTGATGGGGCACAGGGACCGGCTTCCTCTGGGGGCTCGCTTGTCTCGTTGTTCCAGCATGCGCCGCCTTTACCGTTTCGCTCGTCTGCAGCGAATAGTCTCGCAACTTGGTCGGGCTAGCATCGCGTCGTCGCTCACCATAGTCATCTGTGCTCTCCGCAGACCGCGTCGCGCGCGCATTGGTTGCGTTCTCGTCCATAGTGTTGAGGCCTGGCCTCGTGACAAGTCCTCCCCGCTCACCGACCAGCCTGACGGTGCCGAAATCCCACATGTCCTCATCCACCTTCTCCCGCGGCGGTGCTCTGTGGCTGTTGTTGTCCCATGTGTCTTCCTCATCTCCCTTATGAGTGGCCGCCCACCGGCTGTGTCGCTCAATGAGTTCTGTTAGGTACGTGGTCCGCTTGGCCCGTCTAATGAACGGATGCCGCAACAAGTCCTTCGCGGTAGGTCTGTCCTTGGGATCACGTTGCAGACAGAGTTCGATGAATTCCTTAAACGCCTTGGTGAAGTTGCCCTCCAGCCGGGGAGGTGGGTTCTTGGGGATGAGGAACAAGACCTTCATTGGGTGAATATCAGCATACGGAGGTTCGCCATTGGCCAGCTCGAGGGCAGTAATGCCTAGAGACCAGATGTCGGCCTTGTGGTCGTATCCGGACTGCTTGATGACCTCGGGTGCCATCCAGAATGGGGTTCCGACAAAGGTATTCTTCTTGGTCATGGTTGCTGACAGCTGACCCGAGACTCCGAAATCAGCAAGCTTCACCTGGCCGTTGGAGCTGAGCAGGACATTGGCAGCTGGGAGAGGGTTGTCAGTACAGTCTGCTACTCTAGCATCTTGGTTGTTGTAGCTTCTCACCCTTGACGTCCCGATGCAGTTTCTTATCTGAATGCAGATAGTCAAGCCCCATGAGCAGCTCTCGGATTATAATGGCAATGTAGTCCTCGCCAATCAAGCCCGGCTTCATCAGGTCGGCGCAGCTGCCGCCGGAGCAAAACTCCATGACGATCCATAGCTCGGCGCCCTTGGCGTAGGACCCATGATATTTGGTGACGTAGGGAGACTGGAGCTCCGAGAGGATGGCGATCTCCTGGATAATATCCTCGACCTCGTCCTCGGCGCTCTCGATGTCGATGACTTTAATGGCGACGGCCTGGCCGGTGCGCTTGTCGACGCTGTGCTCACACAGTTAGCAAAATTTGCCACCCGTGTGCAATGCCAGGTGCAGCTTGTTTCGTGCATACCCCTTGTAGACCTTGCCGAAGCTACCACCACCTGTTGACAGCACGACCCCTCGTTAGCGATGACCGTGCCAGCCACGACGTCCGCAGCGCTGCGCCGCAGCAGGGGAGACGAACCAATGCAGAATTCCTTTGAGTACAGAAGCTCCGGATCAAGAGCCTCATTCCCCTCGTCTACCTCTCGTTCGCGGTCCGCCATGGTCGCCGCTGTCTAGTCTCGTAGGTCGATTCGTTCGCCGAGGGCGGGGAGGAAGGTAGCGGTGCACAGGACACACACACACACAGGACTCGGCCGCGGGGGAGTTTGGAGATGTTGGATTCGGTAATGAGATATTTTGCAGTTAAAAAAAAAACAAAAAAAGGTCGATCAAGCTTAGTGCCCCCCGTTTGCGAGCTCGTCACCCAACGTGCAAACGAGAAGAGAAAGAGAAAGAAGGGGCCTGTCCCGCAGTTGTATGTACCCGAGTTGGCGGTGTCGCTCTGGCGGGATCCCCACCAAACAATAACGAGGCGTCGACGTAAGTTGTCTCGGGCGATTTAGGCCACCTGCACGCAGCCAAAGGGGGGCCGAAAGACAGACAAACAGAGAGAGAGAGAGAGAGAGCGAAAGAGAGAGCGCGACGCACGGCTAAGACAGAAAAGGGATAAGATAGATTGAATGCAAACCGGGGAAGCGGCCAAAGCAGGTACCACCAAAGTGTGAAGGAAGGATGGGGTTATTAGTGGACGAGGCAGAGAGGATGAGACAAGAAACGAGAAAAGACAAGCCTGGGCCAATTGCTCGCAATTAAAAAAAAAATTTACAAGACAACAAACAAAGTGCGGTGCGGCTGCGCTGGCCCAGTGGTTGGTCGGGTTGCAAGCTTTGGTCGCTGTTTACAGGCGTTTGTTTTCTTGGACGAGCTCTGCTGCACGCAATGGCGGCTTCGATTCGTCAGCGCAGTGTTTTTTTCCCCGTCAACTGCAGCTGTGGGGGTTGTTGAGCAGCAACCAGCCCAGGGACCTTGCTGTTTGGTGTGACCAGCGGGCGTCACAGCCTGTGCGCTTGCTTTCTATCCGTATGGGAATGAGGGGAATGTGAATGCCCCCCCCCCCCCCCCCTCCCCTGTAGCCCAATTGCTGGGCTAGGTGGTGGTGGTGGGGGGGACGGCTACGTACCTGAAGCAAGGGAGCTGAGATGATCCTTGCTTAGGAGAGGGAAGCGGATTTATGAATATGATGGACATTCAAGAGAAACCGAAAAATACATGAATAAGTATGAATGTAAACTCTGAGAATTTTTCAATATATCGTCCAAATCAAAATGCATTTATTTTTAATTTGGGATATTAAATAAAACAAAATAAAATAACTATAAAACCCCCATGAAAAGTTCACCATCACCATGCTATTTGTTCAGGTTCCAATCCGATTCCGTTTGGATAGTTTCGGCGTGCCCCGGGGGGGGGGGGGGGGGGAACAGGCTCTCAAGCCGGCTGGTACCTGGCTGGCTGGGGCTGCCCGATGCGCCAGCACCACCCAAGGGCCGTTGCGCGGGGAGGATGTGACAGTGGGGGGGAATCACGCGCTAAAAACCCCAGTAACAAAGAGGTGCATCCCCTGGCAAATCAGCCCAGCAACATCGATCATCGCCCACTGGGCACTGAGGGGGGGGTGGGTGGGCGGGCATGGCGTCAGTTCTTCCCGTCCAGTCAAGTTGGTTGCTGGACAGATGTTTGCGAACAAAACACACACACACACACACATAACACACGCACATAACACGTTTGCCCCCTTCTCGGCACGGTGTATCCCGTCCGTCCCAACCCGTCATTTTCCAACGAAACCACCCCTGTCCCATTGGCCGTCGGGAAATATGCCCTGGCCGCGGCCGATCCAGCTGCAGCCCGTGGTTCCTGGGCCACACCATTGGATGAGAGGCACGAGATTGCATTGTCTGTGAACCCGCCGGCGCCTTAGCCTAGCTGAGGGCAAGTGGCTGTCTTGTCATTTCAACTAACCCCGACTATCTTTGTTTGTCTCTTTCATACCTTCGTCCTCATTTCCATTCTTTGTCGGCTGGTAGTCGTCTTGCTTGTCCCCCGGCCGGCTAACTGGCCGACCCCCCCCTCAGCATCCCTCGCACCACTAGCTCCAACATACGAGGCAAGCAAGACAGCTGTCTGGCCTCCATGACTTGTCTTCCACCCGCACCATGTTCCAGCATGGCGTCATCGGGCGGGCCCGGTTGTGCGTCAACACAGCCGTAGCACTAATCAATCAGTCTTCTCCCTTGCATTGTAACTCAATCAATTGTCCTGCCGCCAATGTCCTGTCGTACTCTGTGCTTTGCTGCCCTGTCTATCACAAGTGCAGACGTGTCTAATAAAAACAAGTTCAACTACCTAGGCTCCAGTTCGTCTCAAGCAAGTAAACGAGTCCCCCAAGAGAACAATCAGGGATGAGAGTAATAGTAAGAGCAAAATGCCAACTGATCCTGTCCCTGCCCCTCATGCATGCTTTCATAACCTTCAGACCAGTTCTGCCCCGGCCCAGTTCCAGTTCAGTTCATTCCTTTCATCTATGGGCAAACAAAGAAAACAAATATATATATCCTTCCTCGGGCTTCACGGCTTCCGTATGTACCAAAGCAGTCGGCCATCGTCATTTGTGTGCATATCGTTCGTGACATTCGCATCCCCTTCCTAGTCCTCGATAAACTCAATCATGACCGTGCCCTGCTTCAGCCCTGTGTCCGCGATGGACTGATCCAAATTCTCGATTAGATCCTGGCCCTGAGGCATCTTCTTTAGCTCGAACTCGATGCCCTCCTTGCCCTCTAGGGGCTCCGCCTTGAGCCACTCGTAGATTCTGCGCACTGGGTCCTGCAAGGTAAACCGGCGGATAACACGTCCGGTCGGGTGTCGGAACTGGATGCGAGTCGTCGTGGCAGGGTTGTTTTCGGGCTCCGTGTGTGGGTTAGTGCTGGCAATCTGGACAAATGGACTCTGTGCCTCCTCGGGCTCCTTGCCCTTTCCTTCAGCAGCTGATGGCTCTGGCGTCTTGGTCAGGGCATCCGGATCATGCACGTTCGGCGTCGAGCTCGATCCCTTATTCGCAGTGCTGGCCAGGCTGTTCTGGAGGGCCATCTCCAACATTTCGTCCTCTGTCATTCGTTCCACGTCCACCACCCGAGGCTTCGAAGCCGTTGACTTGGCCACGGGGTTCTTGCTGTTCGCTGCCAGGCTGTAGCGGTCCAGAAACTCGGCGAGTTCGGCATGGAAATCGTCGGCGGCGGGGAATGGCCGGCCGCTCCACACCTTGACCTGCTCGCCTGTCCGCGGGTCGATGATGGAGACGTGGGGATAGTTATCAGGGTTCTCGTGGGTTCGGTTGGGGAAGTAAAAGGTGATGTACTCTTCGGCGTCAGGGAAGTCCTTGTCGTACTGCAAAAAGATGAAGTTTTCGGAGACTATCTCGCGCACCGCCTTGTCCTTCCAAATATCACGGTTCAGAGCTTGGCAGTTAAAGTCGCTCATGTCCTGCAAATTCACCATAATCCACTTCTTATCCTCTTTTCCCAGTGTCCGTGCCTCGTCCCAGCTCATGCGGGCCATAAGATCGTAGGGCGGGCGGAAGAGGTCTTCTAGGCGCCTTGCGTGGGAACCATTTTCGTTGGGCTGGGATGAGGAAGAACCTGTGTTTTCGGGGTCGGACCAAATCTGCTGTGAGAAGGGACCGCCGGATCGGCCTGTAGCAGAAATGGGGTGTCAGTATGGGAAGCTGTGTTCCATCGTATCACGAGATAGCTTAGGCTCACCAGGCTGTTGTCGCCTCCTCCGCAGCTGTTCCAAAAGAGCGGCCTCGACGCCATTATCGTCGCCGGCCCAGCCACCCCCCGGAGCCACGAGGGTCTCGGTGGTGCGGGCAATGGGTGCCCGCACATCGTCGGGCCCGGGGCCTGAACTCGACCCGTGGTTCTCCTGGTATAGCTCCTCCTGCAAACGCTTGGCCATGGCCATATCCTCTTCCTCTTGGGCGATGGCAGCTGCCTGTGCGGCAGCGGCGCGTTCGCTGTCTTCATTATCCGAGTCGTTGTCGAACTGCATGTCCGCATCGTCATCGTCGCTGTCAATGTGGATGATGCCATCGTCGTCTTGCCGCCCGATGTTGGATCGCGGGGCGGGCGCCGAACTGGCGGCGTTGGCCGAGAGGCCCGCCCCAACTCCAGAGGCGAGGTCTGGGTTCTCGTAAAAGAGCTCGATGGCGCGCTCAAAATTACCGGCTGTCATCTCAAGGAAGCTGCGAGCGACATCGGGGCTCGCGCCCGTGATGGCGTTGAAGGTGGCAATGTGTTCGTCCATGGCGGGCGTGGCAGCGAAAGCGGAAGTGGGAGGTGGAAAGTGGGAGATGGAGATGGGAGAGAGGAGGGGGAGGAGGGGAAGAGGAAGGAAAGAAGAGACCAGAGCAGCAAAACTTCTCCAGCACCTGACAGCGTAGACAAGCAGCGCAGGGCGGGCGGGCGAGGGAATCGGGAAAATGGACTGCGTCGGGGAAAAAGAAAAGGCGGCGTGGAAAACGTTTGACGTCGGTGCGATGCTATCTTCAGGCCCAGCCAACGATTGGGCAGGCGGTGGGTGAGGGCCTCTGGAGATACTGCTGCCCCGCCTGTAAATTGGACAGAACGGTGCAACCACCACTGACGGCTCTTTTTAATGTCACTGTGCGATGACGTGCGTAGGGGTTAGAGATATCCTGTAGCCGTCTCTTGTATGTGTCGTCGTGTACTATCTCTGCCTTGATGCGATCCCTGCGCCGGCATAAGCAGCATGACAGCCAGATCGACCAGATTCTGGAATTAACCGAGCTCAAATAAAGCCAACAGCCACCGGTTTATTAGTGCCAAAGTGCCGACCGCCATGCCTAAGTCATAGGGGTCATAGGTCCCCCACATGAGGCACACGAAACACAGGCACCCAACCACAGTGACGCAACCATCTGTAAGGGAAAAAATATGCCTTTGGAAAAGGGCGTCGCGGAAAATCAATTTACGCGACCGCCACCCTACCCTAAACCTCAGTCTGATAAGACTCGGCAATTGATTAACATTGCATTTCTAGCTGATTGCCTGATACGTCAATTGTTGATCATGTACAAAACTTGTTTAATTCTGACTTTAAAAAAAAAAAGTTGGGCTCAACCACACTGAGCAAGATTCTAAAATACAACATAGCGATATGATGAATGGGTTTGTGAAGACAATTACTGGAATGAGTTTTGGAGGGGGAAAATCAAATATGCACTTTCTTTGATTCTTTCTTGTATTAGGTCTGGAACACAGTGGGATATCAATGCACTAATCTATAAGAGAAAAATATTTACACAGTCTCCATCTTGTCAAGGATGGCGCGGGTGAACTCGTGAGTGGTGGAGGCACCGCCCATGTCGGGGGTGCGGACCTTGCCCTCAGCAATGACGGCGTAGGTGGCCTTGGAGATGCGGTTGGCGTGCTCGTCAAGACCGAGGTGGCGCAGCAGCATGCTGCCGGACAGGATCATGGCAGTGGGGTTGGCCTGGTCCTTGCCCTTGATGTCGAGACCGACGTGACGGCAGCCGGGCTCGAAGACGGCGACTTCGCGACCCATGTTGCAGCCAGGGACGATACCGGGGCCACCGACGAGGGCAGCGCCGATGTTGGAGAGGATACCACCGTACAGGTTGGGCATGACCATGACGTCGAACTGCTGGGGGCGGGAGACGGCCTGCATAGAGGCGTTGTCGACAATCATGTCGTTGACCTCGAGGGTGGGGTAGTCCTTGGCGACCTGGTGGAAGGTGCTGCGGAAGAGACCATCGGCCAGCTTCATGATGTTGGCCTTGTGGATGCAAGTGACCTTGGAGCGGTTGTTGGCGAGAGCGAAGGAGAAGGCGAACTTGGCGATGCGCTCAGACTTGGCGCGGGTGATGATCTTGAGCGACTCAACGACACCGGGGACACTCTGGTGCTCAAGGCCAGAGTACTCACCCTCGGTGTTCTCACGGATGATGCACAGGTCGACGTCCTTGTGGCGGGTCTCGTAGCCGGGGATGTTCTTGATCAGGGAGATGGAGGCGTAGATGTCGAGCTCCTGTCGCATGGCCACGTTGAAGCTCTGGTGGCCGGAGCGGCTGATGGGGGTGTGGAGGATTCCCTTGAGACCGAGCTTGTTGCGCTTGAGCGAGGCGACACTCTCACGGAAGGCGTCCTCGGTGCGGCCGGCGCCCTCGAGACCAGAAACCTCGACCTGCTCCCACTCGATGGGGACGTTGTCGGCCTTGAAGACGGTCTTGACCGACTCGGCCACCTCGGTACCGATACCATCACCGGGGATGAGGGTGACAGTGTACTTGCCGCCGAACTTGGCGGGCTTGAAGATGTCGGACTGGACAGTGGCGAAGGATCGAGCAAGCTGGGGTTGCTGGGCCACGCCGCGCAGCAGCTGTAAAAGAAAGACGAGTCAGCTCCGAGTTCGTGGGGTGTTTCTTTTTTATTTTATTTTATTTTATTTCGTGGTAATGAAATGGTGTGGTGTAGCGCAGCATGTCATGTCTTGTTCTCGTGCTGTGCCGTCCCAATGCTTCGGGCGTCCTCCATCATGACGTTCTTGTCTGGGGAGCGCCGGAGGCCCGGCTCGTGACCAATTCGTCATGACACAGCGACGCAAGGCATTGCAGTCCATTGGCTGCTCATGAGAGATGCTTTGTACAGATGCAAAAGACCAAGCAAAGAAAAGAACGCAAGAGCTTACCTGGGCCGATCGAATAGAGCCTCGCGACAACATGGTGGTAGGAAAGCGTGAAGTCGTTAGAAAAAAAGGAAGATGTGGAGGAGGGGAGAAGAGGCTTGGTCTTCAGGCGCGGCTAAGGATGTCGAGTGGGAGGAAGAGGGGAGAGGGCGCGCTCGTGGTGGAAGGTGAAGGGAAGAGGAAGAGAAAAAAAAGAAGAAGTAAAAAAACAAGATCAAGTCACAAGTCGCCGACGAGAGTAAGAGAAGCAGGTGCGCGATTTGCCTCGTGGTCCCCTACGCTTTTACTTCACACAAGGTGCTTTCTTTGCCCAAGGTTGCGGCGCAATGGCCTCTCGACCCTCTGAAGCCTCTGGACCCGACCCGCCGAAGCCTTTTTCACCTTCGGCCGCCGCTCGTGTTTCCGCGCCTTGATCCGAGATGTCACCCAACCACGCTAGGCCCTTTGCGGTAGGCGAAACAGCCAGGGCAGCAGGAGATGCCCGGTGGCGATGAATTCGCGAGGAGGAAAAGAGACGGGGGAAAAATTGCAAAAGAATGCGCGTATGAGCAATTGAGTGTGTGCGCATGCATGCCCTCAAAAGAGTGCTGGCTGGTGTTGATCAAGTGTGGTTGATGGAGGTTTTGGTTGGATGAGCAAGACGTCTGATGAAGCTGTCGGATGAGGGATGCCGTGCGTTGGAGCCGGCCGCCGGTCTTGGCAAGAGGCATCTTAAATAGCAAGGGGCCAACTTTATCTCCGATTCAGAAGAGCAAAGTCTTGTTTTGGAAGAGGAAAGTATAAAGTATTTGGTCTTTTGGTCAGGGCGACATGAGCCCTGCCAGATCGATCATACATCCTCATGAATGCTCCAAGGCTCCGACAAGCTGGTGTGCGGGGCTGCCGGCGAGGGAATCCATAATAACCACCAGGGTCCCATAGTAGAAACCGAGGTAAGCTGGACAATGCGTGAATAAACAATGTCATTAAGCGATGGCATATCTTGTTTTCTGCGCTATTGAACCGATTAATTCAACCTCCAACGCCCGTGTGTTAGAGGGCGCAGCGACATTCTGTGGGCACATGTATATATGTACATGTATATTGTATGCATGCAACTGGGAAGCTTATAACAAAACTCCAAGGTACAGTTGTAGAATAGGGTGGGTTATTAAAATCGATCGTGAAGTAGGGGCGCAGAGGTATTTTCCCTGTTATTTTGATTTATAGATGCATATCCATTATATTGCCATCTCGAACGAATACATTCACTTGGTATATTGGCATGACATGACATCTTGATGACTTTTGTGTGCGTTTTTGAAACTGCCACATGCGAGGCTGTAAAATAAAGACGCGCTCGCCCCGCCCCAAAGCAAGCAAGCAACCCGATTTGATCAACATTTGATTCTGACTAAAAAAAAAAACAAGCTGTAGGCTCAACCGGCTGACCCAGGAACCAGACACATGTCAGTGATGCAGACGCCTGTCCCCACACATCTGTTCGTGCCTTGCCTACTCCGGTAACCTCCCACTCGGACGTAACAAGAAAAAAAAAAAAAAAAAAAAAACTGCGCATGCATCCAAACTTGAACGGGGGAGTGACGCACTAAATCGGTTTCTTCTCAACCCCAACCCCCAGTATCTCTTCCACGCTTCGATCCCTCTGCAGATGCACGACGTCACATCAGCCACGTAAAACGCTCTCGGCGCAGTAGCGCGTGACCACGTTCTCAGGTTGGTGTTTCCTGAGCGGTTATTCTCGGGGCCATCATCCCAGTCCATGATCCAGGAACCAGGCCGCAGAGGGGGAATACAATCAGATTTATACAATAGGGCTGACCATCAAACATTTATCTGTACAAAATTTATGCCTTGATTAACGTGCACTTTTTTTTTGAGACGTAGAGTCAACTATAGCCAATCCTTTGGGGAAAAAGGTCCTTCGCCTGCACTATGCCTAAAAGTTGCCACAACTCGTGACTTGGCATGACACACAACGACTTGGCATCTCAAACAACGCCAGCCACTATAATCAGATTTACAACTCAATCTACAGATCAGACATATACCGCGCGCAAATTTATGCTAATTCTGCTAAAATCCCCTTCAGAACCTTTTGCACCTCCAGCGAACGTTCTCCAGCTAGCGCTCCATTCACCATCTCCTTGAACTGTTCAATGCCTGGCCCTGATTGTCCAAACACACCTCGGGCCTTGGCCTTAAGTGTAGCACCGATTGCCTTTGCTCTCATCACTCGCTGAGGCTCAGTGCCAACATCCACTAGATCCATGTCTAGACTGAGTAGATAGGTGATGGCGATACCCTTATCGTCATTTGCCGCTGCTGACGGGGTCTTGGCATCTTCCATGAGGTCATGCACACTCTCGTACCAAACTTGACGTTTGATGGTCGCAAACTTGGGGCTTGAGAGGAACGGCTTGAGGAGCTCAAGAACTTTGCTGAGAACAGCTAGCGGATCTTCCTTGATCTTTGCAGGACCGTACCCTCGGGCAATGGCCTCAAGTCCGTTCGAGGCAGTCTTTTCTAGCGTGTCTTCTTTCGAGTCAACTTCCATCTTATCCTCGTCCTTGAACTCTTCCATGTACGGCGTCACGATAGCTGCGATGTCATCCAGGAGATCCAGATCGTCACGAGCTTTGGCAAACTTCCAAAGACAGCGGAAGGCCGGGACCCTGTATTCTTCATTGTTGCGTTTGGCTTCCCTCAGTGCCACCTTCTTCATCTGAGCCGCTATCTTCGAGTCTGTGGTCCAAAGAGCTCGGCCCTTTTCGACAAACTCTGGATACGCTTCAAGTAGCTTTTCCTTGCCCGGGAAGGTCTTCAACGCGAGTGTCTTGTCGAACACTGGCCAGATCTTGTTGAGATTGGCGTCGCTAATCTGACCACTGGCATCACTGGCGCTGGCAACATCCTTCACCATGGCTGCAACTGTAAAAGCTCCGCCGTGACGAATTGCCCACTGTTGTGTATCCAAGCACCGTTCAACAAGGCTTGCAATCTCCGAGACGTAACGAACGACAGTGCGACTGCTTCCAGCATGCTGGCTCCACACCTCTTGGAACACCTTGCTGGTGTATTCGTCTGTGTCATGGGAACCGAGGTAGGAAAACGGTAGCAACTCCGTCTCAAGGGAGGAGAAGTGGTCAGATGAGATCTTGGCCAAAGCCACAATCACATCGGCAACCTTTTGGCGCTTTGCCTCATCCTCAGCGTTGAAATACATGTTGATGAACCGCTCACAAAATCGTTGCTTGCCAGCGTCTGGTGCGCTTCTCATAATGTAGGCTGTAGCACGAGCATAGGATTGACTGACTTCGTCATTTTTATCCATGGTTACCTTCTCCATAAGTTGAAGGAACCGTGTAGTATACGGTCTGACATCGTTGGTGTGACGAGTAAACAGAGTAGTCAATACTCGGCTGCAGCCAAGCTTGGTAGGCATTCCAATAGCGCTCTTGATTGTAGCCTCGAGTTTGGGGGCAAAATCGGCCATGACATCGGCGTCGATGAATCGTAGCGCATTCTCAATTGCCTCGGATATGGGCGAGGAGTTGACCATCTGGGAGCGAAGCCTGTCGATCCGGTCTCGGCTGTCCTCACCTGCTCTTTGATAGTGATAATTGATTTGCTGTGGCTCAATGGAACTGAGCAGTCCGAGAAGTTGCGAAACCATGTCGGAGATGAAAGGACGGAGTGACTTGCCTCCGTGTTTTGCAATCTTCAATACGGTAATGGTTGAAAAGATTTGCACTTCCTGCACCGAGCTTTCAACACCCTTGTGGGATAGTAAGAAAGGAAGGGCTTCCTTCATCATGGCTTGAGCAGCCGACCCGTTGGCACCTTCTTCGAGCTGCCTTACTAGGCCGTTCGACAAGGTCATGCACAGTCGTAGAGCGGCCTCTCGTACTGTACCCTTGACATCATCAAACACCTTGACAGCAGCCGACCAAATATCCTGGTAGTATTTTTCATACTGAGGGAACGGCCTTCCATGGATGAGGTCTGATATGGCAGCGCAGCTCGCTTCTCGCATACGCCACTCACGTCCTAGGATGCTTTTGAGAAGATCCTCCAGAATTGCGTCGAAATGCGTATCGATAACTGCTGCAGAATCCTTGACAAGAGCCTTCCAAATGTCATCCATTGAGCGCTGAACGTTTTGGTTGGGGTCGAATCGATATCTGTACAATTTTGGGTATAGTTTGGGATCGATCTCTGATTCTGAAAGGATGTTGCTGAGTCCGAATCGGCCAAACGCGGATCGAGTGGACCAGGTTGCAGCGTTCGCAGCCAATGACATGAACTTATACACAAGCCTTTGATCACCGACTTCGTTTGCAAGATTGACGATATCCTTGTAGGAAGTGATGGAATTGCCTTCGCCAGTGGGGAGAGCTCCCGGTTCAAATAGCTCGGTCTCCTGGTCGACCTTGAGTTGGGTACCGGTGCCGGTGAATGCAGACACCAAATCCTTAACCAGTGCGCTTTTCAGGTCGGCATCACCTCTCTCATAAACCAGAGACAAACCTCGCGATGCCGTCTCTTGTACAAGCTCATCCCTTGCGCTGAGAAGGCGCATGAATGCTGCTTGCGCCTCTCGAAGCCTTGATTGAACCTCTGTAAGATGAGAGCAATATTGAACGATGCAAAAGAGCCAAATGCCAGAGGCCTTGAGAAGCGATGGTTTCGTGGCTTTTGAGTCCTTGAAGAGCTTGTTGAGAGCAGCCACCAATCTAGATTCGCGTACGCCAGCACGCTGGTGGCAGCGGCGAGACTCAACGTCACTCGTCAGTTTGACATAATCCGAGTCCCAACGGGCAAGCGCCGCAGTGATAGCATCACCGACGGTGAACTGTACTTCTACTCTCTTGATCTCGTGAAGACTGAAGAGCTCTTTGAGGATAGAGCCCAGGACTCCGTGCGACCAACGGTCGCTCTCTTCGCCCTCACTTTGATCTTCAGCGGTCTCTTCCAAGCCGGTAGCTAGTCTTCCTAGAGCCAGAATGGCCTTCTCATTGCCTTTCTTTGCCTGGGCTGCTAGCTTTTCCACAATGACCTGAACAGACTCGCTGCCTTCACGATGGGGAATGGCCAATCCTGCTGTCCAGAGCTGTGCGAAGGATTCGAGTGCCGCATTGTGAAGCGAAGAGATGACGTTGTCGCCAGTCAGTAAAGATGAAGGGTACACGACGTCACTTGGAAGAGGTTGGCCATAGTAAACACAACGGGAGCAAAGGTGGCTGAATGCTAAGAGGGCTCCTTCTGCAGCATTAAGCGTTGGGCCGACTGCCTTCTCAGCGTTGTCAAACAACGAGTGCAGCGTTTTACAGTAGTTCTCGACAGAGTCGGAGTCGTTCGCCAAATGGGCTGCGAGGATACCCAACGCTCGAGCTCCAAGTGAACGATTTTCCTTGTTATTGGACTTGATCAGTGGAAGGAGGTTGTTGCTGAATTTCGTCAAGAAACCAAGAGCTCCACCTGGGCTAAGGGATGCCACATCCACGAAGCAGCGAATGCATTCCTCCGTGATCGGGGAATCCTCGATAGCAGCGCCATCGAGACAGGCCTTGAGGTAGAAGACAACAAACCCGCTGTCGATAGTGTGAAGGTATGCGAGAATCTTTTCTCGAGTCTTGATGTCGGTTCTGACCCGGGCATCGAGGGTTTGCATCCAGTCTGGTTCAACCTTGAATTCATCGCCGAGAGCGGTGAGGAACAAGATGTGCTTGACGTATCGAAGTGCGACTGGAAATGCAGCCAGTCGAGATCCTTCAAAGTTTTGAAACACTGAATGTGGTTGGTCTTTCCACTCAGGTAATGATTGCGACTCCGCGTGAGAGCTTGGCTCGATCAATGTCCCGAAGAAATTAATGACCATATCGCGCCAGTCCGGGAGGGATGGACTGGTTTCAACGTGGGCAAAGTAAGTCCATGGATCAAGTCCTTTGTGTCCTTGTTCCACAACATCACTTCGCTCGTCTGGCCTTCCACCAATGGCAAGAATATCGAGCCAACGTCCGGTTACGTCGGAAAATTTGAGACACTGGTTTGCCCACTTGACAACAGCATGACGTGTGCTCCTGAAAGCTGGTGGCTCATCAGGAAGGTTCATGTATGTGAGAAGCATCGTCTTTAATTGCTCGGCTTCCTTGCCTGCCATGGCTGGGATATTTGCCGTGAGACTGGACAGAGCTCCGTCTATATTGACAACTGCGTCATTGACAGGATCTTCCGACAGAGAACGAAAAAGCCAATTTGCGAGATCAAGCCTCTCCTCAACGGTCATGTCAGCGCTTCTGGCCAAAACCCCAATGGTTTCGTAGGCTTTTGATCGAAGGGTGATGTCATCATGAGATGCGTTTTCAGGGGCAGGCCATCCCTGAGTTTCAACGTATGACCTCATTTTCTGAATTAGGGGAAACGCAATTGTGAAACCTTTCTTTGAAGGCCCAACGCGAGCTACCCAAGAGATGTACTGGAATAGGGCTTTGTGGAGCTTACTTCGTTCAAGAGCACTCGTAGGCTGCAGAGGATCTTCGGAACCATCATCGGATTGTGGTGGAGCAAAGTCCAGATTTACCACGGCCATGACCTCTTCTGACATTGTGGTCGAAGCTGTGGATTTGGAAAGCATATTTAGGATTCGAGTTCGATAAGCGGCGGGCAAGCTTGAGTGCGCCTGGAACAAGCGTTTCATGAGGGATTCATCTTCCATAGACACGGAGCTTCTCTTGAGAATTTCTTCGGCTGATGATGCAACTCTATTGTCGAAACTTGATGCAGCGTAGATGGCTGGCAAAAACTTTTCTTCGTCTGTAAAAGCGCCACTTGCCAACAGAGCTACAAGCTTTACCTTGAGCTCCGACATGCGCTGGAAGACTTTGTGCGACTGGGGATTCTCAACAGAGAGAAGATCGACTTCCTGCTGCGAGAGTGTTGGGTTTGCCGCAGCCCATGTTTGATTAGTGTTTGTAGGAGTCCTCAATCTGAGGAAGATGTTGATGAGTTTGGCTAGATACTTTGCATCGGCCTCATCTGAGAGACCGATCGCCTCTCTAAACTGTTCGTCGTCCTTGCTGCCCCTTGGAGGGATACGGATGTCCAGCAAGAGTCGAAGGATGATGTGGAACACAGGGCCAGCCCTGGATTGACCTTCTTCCTTGGAGAACGCTTTTAGGGCTTTGGGAATAAGGTCTCTTCGGTCATCATCATCTATGCGTTCTAAGCTATGCTGAATAGCAGAAAGATCTAGTTGTTTGACCAATAGAGAATCACTTGACTTGTACTGGTCAAGAAGCGCACCCACTGGCAAGACAACCCTAGAGTCAAATCGTTAGCACCTACCCACAATCATGAGAGACGGAGAAGCTGTAGGGAACTTGCTCTGGTGGCTGAATAAATGTCTTGAGCCTTGCAAATATTTGCACCACCTGCAAAACGTTAGCGACAGAACATTACGGCGTTTAGACGACCTCTCACCTTAGCTCTCACTTGAGCATGCTCACTCGCAGCCTTGAGTAGGACTGGGGGAAGGTATCGTTGCAAGAGTTGATGTAACTTCTCTTCCTTATTGGCGACATTGAGAATTTTGAGTTCTACACTGTCTAATAGCTGCAATTCTCGCTCTTTCATTGGAGGGGCTGCCATGGTGCTTGGTGGCGGTCCTGGATCGTGTTGTGATATCGGCGCGGGGTTCTGTCGCCGCGGAGATGACGGGATCCGTTGATTTCACTCAAGAAAAGCCCAAGAACATACAGACTGAGAAAAAACTTCAAAGAAACCAAATAAAAGAAGGCTGAACGATTACGCCACAACCTCGCGACCTGATGCAGGCAGCTTGCGGTGACGAGTTGTTTCGATGAACCTGGTCACGATAATGACTAAGCACAGAAGATACCAGATACTCCAACTTGACTTTCCAAATGTCATCACGTGACCGAAAAGAGGCCATTCGATGTGGCCTTTGAAAGCCGAAATGCAACAAGCAATCGCATTTTTGGTAATTTATCTATAATAGGCGTTTCACCGATGAGAATTTCAATGATGAAATAAACGTATTTTACAAATGGAAATATGATTTGCTTCTTGAATGTGGCGAACGTTGGGGTTTGAATAGGCGGGATGCACAACTACATAATGGTCGCAGCGCCGACTACGTGTCTGGCATGGAGAGGTGCGAAATGGGAAATTCCCATAATATGGTTACGGTGAAAAAAACAATAATGGTCATCTGCTTGACTGATGCTGCAATAGGGTGATATTTTACTGCGGGAATTGGCGATCCGGTTGTTGTACGGGCTCTAACCTCAATTGACTTACCACATGGGTGTACCAAGACCCCTATGCAGGAAGGGCCAACAGGAATCTGGGATTTTGTCTTGGTGTGGCCAATGCCACTGCGGTGTAGGAGAGTAGCCGGCACCCAATGCGACTATGTGTGGGCAAGGACCCCTCTTGCAACCCCGTCAGCGCACTCCGGAGGGTGACATTCTAATTCGACGAACAACAGCGCAAGCGAGTTGCGAGTACATCAGTCGACGTCGTCGTCGTCATAGTCGGATCCAGTGGCATGCCTCGAGTGTCAACTCGGAAAGTTGAAGCCGGATTGGTCTCTGCATCCACCTGACCGACTTGGTGGCCACGGCCGGAAACGTCGGGATTCTGTTTGGGCTATACGATACCGACTGGCAGGGAGGCTAGGATCGCCAAAGAATCCATCCGGAAGGCCAAGAACCCACCAACATTGCTAGCTTTGTCCAGACGCCAATCCTGCGTCTCGGCTTAGGAATGCAAACGCTTCGTCATCGGATTGTGGCAGTGTTTGCTCATTTCGGTATCCCGACAGGAAAAAAAAAAGAAAACAGAAAGACCGAGAGCTGGCGGCCAAAAAGAAAGGCGGATGTAATGAGTTTCTGCTTTTTCTCAACCTAGAAATAAACATACAGGCTCCTCCACTGAACAAGATGGTTCTGACATGGCATTGCCTCAGCTGCACTAGAAAATAGCGGAATTGGCTTTAGAACCAAAGGAAAATGCACGAAAAAGAAAGTGCTACTGCCATGTCACTTAGTGACTGGCGCAAAGCGAAGGCGAATAAGCAATTCTCTTGGACCTACGAGGGACATGGGTATGGGCACGGATGGCATCACTGTGGAAAAGGGAAGGGCTTTTTTGCCTTGGCGGGCTGAAACAAAGCGACGCCCCGCTCGTTAACGGCACGCCCTAGCCCCGGACCCGGGCACAAGAGGTCTTGGATACCACAGAGCTACTAACTAATGCCTGTCAGAAATGATGTGACTCTTGTGTCATTTTCGAGCTAAAAATCTCAGCGCATTTCCCTACCTCGCCCAAAAAGGCCGAATAGCCCCAGAATGGAGCGACGGTCCTGTCAAAGCCTGTCGCATTGGCGGATGAGTCGGGCTGACACATTGTCAATGGGCTATTCTGGATCTACGGGCTTCTAAAAATGGCCATTCGCCATCGGTTCACAGCTGAGTTTGAGCATTTGGGGGAGGGCTGCAAGGGATGCTGGACGATCTGCAAGCAGTATCCGGGGCCCTGGTTGCGACGAATGCGGCTGGAGAGCGAGAACGATGGCGACGCTCAGTTCTCGCAAAGTCAGGCTGCAATCGGGTCGATTAAGCGATTGTAAATGAAAATGCGACCAGGGCCCTTGGGAATTGATCGCAATCCAGAAAGAACCGGACGCCACGTCCATTGGCCATGAGGGTTCGGTGCGCGACAGGGCCATGGCACAGCGAACGGTATACTCGTATAGCCCTGCAATCTTCTCTCTATCCTCTGCGCTGTTCAAAACAGGATTTGAGACCAATGCTGGACGAGGCCTTGGGCCTCAAAGCATTTCTCGAGGCAGAGCGAAGTCTCACCTGGGAGGACCAAGTGGTGCTGATCAGGCCAGATCTTGGACTCCGTGGCATGTCCGAGGCAAGGCAGCTGATAAGTGAGGGACATGCAATGCCTCTCACCGGCTGGGAAGCTCGCGGCAGTAGCTTGCCCTGCTGAAATTAACGGCAATCGCATTAGGTATTCGGGCCATTGCCGTTCAACCTCGCACCCTTGTGCAGATGCTGCATCGCGGCCAATGTACGAAATAATCTCTCACGTGTCGGGCAGATCCACTTGCACCAAAGAGCCCACATGCCTGGAAAAAGCTCCCATTTGCTCCTGATTCGACAGGCCGCTGGCGACGGCGCGTTGCGGCGCCACCCTTCCAATTCAAATCCCATCCTATCCGGGGTCGGTGGAGGGGATAGCTCAACAACAATTTGGCGACGGTGGCCCTCCGCGACCTGGTCGTAGCCTGAATGGCGTGAGGAGGCGAAATTCACACTTTGAGCTTGTGGTCTCGTGGCAAGAAGCAAATCAGCACCCACCACAAGGTTGGTTCCAAACCCTAGTGCAGTAGCTTTGGTCTGTTTGGAGTAATGGACCAAGATCTGGTCGACGCCAGGACCTTGAGCCCTGGTCTCATCTAATTGCTGCATCCACGCCACCGCTCGCCTAAGACAACACCCTGTGCACGAGGGCTATCACCAGCATATCGCTCCCGTGGGTTGGTTGTCGGCACGAGCAAAGGGAGGAGGATGTTGAAAGGTTGGTCTGGTGTGTCAAGCTTCATAGCGAGAGCCAGTGTGAGACAGGCCCGAACTCGTCGCAATCAAAATCCGGACGCAGGAACATCTCATGCACGGATGCGGCTCGACCACAACACGGCCTGAGATTTGTTTCCGGTTGGGTCTCAATTCATCCGTTCATCAACCTCCGCAACTCAGCGAAGCTCCATGGAAGACCAATGGCAGTTGGGACGTAATTGATTGCGCCTAGATCGCTAGCTGAAGGAATGGACAGATTGACAGTGTCAGCTGTGGGGGCCAAGCTCGACGGCACGGCTCCGGATTCCTTGTTGCCACGGACGTTGGGAATAGTCCGTTCGCTTCTGGGGCTCGCGCCGGGCCCGCTGTCTCGTTGTGTGGCACATTGATGCGACTGAGAGTCTCGGACGGCACGACGACGGCAGCTTGACACGTCCAACGGCTTCCCGATGGGTGACGCTGGTGGAAGCAAGGGGCCTCGGCGCGGTTGAGACAGCAATTTCGCACGGCGGCCCTGCAATTGATTCCGCAATGGCCCAGCTCCTGCAAACACAAACAACTACGTAGGCCAAATGATGATGGGTTGAGACAAAGCCCGGATTATGTATGGTGCGTGCGCTTATGCGCACCGTGGCCGCCTCTGGGAGTCAGCTCTCACCATCGCATTGGCTCGTTTGGGACGACAAATTTACTGTCGTTGACTTGGGCTTTGGTAACCCTAGGTGCCTACCTACCCCTTCATTCCATGCGATCGCCGGGCCAGAGCAAACTCTAACAATCACTTTAGCGCAGCGCGAAGAACACCGGCGCCTTCGAATCTTCGATTGACTCTGCTCTCTTCATTAGGCGGGAATGCGACCGCAAGTCCCAATACTGCGAGTGAGATTGGCCATTCTCACTCGCCGAGCGCGCCTCCGCCATCCTGATGCGGAGATGGCACCGGGCGCGAGCCTTTGTTAGTGATAATTCGCTGGTGTGGTGGTAGGCTTAGGCACTGTCATTGCCATGGCTGCTGCGATGATCCCTCACCTCACCTCGCAACCTTCCACTATGCCCTACTTTACCTAGATCGGACCGCTCGATCAATCAATCTATCCCATCATCCTTTCAGACGCCCAATGATTTCATGGTCCACCCAAGGCAGGGCTCTCGTCGCAGGGGTGGCATCGTTCATCTCGCCCTGACCGTCCTGCCTCCAGCGCCCAGCGCCCAGCGTCTAGCAGTGTGTCCGGCCTAGCATCGAAGCATCGAGCGCTGAAAATCCACAGCGGGTTAGGGCTCCATCTGGAGGCCCCCAGGCAGGTGTGATAGCGGCACGCCTGCACAGGGATAGCCCTGGTTGTCGAGGCCACACCACTAAAGTCTGCTCAGCGCAACAGGCTTTTTGGTAAGGAAAGCTTCCTCTTGTCCACCCGTTCTCAGCCCGCCTGAACCTTGCCCATTTGCTCCGTACACGGTACTTGACCCATACTGTGCCGAGGTTCTCATGTTTCGTGCACGTCACAAATCTTGCCGAAACCAGGCAGAGAGGTAGGGCAAGACATGCCCTGCCAAACACCGCTAGCCCCATCGTGAGCACCAGCGGTAGCGCACCGCTGACGCCTTCCCTTCCCCGTAGCCTGCCTCCAGGCCCGCAGCCATTCCCTCATCGTTATTGCACATCCGTTCGTGCTGGTACTTGCGCCGTAGTGTCGATGCGTACTGTGCGGGAGACCTTCTTCTTTGCTGGAGAAGCCTGGCGGCGGGCCCACAGCATTGCCTCCTCGCCTTTCTCCTCCCTTCCATTCTCCCCACATTGACGCACACACACCCATCGAGAGCAACTCACACCCTCTACCGCACCCACTCACACACTCACACACTCACACGCTCACTCGCTGTTGCGCATCTGCGTCCCCGTCTTCACTGTTCGTGTGGTTGTTTTCCAGAGCCCCTCGCTGGCCTGTTTCCCTCCCACTGGTTTTCTTCTGTCCATCTTTCCACACAGTTTTGCCCACCTTTGCTGCAGTCCTGTTTCAAACAAACCGGCCTTTTTGCGATTGCGGGTTGTTGTCGCATCCGGCGCCGCGAATTATTCTTGGAATTGCATCTGTCCGTGGACGCCGCCATTTGTATCCGGAGACTCCGTAGCTTCGACCAGCTCGTCAATATTTGCACCCTGCAGCAGCTCCGTCACTCGCCAGTGGCACATCGTCGTGTTTCAGTGCCACCTTTAGCAGGCCCAGATCCCAGATCCCTTGTCGGCGGATACGGCAGCGCACCCCCCCTGCTCGATAATTTTCCCCTACCCTCGTACCCTCGTCCCCGCGCCCCGATTGTTCCCAAGACCAAGGCCCAAACAAGGCAAGGTTAAGAAAAAAAAAAAGCTCTGTCTTTTTTCACTGCCTCTCCCGCACTTCGACTCATCCCGCGACTCTCCTTCAACATCCCTCCCTTCCCCCTCAATTATCATCACGTTCCCACGGCTCTTCCTTTGCGCGTGTTTTGGAAACTTGGCTGTGAGAGTTACTGTTGTTTTTGTTGGCGCCTAAAAGTGAGTTTTATTTTCCTCCCAATCTTCCCTTTTATGTCTTGTCTGTATCTTGCGTTGTGGCATTGAGCATGTGGAGCGAGCGGCCACCTGCCTGTGATGTGTGAACTGGAGTTCGTGGCCAGTCTCTCCTCACCTACGTCGCATGACGACGATGACAACAAGCGCGATGGTAAACCTTACCACGGAATCGCAGCGACAAGGCTGGGACATGCTGGGATGCACCACCTAGAGGAGAGAAGCCCAAGAGGCTCTCCGTTGGCCCCGCAGTAGGGCATTTGTTGCGCATCGCCGATCAACCCGACCGCCCGATTCTGCCCCTCAGGCAGCCGACGATGGATGATTACGACAATCTCGAAGCGATCTCCTGTGGCATCCTGCCAAATCTGAAAGCCCTGCCGTCCTGTCGCAAACCTGCGCCCACAACTCGATTTGGTGCCCCTCTCTGACGTCGTATTCTGAATCGAAATATCGAATGTTTGCTAGTCCACTCGGCGCACCAATATCTATCAATGAAGAACGTTGTGTGGCATATGATGGGAGGAAATGGTTTACTCTCGGCTCGAAGATGTAACCGCCCAGCTCATGGGAGTCGCTGCGCCAGGAGCACTAGCTGCGCCGGATCTGGAACCGCTGGCGCCTTGAGGCGTTGTCAAGATGCGTATCTGGTTTACGACACCGTGCTTGAGGGGTTTGGCAACTGAACACCCAGCGTTAGATTCCTGACCTGGATTCGAGGTCAGCTCCCCTGGCTGGTGAGAGCCCAACAGACTCGTACCAACCACTCGGCATTGCCCTGCTGGTGATTGCGAGGTTGTTGAGTACCGTCCGCCTATCGGAAGCATTCCGTTGGAGAGCAACCCTCTTGCAGATGGCCCAATGGCTACCAATAGGCCTTGCCTGGTCAATGGATCCAGCAAGGGCAGACACCCAGACAGACTCTCGAGACCGGAACAGGACTCTTGCCACAACCGGATCAGACAGGGGGAACATGCTCCTCAGGGTTGCTAACAGTGTTTTTCTAGGTTCAACTCTTTTCCGGAACGTTTCAGCTTTCATACCACATTCCTTAGGAATTCTTGGTAGGGCATACGTTCAACCTACGAACTTGCGTTTTCCCATCTCGATCACTCCCACGCATTTCATTTCTTGTAACGGCGTGACGGCGTCTGAGAGATTCTTATTCTAGTCTGTACGACTGCTTTTCGGAGTCTCGGTATTGGGTCTGGATAAAGTCTTTCTCGATTCGTTCCCAATTCCCAGTTTCAGTTTTGCAGCTTCGGATCCACTGTGGAATAGATTTGGCGTGAAGGTGAGTAGCCTCTCAATGGCCAGTCATGGCGATTATATGCCTCTGGGGCCTCTCAGACCAACTAGAGCTGTGTCTAATGAACCAACACAGGTCTGACGACATCTATATCTAACGACTCACTTGGTTGTTCTCGCATTCCCTATTCCCAGCAGTAAGTGCCCCCGCATTTCTTAAAGGTTGTTTGTTGCGCCTCTTGGCCTCGTAGGCACGTCTGCATTGGTGCGCCCTTGTGTTCTCCGTTGCAAAGTTGCCTGGTTCCTCGTGATTTAGGCATCGTGGATGTGGAACAACTACCTGCCCGAAAATCTGCGCCAACCTTATTTTCGCCTGCCAATTTCTGTTCTGCGCATGCACATTTTCACAAACGCACAAAGGCTGTGATGCTGACTCTAAACCATAGCTCTTCTACTACTTGGTGTTCACGACTTGTACGAGATTTACGCTCGGTAAGTTCAATCGCCTTTCGCATTTTTTGCCTGCCTCTGCCCTCAAAGCCGCAAAATTTGTGCACCTGGATGCCCGGATGGAGTTTGGAAGACAATCGCTCGCCTATGACGACTTTCCCTCCCGCTCCCGATCCTGAACGATTGGAGATGACCAACTGTCTGCTCTGCCCGTCTGTCCCCAACCAGCCCCTAAACAGAGAAAAAACGAATCCCTCGCCATTCCGGGCTCGACCGAGATGGCGATCACTGAATCACGCATTCTCTGGCCTATTTAGCTCGCTTGGTCTGGATCACCCATCCAACGTCGATTCCATCTCCTTTCGTTAGGCATCCATGCGCACATCACAATCCCTTTTGCTCTTTTCGCCTTCGTTCAACGCGCTGACAGGTCCAGCAGTCTCCTTTAGTCTCGTTGCCTTGCTCATTTAAGCTTTGCAACATCTCTTTGTAAGCAAATATGCCGCTCTATTGCCGTCCAATTCTAATGAGATCAGTTTCCCACTGCTCTGTCGAGTATTCTTGGTTCTTTGAGCATTTCTGGTCAGCTTTCGATTATTAGTAAGTGCCGGCTGACAATTGACGCCTGTGCCGCGCAGTGGCGCGGTTCGTTCGACTTTTGAAATCGCCAAACTCGACCATCGGTCTACTTGGCAGTAAACTAACCACATCACAGTCCAGTATGGAACTCAACGCTCCCTTCGCTTCGGTGCCGGCTAATGGTGGACCTGCCGCTAGCCAAATGACTTTCTCCAACGGCACTCCTCCTGCTCCCGACATGTCTTCGGTCGCACCCCCTCCCGGGTCTGGCCAGGAGCCCCCGAAGACAACTCTTTGGTGCGTATTTCGACACACCATATAACATCCCTTTTTCGGCATGTGCTTACAATATTCCAGGATGGGAGAGCTTGAGCCTTGGATGGACGAGAATTTTATCAAGGGCGTCTTCCTGTCCGCCGCCGGCGAGACTGTTAACGTCAAGGTCATCCGCGATAAGAACTCTGGAAACGCCGGTTACTGCTTCGTCGAGTTCGCTTCCCCCGATGCGGCAACCAAGGCCCTGGGCCTCAACGGTACACCTGTTCCCAACAGCTCCCGCCAGTTCAAGCTTAACTGGGCATCTGGCGGTGGTCTGGTTGATCGACGGTGAGCTTCACTTGCCAGCGAGTCTCGTGTCCATATGCTAACCGTATGCAGTGACGACCGTGGCCCCGAGTATAGCATTTTCGTTGGCGATCTCGGCCCCGAGGTCAACGAATACGTTTTGGTTTCTCTCTTCCAGGCCCGATTCCCATCCTGCAAGTCTGCTAAGATCATGACCGACGCCATGTCCGGCCAGAGCCGAGGTTATGGATTCGTCCGCTTTTCCGACGAGAACGACCAGCAGCGAGCGCTCGTCGAGATGCAGGGTGTTTACTGCGGTAACCGTCCCATGCGTATCTCCACCGCCACCCCTAAGAACCGGTATGTCTCCATTTCCTGTACTGACAAACGACCGGCTTGACTGACTTCCGCAGCGGCAACCACGGTTTTGGCCACGGCCACCACAACGGCGGCCCCATGATGGGCGGCATGCCCCAGCAGCAGATGTGGGGTGGCATGCAAGGCTTCCCCTACGGTGGCTTCAACCCAGCGACCCAGATGAACCAGTTCACTGACCCTAACAACACTACTGTCTTCGTTGGTGGCTTGTCCGGCTATGTCACTGAGGATGAGCTCCGATCTTTCTTCCAGGGCTTTGGCGAGATCACCTACGTGAAGATCCCCCCCGGCAAGGGTTGTGGTTTTGTCCAGTTTGTCCACCGTCACGCCGCCGAGATGGCCATCAACCAGATGCAGGGCTACCCTATCGGCAACTCGCGCGTCCGTCTCAGCTGGGGCCGATCTCAGAACAACTCCGGCGTCGGTACCCCCTACCGCCCCGCTCCCCCTCCTCCTCACTACATGGGCATGCCTAGCCACGGCCCAGGTTACGGTCCTCAGCACTTTGGCGGGCCTGCTCCCGGTCCTCAGGGACCCCCTGGACCTCCTGGTCCTCCTGGGCCTGCTGGTCCTCCCCAGGTATGACCAACTCTATCAAGCAAAACAGAATATTTGTCTAAAGAGCCACAGCTGACCTGGGACTCGTAGTAATTTGACTAATTTGACCACGACCTTGACTCGTTGACGATGGGTATACACGCAACCCAACCCCGCATATTCCTTTTTCGTTTGGACTCGATTATCTTGCCTTGTTATTGGCTGTCGTGCCCAATGGGGGTTTCCTGTTGGCAATGATTTTTCTGATGTGACGATACCCACCCTCAGCTTCGACTTGGGATCATGGTTCATACGTTTCATCGCAGCTCTGGATTTCAAATACGGCACCACGCACACTCCATTTCCTTGGTCTGAATCATGATTGGCGTTGGAGATCTTCGGCCCCGGTGGATTGTCATCAGTTCAAATTCATTTAAGCTATTTGCTTTGATTTGTTTTCTTCCGTCATTTGCTGTGTCTGATTGCTGCGTTTGACGTTTTGCCTTGCTTTGTGATTTTCCCTATGTCTTTGCTGCTTTTGTCTGTTGCTATGAGTCTTCGTAGTACTGGCCTGCGTTGTTGTCGATTCGTTGTCTGTTTGTCCGGAAGGGCTTTTCTTGTTCTGGAGGCTGGCTTTCATTACTTTGCATACAGCCTTGGGGAGTTTGAACCGAACGCCACTGGTCTGGTCTACTTGGGAAATAACAGAAATTAGGGCCTCTCTTGGGGTGACTTCACAGTCAACAAAAAGCACATTTGACGGATTGGGGATATTGAACTGTTTCGGCGGAGTTGGACAATACCGGGAGCTGGAAAGGTTGAGAAAAGAATCAAAAGTCATGAAGGAAATTTGTCAATTGGTTGATTTATGATGCAGAGGCGATGGGGAGTTTGACACGGGAGTCAATGGCCGTGTATCAGTTTTCAAATTCTACTTTAGTTCTCAGAATGTCTCTTTGAAGCTTGCTTTTTTCGTCTTATGTTTAAAAAAAAAGTGCGGCATATGAGAAGCAGATTCTCGCAGTCTTGTCGGTGCTCTACTCATTGATTTCGATTTAGCATGCACCTGGGGGCTGCCTGTCGGGGAAAACAAGGCTGTTTGCTCTACCTCTACTGCATACAAGGATCAGGCCAAGTCAAGGATCGACAAATGGATGCCTTTGCAAATACAGATTTAATCTCCACAAATTGGCTCCACGCTTTGGTTCGGATCTCCTTGAACCGGAGTTTTGTTGAATCAAGACAACAGACTTGTTTAGCTCGGTGGAGTTGCCCGAAATCCACCGGCACACCGGCACACCGGGCCGGTATAGAACCGTTTTGCGCTCAGGTTCCCGTGTGAGCCTGCTTGAATCATGTTGAAGTCTGATCTCAGCTCTTTGGACTACAATTAGCTGACGTAATAAGGCCTCCTCTCGGTGCCAAGAAATTTAGGGCATCGGGCATTCTAGAATCGATCTGTCCTGTCCAGGCCCGGCGCCTGACCGGAGCTTATCATAGCCAAAAATCACACCAACCGGCCCCCCGCGTTGAAGTTGGTGCCGGAGAGAAAGATATTTAACCACCCTTGCAAATTGGCCTGCAATCGATAGCCAGTTTTCTATCAATTCTGGCATATAGACTTTCAACATGGCACAGCCGATTGACCTGAGTGAATTTCCAACGGCCGCTCCGCCACGGCCCAAAGAGCCACTCCGCTTTGCAGATGTGAGGACGCCCCCCTCCCCCCCCCC